>JACGAQ010000091.1:0-402623 GCA_014119065.1 Orius insidiosus
TTTAAGGGGCCGTGCCGTGGCACTGAATTCACGGTTTCAAGGATATCTCGAGAAATAATTAACCGATTTTCATAAGATTTTTACCAAAAGAAACAGCATTAAATTCCCTCCAGGATGAACTAAATATCGTAAAAACAGATTATTTTGGTGTTAAAATATTAATCGAAAAAAAAAAATTAAAAATTTTGTTCATTTTTTAAAAATTTTTTAATTCATCTTCTTAAGAATAAATTAAAAGTAATACGTACAAAATTTGAAGCAAATCGGTCCACGGGTTTTTGAGATATCCTTGAAACGAGAAATACGAAAAAACGGATGAAATGAATATGGCGTAAAAAAACGAGCCAATCAGAACGGGCCTCGTAGTTCTAAGAAACTCCGCCAACTCGGAGTGAACGGTCTGTAACTTTTTTTCAAGAACCCTCATCAAAGCCTTTGCGCATGCGCAATGTTTAAAACCCATTGTTTATTGTTTACACCTAACCTTCGAAAGTAGCCAACGTTTGTGTATGAAATTTTTATCTGTGAAAGTGGTGAAATATCGATAAATATGGCTAAAAATGACAAGAAATATTACCCGTCCAGAGCTAAGAAGCGAGTTTCACGGAAACCGTCACTGTAAAAGGTAAGTTGGATTTTATTCTTCCGAAAAGTCATGAGGGCTTTTTTTTTTCTTGTTTATTTTTAGTTTTTCTTTCTCACTCTCTTTAAATTGTTCCAGATTGCGCCCAACTCTTTCCCTTGCTTCTACCCATTCAGAAAGTTCTCCTCCACCTTCATCCCCCATCACTGTTCCGCCGACAGGTCCTTTAGCCCCGAATTTTTCTTCTCACCTCCTTTAGCCCCGAGTCTTTCTTCGCCACCTCCTTTAATTACCTCTCCTGCTATTCCTCTACCTCTTCTTTGCAGTTGACGGGGAGAAGAATATTTAATGTGCCGTCCTTATTTGATCAAATTCAAAATGCCAGCTCTCACCTGGACCTTTCGACTGTAATTGGTCACATATGTCTTTCACGAAAGAATTCAAAAACGGGTTAATATCTATTATTTTAAGTGCCAGTTATGACCATGAAGTGAGAATATTTTCCGACCTGCCCGAAAATTAATGATATAAATACTTGCGCTGTGTCTGGTGCCCTATCAATTGGGATCGGACACAGCCAAGCGCATGAACTTCTATCATTCATGGACATCCCGTTTTTATCTCCAGGAAAATTTCGAGATATCGAGTCGAAGGTACCTAATTAATAATAAATTTGAATTTTTTTTTGTAATTAATTGTAATCTAGGTAGGTGATGGCCTTATAGACTCCTCCGCAATGGCGATGAGTGAAGCAGCCAAAGAGGAGGCCAGGCTTGCTGTACAATGTGGTGATGTGGAAAACGGGATTCCCACAATATCTGTAGTTGTGGATGGCTCTTGGGCGAAGAGGTCATTCAAGACCAAATATGACTCCTTGTCTGGCACAGTATGAATCTGATTAGTACTAAACCACTAGCAGTTTTTTTGTTACAGGCCGCAATAATTGGTGCCAAAACAAAAAAATTGCTGTATATTGGCGTTAAAAATAAATATTGCCTGGTTTGTGACAGAGCCGCCACAAATAATAGCAATCCAGGCGAGCATGAATGCTACCGTAATTGGTCTGGCTCCTCCACAGCTGGAGAAAGCCATAATTTTGGAGGGCTTCAAATCAAGCATAGCAATGTATGGGCTGGTATACAGTAGGTAAGTGTATTTACCACCTAATGCTATGTATTATTGATAATTCAGAGTTATTGGTGACGGAGACAGTAGTGTCTACAATACCTTAATTAAAAATAATCCTTATAATGACCACACCATCACGAAAATTGAATGTGTTAATCATTTGTTAAGAAACTTCAGTCGGAAATTGAAGGCTTTGGCTGAAAATAAGTTAGCAGGTAATGGAAGAAAAACCAAAAAAATCATGTTTGTATACAGTTTATACTTATTACTTTTATTTTAACTTTATTTCACTTATGTAGGACACATTAAGTTCCGAAAATGTTAAAGAATAAGGTTTTAGCTTTCCGTACAGCTGCGAATAAAGCATCTCTTCATTGGAATAAAGAAAGTGGAAATAAAAAAAGTGAGCGGTATTGAAGACAATTCAATTTAGTTTTTAATTTTTATTTTCATTTGCAGGAAAGGATTGAGAAGCTGAGGCACACGACTAACGAACATTCCAAACCACACTTTTGGAGACCATTCTCAATGTCACCAATACTTTTGTAATGGGCCTAAATCAGAGGAAGTAAATTTAGTTCCGTCATTTATTCTCGACGGTGTATGGGACAGAATACAAGAAATAGTTCACGACCTTGCTTTTCATAGTAGAAGTTTAATTGAAAGGTACTTATTATTAATTATTAATTCTTCCCATAGGTGATCTGTTAGCTAATAAATTTTTCACGTTGTGATAGATGTACCAGTAACATTGTAGAAAGCTATAACAGCCTGATAGCCAAGAAAATAGGTGGTAAACGAGTAAACTTTACTCAGCGTAAGTCGTATCAGAATCGAGTGTTTGGTGCGGTCCTTAGTCACAACACAAATAAATTCATGGGACCACTGCATAAAAAAATGTTGCAATCGAGCCCTGGTTTTTTGTTAAAAAGTTCGAAAACAGCCGGGTCAAAAGACTTCAGCGAGAACGAAACAGACGCTCCGAAGTGACAAAAAGTAAGAAACGCTCGAAATCAAAACCTGATCATGACTATGGCCCGAATGCGACGTACCCCGATAAAAGCGAGGAAGACCTTGAAAAGTACTTCTGTAATTTGGAATGCCTATACTTATTTTATTTTAGTCGAAAGAAGTTCATATTGAACGAGTTGAATAAGGGAAATCTCGAGAAAGAAAGAGCTACAAGGGAACAGTCTTCAAGTGGATTGTGGTTTTCAGAGACGAAAAAGGCTGACAGCATCAAATTTTGGAACGATTTGTAAAAGAAAACCATACACAAGCTGTCAGAAATTGGTATGTAGCATTATCTTTAAACAACCCAAAAGTAATGCCAACTTTCGCACCAACAGGTGAAGACTTTGCTGTATGGTCCACCTGTCCATACGAAAGCAGTTTCCTGGGGAAAATTTTGCGAAGGAAAAGCAATTACCCTATTGGAGCAGATAGTAATGAACAATGACCTTAGAGCCTAATTTATTAGGTTTACACTGATTCAAAAGGTCTAATCTTCATATTTTATATTATAATTATTTATTTTAATACGTATGTAGGTGAAATGTCCATATGCCACAAGAACATTAGATCCGGAAGAGGTGATTCGAATAAGACATTTCCTTTCTTTCTTTTAATGAAGATAATGTGATTAATATTAATAAAAATCATAATTATTTTTACCAGGTACCTACTCCTACACTGCACTTTTCATTCTGATGATCAAGGATTCTTTAAAATTTGTAATTCTTTCAGATACAAGGACAAATGCACATCACTAGAAGAAACTTCTGCATTTTCGTTTATTTTCAAATAATAAAATTTTATCAGTGAAAATTCCGGAAGAAAAGGATTTCTGGAGAGAAAAAAATGTTGAACCAGCTCACTAAGTTTTACATGAACTGTGTCTTACCTGAGCTTGCCGACCCTAGATACACTAGGTTACTTGCATTCTTTAAATTACGCATCTCTTATACTTGGTTCCAGGTCAATGAGTATTAGGGATCCGGAAGACATTTAAAAGCGCAACGAGAAAGAAATGACCAAAAACGAAATGCCGCACTGCTCCCGAGAAAGGTAAATCAGCCACTTTGTGTTTTTATCATGTTGCTACAACGATAAATGATAATATATTGTTACTTTTTTTAGGATAGTAATGCCAGAAAAAAATTAAATTACTGATTTAATTTATGATTTAATTTACTGAACTTTGGATTTTTGTTGTATAAAAATAAATTTTTTTTTTTTTTTGTGTTCGTTGTTTGAATACAATTTTTTTAACAGTTACCTTACTTACTATTCCACCTCAATCCTAACCTGTCTGCCCTAGCCTGACGGGGTTCCCGACTTCAACGCCTTTTATCTCCCACAGTTTTTGAGGTATTGCCTGGCGCCCTGGTTTTATGAAAACCTTGGACTCTGACCTTTCTATGTTTAAAATTCGTGATTTTTGGAGGCCGGCTACTAATTCTAATTCGCATAAGAAGCTCCGTTTTACACTATCGAGCCGGCTAAAATGTTTTTCGTACATTCGATATCCCGGGTTAGAGCTTTGTTATAATTAGTTATTACTTACAATAATAAATAATAATTAAAATTATTTTAATTAAATAGATAGAGATAAAAATCGATGAGAAGAAGAAAAAAAAAAAGGAGATCATGGTTTAAAAAAAAAGGCAGGGAACCCTCTTGAACTTCGTGGGGACAATAGAAATAAAAAAAGTAAAAAGATTAAAATATCGGGTTTGTTTACATGCATTCAGTCGAGAGAAATAGAAGGGTGTGAGTGAGAGAGAGTTGCGGGAGGGAAGGGAAGGGGGGTGGGCGAACTAAAATTTCAAATCTATAGGGGGACCTCGAGAAAAGACGGTTTGTGGTGGGGAGAAAAATACGTGTGCTATGCGGGTCCCAATTTTTTTTTCTGCCAGGGCAGCACGGCCCCTTAAGGATATGGCTGGAGTGATAAATCGTGTGGCTTCATTCCTCAACAAGCCGGCATCCTCAGCAAATAGAAATGCTTGTTGACCATTTAAAAATTGAAAATTTCAAAAAAATTCAAATAAACAATCCGATTCAAATTGAGGGAATGTTGAATCCAGGAGGCGAATTTATTGGAAGGAAAAAGGAAGGAAATGACCAATTTACTGATGAGATAAATGAAAGAGCCGATAAATGGATTAAGATCATTTAAAGAATACCGATTTAAGATTTCCGACGTTAAGAAAATGATGGTAGGCAATTTTAGAAATAAAAAATAATAAACTTTTTATCAGAATATGGCATAATCATTAATCATAATTACGATTACGGATATGTATTATATTTTGTTTTCAAATTTCAAAATCGTAAGAACAATTTTTGAAAAAAATTTTTCTTTTTATATAATTTTTTTTATAAAATTATATTATCAGAAGAAGAAAAAATTTCAATTTTTTTCCAAAAATTATATAAAAACTACTATTTCAAAAAAAAAAATCACTGAAAGTACGATTAAAAAAAAATCATAACTGCAACCATGATAAAAAATAATTATAATCATGATTATGCCCTACTATGCTTTTTATATTATATTAACAAAAATTATAATTAATTAATTTGATAAATTTTTCAGAGTAATATTTGCGACTTTAATGGTGGAAGACGAAGATTGGTGTGAGCTAGGACGATGTTTGTGGTTGTCGCAAGCTTCGATGACTTCTTGATCATTGTTGGATCCAGAAGGACTTCCGATGTAATCGACCCACTCTATAGAAATAAAATAATAAAAATAATTATTTTTAATTAAAAAACAAACTTGTTTGGCTCTGTTGATGTTATCGCTGAATGGGAAGAAAGCGTCAGAGGAGAGGCAGACTCCTTTTAGCTGTTTAATCCAATCGTTTCTTTCTTGATCGGTCAAAATGGAAGGGACGACTTCGTATTTTGATTCCCAAGTTTTAATATCCATATCTTTACCCAACGATCCGTTGACATAGTTGTCGATGGCGTTTGAAATTTCAGCTCTGGTCACTCCTTTTTAAAACTTCATTCCGATCACTTTAGGATGCTGACGGAGCCACCAGTTATCTGCTTTCTCACCGGCTAAGCGGGTGCAGTGAATTCGGCTTTGCTGACCGGCTCCTATGCCGATTACTTGTCCGTCACGGGCGTAGCAGACGGAATTACTTTGGGTGTATTTGAGTGCGATCGTGGCCACAATTAGATTTGTAATGGCTTCTTCTGGCAACTAGAAAAAATTCATAGTTAAGGGCCTCGAAAGGGTATGAAAATTTCGAACAAATATCTATGGTCCTTTTTGGAATTTTTGAGCACTTTTCTTTTTTAACCGCCATGAAATATTAGGTGTACGAAATGAAACTCAGCCACAGGATAAATTTGAATTTTGTAGATTTTAGCCGAGTTTCATTTTGTACACCTAGTAGTTCATTTTTTCAAATTTTTAAACATTTTAGACGTTAAAGTCCATCAAAAGTTGACCTTCTCTGTGTAAGAAGGTTATTGAAGTATAACCATTAAGAAGGTTAATTTTTAAAGGCTTGTAAATCGTAAATCGTTACAGATATTGAAAAAATGCACTAAAAAATCTGTTGGAAATTCAATTCTCTTTAATTTTTATTCTATTCATTTTTCTCTAGGACGCTGTTTTCAAGATAAATTTATTTAAAAAAAATTATTTTCCGAAAATGGTGCATCCTAGAAAAAAATAATTAAGTGCAAAATAGAGAATTAAATTTCCTACAATTATTATTTATTAGGTGTACAAAATGAAACTCAGCCACACGGTAAATTTGAATTTTGTAGATTTTAGCCAAGTTTCATTTTGTACACCTAATAGCAGCGAAATTAGCGAGACAGATACGGAATTACATCTTTTTTCTCGATCAAATTTTAAATTTTCAAAAATTCCGTACCTACCTGTCTTGCTAATTTTGCTGCAATTTCATGGCAATCTTCTCTACTATTTTGGGGAGGAGGGGGGAGTGCGAATTTACCCAGCTTTTCGCTTGTATCTCCTAAACGGTACGCCGTAGTCAAAAAATATCTAGGTTAAAAAAGAAAAGTGACTAAATTTCCTATAGATTTGTTTCAATAAAATTTTTTGTACGACCAATGGCGTCTGAGCTACATGGCGGCAAAAAAACGGTGCAAAAAAGCGAAAAACATTTTCTTTTTTTAATCGCCATGAAATAGCAGCGAAATTAGCAAGACAGATACGGAATCACATTTTTTTCTGGATCAAATTTTAAATTTTCAAAAATTCGGTGTCTGTCTTGCTAATTTTGCTGCAATTTCATGGCAAACTTCTCTACTATTTTGGGGAGGGATGGGGGAAGTGCAAATTTTCCCAGCTTTTCGCTTGTATCTCCTAAACGCTATGCCGTAGCCAAAAAATATCTAAGCTCAAAAAGAAAGCTGACTAAATTTCCTATAGATTTGTTTCAATACATTTTTTTGTACGACTAATGGTGTCTGAGCTACATGGCGGCAAAAAACGGTGCAAAAAAGCGAAAAAAAAATTTTTTGACTTTGGGGCGATGGAGCATGATTGCGGTTTTCGCTTGTATCTTCAAAACGGTACGTCGTGTCCAAAAAATGTATTATACAAAAATGAAAGGTGATTTAATTTCCTACAAATTAGACGAAATCAACTTCATTGCGGGATCGACCATTTCCGAGCTGCAAAGCGCTGAAAAGAGTCGATGAAAAAAAGCGTGTTTTATAAATCGCTGAAATTCGAAGGAAAAAAAAAAAAAAAAAAAAAAAAAAAAAGCAGGGAAGGAGCAGCCTGAGCGGAATTCAGACAGCAAAAAAATTTTTTTTTCACCGTTTTTTGCCGCCGTGTAGCTTAGGTGCCGTTGGTCATACAAAAAATTTTAATGAACCAAATTATTAGGGAAATTTAGTCAGCTTTCTTTTTTAACAAATATTTTAAGGCTACGACATACCGCGGGAGATACAAGCGAAAAACTGGGAAAATCCGCATTTAACCCCCCCCCCCCCCCCAAATAGTACTGATTGCTACGCTGCCCTCACTGTGTAAACAAGGTTTAACACTCACATTTTTATTTTTGGTGACAATATTAGAAAAGAGATTCTTATCAATAACGCAGTCATTTCTTCTTTGTTCCATTGTCAAACCGTACAAAACTCTTTTTTCGATGAGCTCCGGTTCATATTCTGGGTCAATCTGCAGCACGCAGTATCCTCCAGACTTCTTTTTCTTTAATATAGCAAGCGCTTCGTCTGTATATCCAGGAGCGATTATCCCATCGGAAACCTTAAGAAAACATTAAAAAATTCAAAAGATATCATTACTTCTCTTGATATTATCTTTGCTGTGACTTCATCACAGACGTCGGAAAGAGCGACGAAATCTCCAAATGAAGACATTCTGTCGGCGCCCCTGGCTCGAGCGTAAGCAGTCGCTAGTGGCGTTAACTTTTCAAAAAGGTCATCCACCATGCACAATTTAGCCTAAAAATAATGTTTAGAGATGAAAACGAAGTTATTTTCTTATACCTGTTCTTTTGTGAGAGGAACACCGACAGCAGCGCCGGCAGGACTGACATGCTTAAATGAAGTAGCGCCCGGTAAACCAAGGGCGATTTTAAGCTCTTTCACCAATTGGTATCCATTTAATGCATCACACAAGTTTATAAATCCAGGCGAACCGTTGACAACTAAAAATTTATTATGATGTATCATTAACTTAATTCATACCAGTCAACGGAAGTTTGGATAACGTCGTAAATATTTGTGCTGGTTTTTGATGGGGGTTCATCCCGTAGCGAAGCGTCAGCTGGGAAACTTTCGGGCTGTACTGCTTACGGAAATAATCGCTGATGGCTTGATCGTAGTCTGCGGTGTGCGTAAACGCTTTTAAAGCCAAAGTTTGCCTGAAAAAGTCGTTAAAATTAGATTCTTTGATACCACCCTAGCAGAAATATTCTACTTCTTGGGCAAAAGATTGCAAAAAAAGATGCAGGAACGAAGTTTTAGGACCAGAAAATCGAGGAAAACGACTCAAGATCAAGAAATTGAGGAAAATGAGTAAAAACCCATTAAAAAAGACGTTAAACGCCAAAAACCTGATAAAACGGGATTTTGTACATCAGGAAATCAAGGAAAGTGACTGAAAAAACAGTAAAAAGATGTTGATCGCCCAAACACCTGATAAACGGGTGTTTATACACCTGGAAATCGAGTAAAATGACTAAAACCCAGTGAAAAGACGTTGAACGCCCAAACACCTGATAAAACGGGGTTTTGTACATCAGGAAATCAAGGAAAGTGAGTAAAAAACAGTAAAAAGATGTTTAACGCAAAAATACCTGATAAAACGGGTGTTTATACACCAGGAAATCGAGTAAAATGACTAAAAACCCAGTGAAAAAGACGTTGAACGCCCAAACACCTGATAAAACGGGTGTTTATACACCAGGAAATCGAGTAAAATGACTAAAAACCCAGTGAAAAAGGACGTTGAACGCCCAAACACCTGATAAAACGGGTGTTTATACACCAGGAAATCGAGTAAAATGACTAAAAACCCAGTGAAAAAGACGTTGAACGCCGAAACACCTGATAATACGGGTTTTTATACATCAGGAAATCGAGTAAAATGGCTAAAAACCCAGTGAAAAAGACGTTGAACGCCTAAACACCTGATAAAACAGGGTTTTGTACATCAGGAAATCAAGGAAAGTGACTAAAAAACCGTAAAAAGATGTTGAACGCCCAAACACCTGATAAAACGGGTGTTGAACGCCCAAACACCTGATAAAACGGGTGTTGAACGCCCAAACATCTTATAAAACGGGTGTTTATACACCAGGAAATCGAGGAAAATGATTGAAAACCCAGCAAAAAAATAAACTCAACGCCCATAAAATGTGTGAATCCGAAAAGCCTCCTAGAGCCTAGGATTTACAATAAAGTCTTCTGTACCTAGTTTTTAAGGAGACTTCTCTCTTGAGACTGTTTTCTAATTCTGAAATAACACCAGAGTAATCGTCAGGATCGCACAGGACTGTGACTCTGGCATGATTTTTAGCCGCAGCTCTAAGTAAGGTTACTCCTCCTGAAATAATATAAAATTAAAATAAGAAATGTAAAAATATTAAATTACCAATATCGATATTTTCAACGGCTTCAGGAATGCTAACATCCGGCTTACTGACAGTTTTCGTAAACGGATATAGATTGCAGACAACGATATCGATCAACTCGAAATTCATTTTCGACATATCGGCCATATCGCTGGGAATATCTCTGGCTAGAATTCCTGAAAATTTTTTAATAAAAAATAGTTGGGATTATATTTACAAACCTCCATGGACGGCAGGATGTAAAGTTTTGACACGTCCGCCTAACATTTCAGGGCGCCCGTTATCTGCGCGACATCTTTAACGGCCAATTTGGCATCGCGGATCGCTGTCGCTGTACCGCCAGATGCAACCAAAGTGAACCCCAAGTCATGTAGTTTCTGAGCCAAAGGGATCAAGCCTTTCTTATCAGAAACACTCAGCAACGCTAAAAACAAAATCACACAGAAAAAATTTAATTTAAAATTACCTCTAAATATCATTTATACTATAACAGTGATTTACTTCACAAAACTATTTATAGAATATTATAGTTACCAAGATTTGGAGCCATTGTATAAGAGGTTGATGCTAACGACACCAACGTTTAATTAAAAATGAGATATTAATTTATCTGAAAAATAAGAAGGAGAAAAATTATTCCATGGGGTTATCAAAAATGGGGACTTTGACGTCGGTAATCCTAAATGTTTAAATAAAAGAAAAATATTTCTATCCGATAACAAAGATAAATTATTTGGCCTTGACCATAGTTAAAGGTCAATAGAAGATGAAGGAAAAAAGGATTTAGGTATCTAATTTTGAAGGATTATATAGAAATGGGCAAAACATAACTATTTTTTGCTCGCTTTTTAGTTTTTCAAGGTGGATTGGATCGAGATATTAATTTATAATTTGATAATTGGTTTCAGGAAGGTTTTTGAACTTGATGAGCAAAACCTTAAATAAAAAAATTGTCTCAAAATTAAAAAATTCAACCGGCTCCGTGGCTGGAAGGTTCAGTCTTGGACTTGGGAGTGGGCCATTGGAGACCGGGGTTCGATCCCGGGTTGGGTGTAGGGATTTTTGTTTGGAAGTTAAATTCCAAATAAATATTCTTCCACAAAATCCGCGATAAATTGGTCTGGCCACTCCTCTGGAGTTGGCCCTGATAGGGCGCCACGGCAATATGGCGAGAGCCCCCGCCTGGGTCCTCCCCCCTCCCTTAAACGGCCTATGGGCTAGTCCAAAAAGAAGAAGAATGGATTAACCGATGAGGAAGAAGGCCTCTTGCTCATCGGTTAAATCCCATTCTTCTTTCTTTTATTAAAAAAAAAAATAATTAATTAAAAATTCCTTACAGAAGTTATTGTTAATTAATATTAATTAATTAATAACTCTAAAAATTTTATTTTTTTTGTCTAAAAAGAGCAGTCGAACCCCTGTTCCCTAGGAAAAAAAGAAAAAAAAAAATTATTTTCTAGTTTTCAAAAAAAGTTATTGTGATACCCTCCAAGCGGCAGTCTGTGGAAAAGAGTACTTCTAGCCGACTGTCACATTTTTCTTCAATATTCATCCAATTTTAACCAAATTTTAACAGAATATTCCTTTTTTAGTAAACTAGAAAATGTTGATAGCTTTTTTGAATTTTCGCAAAAATGGCTGAGATCTGTATGACAAAAGTTTCAACTTCCTTAACACTTTCGAGACCGCAGGCGACTATAGTTGCCATTCGCGCTTTTCGTTTGGAGACCGCAGGCGACTTTAGTTGCCCAGCGGCGCCTGCGGGAAGCCTCTCTAAAAAATTTAATACCTTCGCTTCCCATGGCGCTAGCGACATGCAAAAACTGGCAATCTGTTGAGGAAGAAATGAACTACGTGATGATCGCATCACTCGTCGCTTTCTGTGCTTTGCTGGGCGCTGGGAGCGGTCGGGGAGAAGTGTGGGGCAAAGTGAGGGGAAAAGTGCTGCGCCAGTAGCGCAGAGAATCCGGCGTCAGACGTGGTCTCGAACGGGTTAAAGCAGCTACTGTTATACGCTCCAGGTGGGGTTTTTGGTGAAGAGTCTTCCAGACCCAGGAGGGTGAAATTGATTACGGATCTCTACAGATCTCATCTTTGTCTCTGGTACCGTCCGGCCGACAAAAATGTTTGGAAAAAAAAATTGGAAAAATAACTTAGAAATTTTTTTAAAAAACAAGAAAAAGGAACAATTTTTTAAGCACTTGACATTATTCTTCCTCTCCATTTTACTTCCCTGCCCTTATACTTCCACTTACCCTCCTTAATACTTCCCCTACTTCCCCCTCCTATATTGTTCCCTCTCTTCCCGTTGGGGCCAGCTCCAGACTAGAACTTTTCTCACATTTTTTTTGGCCCGATCGTTACCAAATTTTCACCAAATACTCCTTATATAAATAGAATTTTATGTAAAAAAAAAAAAAAAAATTTCTCCCCCCCCCCCCCCGTTGTGTCTCACCAGCGTGGAATTGTTGGATCTTATGCTCAGCTTCCTGAAAGATCGCCTAAAATACCATTTTTGAAGGAGAAAATTTTGAGCCAAAACCACGCCCCCTTTCTCAACACTGAGCCTTCGCCCCGTCAGCCTGTATGTTACCAATAATTAACAACATTTTAATCTATTTTTAAACTGGCATTCAATGCTCAAGGTCATTGGTTTTAAAGCATCCTCAGCATCAAGGCTTGACAAGGCCTTGCCCATTTTTCACCCTCATGAAAACTTAGTAACAAATAAAATTTAAGATTTTCGTCATAAATAGGACGATAAATTACCAAAATTAGAGAGAAAAACAATTAGTTGAAAATTTTTAAGAAATTCTTACCAAAAAAGATATTTTCTTGCTGCTTTCTTGAAGGGAAATAAAGCCGGTTTATTATCTTCTGTTGAACAAGAAGCAATTAGTTACATAACTAACAAGCCAATGATAGTAAATCTTCAATCAAAATTTATTGTAAGGTTGGTAGAACTGGATGAATTAAAAATTGTCTAAGTGAACTCTAGGGTCAGCGTTAAAGAACTAAGAAGGCAAGTTAAGAAGGGAAGTATGGTTACATACGCTACTACTAGAGTAAAAATAGCACTATTGTCAATTGAAGCAAAAGTACCAACCTGGATGAAGGTCATTCTCAAGTTTATCACCTGTTGATTGTTCTTATTTTATCATTAAAATTGAGAAGGGATTTAAAAAAAAATTATTTTAAAATTAACAATTGGCTTTCTGTTAATTTAAAAGATTGATTCTAAATAGAAATAAATGTCGATAAGGTATCTCTTATCAATTCTAACCTAACATTTTCCCGCCTTTACGCGGCAAAACTTGTTGATTCTCCACCAAGGATACTGGGTCGAGTTTTTAAACGTGTTTATCTTAATTTCTCTTAAAACTTCAAAAAATGGATGTTAACGAACCTCAAGAGGGCCAGGCTAAATTAAAAGATACTATCGGAGTACAGTGTCAGAAAATATTCCAGGATTTCCTTGCAGAGTGAGTGATTTTACGGTTTTGTTGTTTGTTAAATTGAGATTTTGTATGGCAGATTTCGGGACGATGGCGAAATTAAATATTTCGGACTGGTCAAGGAGCTTCAGAATTTGGAGAGGTCGACGGCCGAAGTGAGTTTTGAAGACGTCGAGAAGTTTAATCAGAATTTGGCCATTTCAATCATTGAGGAGTATTACAGGTTGGTTGATCGTTTTATTACACACCTAGGGATGAAAGTGGCTTATTACATCCTCCAGTTTGTGCAACTTAACTTTATATATAAAATAATGAACGTTTTCCGAAGGACGTGGCACCTTGTGCCAGAGAACCGATGAAAAGTACTGGTTTGAATAGCTTCCAACGAAAACTTCCTTAAAGAGAAGTATCTATATACGAGGGGAAGTATAACGGAGGGGAAGTATAACGTAGGGGAAGTATATGGGAGGGGAAGTATAACGGAGTGGGAAGTATATAGAAGGGGAAGTATAAGTGAGGGAAGTATATGGGAAGGGGAAGTTTAAGTGAGGGGTAGTATAACAGAGGGTGAAGTATAGCGGAGGGGAAGTATTAGGGAACGAAAGTATAACGGAAGGGGATGTATAAGGGAGGGAAAGTATAAAGGAGAATTTTCCAAGTTTGTTTTTTTGAATAGTTTTCTAAGTTTTTTTTTGAAAAATTTTCCGGGTTTTCCTTTTTTTTTTTTTGAAAAATTTTCGGGGTTTTCCATTTTTTTTTTTTTTCGAAAAATTTCCCTGGGTTTTTCTAATTTTTTTTCTTTTTTTTCGAAAAATTTTTTAAGTTTTTTTTTTCGAAAATTTTATATTTTTCATTTAAAGTTATTTTAAATTATATATTTTGTGTTTTGTTTTAGAGTGTATCCTTATTTATGCAGTGCCGTTAAGAATTTTGTAAAAGATCACGGCGGAACAATTTCTGAAAACCGTGAGTACTACGTCGCTTTCACCGATGTCCCGACGAGACATAAAATCAGAGAGTTGACCACAACGAAAATCGGGTCATTGATCAGAATTTCGGGACAAGTCGTCCGCACCCACCCCGTCCACCCAGAACTAATTTCGGGCACTTTTACCTGCTTGGATTGCCAAACGGTCGTCAAAGATATAGAACAGCAGTTCAAAGTAAAATCTCTTAAGGGACTTGGGGAAAAAATAATTATTTTATTTTAGTTCACTCAACCTTCTATGTGTAGAAATTCGGCTTGTGTAAACAAAAGAAGGTTTGCTCTCGACTTTGATAAATCTAAATTTGTCGACTTTCAAAAAGTTAGAATCCAAGAAACTCAAAGCGAACTCCCCCAAGGGTGCATACCTAGAAGGTAAGACATTATTTTTAATAATAATAATAATTTATTTGCCATTTGCCATGAGCATAAAGCTCTTTACAGCAAGTTAGATTTACAAGTTTACAAGGTTAATTTACAAGTTTATAAGGTTAATTTACAAGTTACAAGGTTAATTAGCTTACAAGTTAGATTAAATAAAAAAGTTAGGTTTACAAGGTTAATTTACAAGTTTACAAGGTTAATTTACAAGTTTACAAGGTTAATTTACAAGTTTACAAGGTTAATTTACAAGTTTACAAGGTTAATTTACAAGTTTACAAGGTTAATTTACAAGTTTACAAGGTTAATTTACAAGTTTACAAGGTTAATTTACAAGTTTACAAGGTTAATTTACAAGTTTACAAGGTTAATTTACAAGTTTACAAGGTTAATTTACAAGTTTACAAGTTAGATTAAATAAAAAAAGTTAGATTTACAAGTATCTAGTACTTAGACTTCTAAATCAATTTTTAGTTTTTAATAATTTTTAACACTCCATTTCTTACTTTGTTTCTAAATTTAGTGTTGAAATTATACTCCGAGGAGAAATTGTGGAGTTGGTCCAAGCTGGCGATCGCTACGATTTTACCGGGTGTTTGATTGTCGTCCCTGATGTTGGAGCGATCGCTCTTCCCGGCACTAAAGCCGACCCTGCTAAAAAAAATGGTAACTAAATACTTACATGTTTAATCAACTTCAACGATTATTTTTTAGATAAAAATAGCGATGGAATCAAAGGCTTAAAGTGTTTGGGTGTTCGAGATCTTCAGTACAAAATCGCATTTTTGGCATGCAGTGTGACGCCGACAAGCCCAAGAGTGAGAAAAAGTTATAACTTTCAATTTTTAACTTCCTTAAAGAAGTTATTGCGATACCCTCGACATCGGGTTTTTGGGGAAGGGTCTTCCAGACCCCGGAGGGTCAAATCGAATATTGATCTTTACCGATCTCAACTTTGGCCGTCCGTAGCATTTTTCTGAAACACTTTACGGCAACAGTTTTTAACCGATTTTCACCAAACTTTCACAAAATCTTCCTTAGTCGGAGAACAAGAATTTAACTAGGTGATTTTTGAATTTCGAAAAAATGGCGGAGATATGTCTGTTTGAAATTTTAAAAAATTCGCTGCGGCCAAACCGTTGGTCTGATTTTCACCAAATTTTCACCAATCACTCCTTACATTTTTTAAGAATTTTTGGTGTAAACAATTGCCACTTTTTAATTATAATTTTTTTTAGTAGGGAGAAATTTTATACTTCTACCCATTACGAGAGGCACATCCGTAGGCCAAAGAGCCCATTATTTCTACCTTGGCACTTAAAAAATTTTCAAAAAAAGAGCTTAAAAAATTTTTCAAAAAAAAGAAAGAAAACCCGGAAAATTTTTCGAAAAAAAAAATAATTTTTTTTTACAAAAACAACTTAGAAATTTTTTCGAAAAAAAAAACTTAGAAAACTTTTCGAAAAAAAAAACCGGAAAATTTTTTCCATCCTCTTCCGTTATACTTTCGTTCCCTTATACTTCCCCCTCCGTTATACTTCCCCCTCTGTTATACTACCCCTCACTTAAACTTCCCCCTCCCATATACTTCCCCTCACTTATACTTCCCCCTCCCATATACTTCCCCCTTCCATATACTTCCCCTCCCATATACTTCTCACTCCGTTATACTTCCCCTCCCATAATACTTCCTCCTACGTTTTACTTCCCCTCCGTTATACTTCCTCCTCCTATATGTATAGATACTTTTCTTTAACCCTCCAAGTTTTCGTTGGATGCTCTTCAAACCAGTATTTTTTATTATTTTTATTTAGTTTGGTGGCTGCGGAGAACTCCTCATGGAAGACGTTACTCCTGAAATAATGAGAAAAAACATGACTGATGCAGAATGGACGAAAATTTATGAAATGAATCAAGATAAACATTTATATAAAAATTTGATAAACAGTTTGTTTCCTTCCATTCATGGATGCGAGCAAGTTAAAAAAGGTGTTTTGCTTATGCTTTTTGGAGGAGTTCAAAAAACTACTGTGGAGGGTACACAGTTGAGAGGGGACATCAATTGTTGCATCGTCGGTGATCCCAGTACAGCGAAATCGCAGTTACTAAAACAGGTTTGTTTTTTTATTGTCTTCTTTTCCTTATTTATTTTTTTAAGGTGGCTGATTTTTCACCAAGGGCTGTCTATACATCAGGAAAGGCTTCTTCAGCAGCAGGTTTGACTGCTGCGGTTGTCCGAGATGAAGAATCAGGAGATTTCGCGATTGAAGCCGGAGCTCTTATGTTGGCTGACAACGGAGTCTGCTGCATTGACGAATTCGACAAAATGGACCCTCAAGATCAAGTCGCCATCCATGAAGCGATGGAACAGCAGACTATTTCTATAGCTAAAGTAGGTTTAAAAAGCAAGTATTTTGGTTAATCATTTTTTTTAGGCTGGGGTCAGAGCGACATTGAACGCCAGAACATCGATTTTGGCCGCAGCCAATCCCATTGGCGGACATTACGATAGGACGAAATCTTTACAGCAAAACATAATGATGTCCGCTCCCATTATGTCGAGATTCGATTTATTTTTTGTCCTCATCGACGAATGCAATGAAGTTAGTCAAATCTAAGTAGTTTTTTCATAACCTTTTTTTCAGTTTATTGATTACGCGATTGCACGAAAAATCGTTGGTCTACACAACAATATGGAAGACAACGTTGACAAAGTGTACACTCAGAATGAAGTTTTGAGATATATCACGTTTGCTCGTCAATTTAAACCAATGTTGAGCCAAGTAAGCTTTTTATTTTGTCATATCATTTATCATTTTTGGCTTAGGATGCTGCAAAAGTGCTTGTTGAACTTTACACTACCCTTCGTCAAAGAGATATTGGAAGTGGGGCGAAATCAACATGGAGGATTACTGTCAGACAATTGGAAAGTTTAATCCGTTTATCAGAGGCGATGGCAAAAATGGAATGCTTGGATGAAGTAACGTTTTGTTTTTTTATTGCCTTCTTTATCTTATTTTCAGGTACAACCGAGACATGTAAATGAAGCGTTCAGTTTGTTGAATAAATCGATAATCCGTGTTGAGCAGCCTGATATTCATTTAGATGAAGAAGAAGAACAAGAAGACAACCCAGCTCCTCAACCTGAAGGTTTTTTAATTAATTTTTTATTTAAACTTAAATTTCTTTTTAGCTGCCATGGAAACTGACCAGCCGACGGAAGCTGCCAAAAAGAAATACACTCTATCTTTTGAAGAGTATAAAAAACTTTCTCAACTGCTCATCACACGTTTAAGATCTGGAGAAACCGAAAGTAATATTTATATACAGTAGTCGCCGCTTAATGTGATCACGGTTTATGTTATCAACCGGATAGTGTGATCAAAATGGCCTGGAACGGGACCAATCTATTCTTTTGCATTATAATTTTTCCGTTTATTGTGATCAAAAATTCGCTTTATGTGATCACCAAATCTTGAAAAGAAAAAAAATTAAATAAAAAAGGTTGAGAAAGAGGGTAATCATGTCAAAGAAAAATAAAGTTGAAAACATAAGCGAAAAAAATAATTACGAGGGGGTATTTTTAGCTGAAATGTATGACAGGTGATGATTTATATTCGATCGTTTCAAAATGTAAACAAACCCCCCTTCATAAATTTGATTTTCTAAGCTTCTTATTTTCTTCTAATTTTTTGTTTTGTTTTTATTTTTTGAAAACGAATGCTAAAAAGCCTAAAGATCATCAGTCTTCCGGAGAAATTGGAGATCCTTAAAAAGTACATAGAATTTTACGTGTTTAACCCTATCCTCGCCATCTTCGCTTATTATTATCAGTCGTTTAATGTTATCATTTAGTGTTGGGCCCAAGGCGATCACATTAAGCGGCGTCTACTGTAATGTTTATTTAATATAATTTTATTTTTATCAGGCAATGGTATGCGGAGGAGCGAGTTGATCAACTGGTATTTGGAACAAATAGGAAATCAGATTGAATCAGAGGAAGAGCTTGTCGAAAAGAAAGCGATGATTGAAAAAGTTATCGATCGTCTTATTTATCATGTAAATAACTATATAAAAATATCTTAGTCTCATTTATTAGGTGTACAAAATGAAACTCGGCTAAAATCTCCAAAATTCAAATTTACCCTGTGGCTGAGTTTCATTTTGTACACCTAATAAATAAAACTTGTAGGAAATTTAATTCTCTATAAATTTGCTCTTAATTATTTTTTTCTAGGATGCACCATTTTCGGAAGAGAATTTTTTTTTAAATAAATTTATCTTGAAAACAATGCTTCCTAGAGAAAAATTGAATAGAATAAAAATTAAAGAGAATTAAATTTCCAACAGATTTTATTTAGTGCATTTTTTCAATATCTGTAACGGTTTACGATTTACAAGCCTTTAAAAATTAACCTTCTTAATGGTTATACTTCAATAACCTTCTTACCCGGAGAAGGTCAACTTTTGATGGACTTTAATGCCTAAAATGTTCAAAATTTTGAAAAAATGAACTACTAGGTGTACAAATTGAAACTCGGCTAAAATCTACAAAATTCAAATTTACACTGTGGCTGAGTTTCATTTTGTACACCTAATAATAAAGGAACCTTAACCCTTTCGAGACCGCGGGCGACTATAGTTGCCATTTGCGCTTTTCGTTTGGAGACCACAGGCGACTTTAGTTCTAAAAAATTTAATATCTTCGCTTCCCTTGGCGCTAGCGACGTGCAAAAACTGGCAATCTGTTGGGGAAGAAATGAACTACGTGATGATCGCATCACTCGTCGGGGAGAAGTGAGGGGCAAAGAGAGGGGAAAAGTGCTGCGCCAGTAGCGCAGAGAATCCGGCGTCAGACGCGGTCTGGAAAGGGTTAAGGAATCTTTGAACAGAGGGCTCTCATGATATCACAATCCTTGATGTTCTTTTAAAACGTTGCTTAAGTTAAGGAATAAAAAAGGGATGTTGAAGGGGTCCTTTTTTGTTTATGGAGTTTTAAGGAACTGTTTTCTCAAGGTTTTCTTGGAAATCCCCTCCTTTAACGTTATTTCTTATTTACGAACCTTCCTTGAAGTCATCTGTTCCTTCAAGTAAAAGGAATCCTTCAATTTCCCTCCGTTTTTTTCAAGGTAGCCATCTTAAGGATTCCTTGCACCATCTTTCTCCATTCAGGCCATCATTCTCGAATCCAAATCCCCAACTAAAACCTTAGATTTTTCAGTATTTAAAAATGTGTTCTTATTTTTTCTTGCAGGATAACATCATTATTTCGCTAAATCAAATAACTGGTGAAGCACAAGGTGAAGACGTTGAATTCGATGAAGCCGATATGATAGTTGTTGTCCACCCGAACTATATCGTCAGCTAATTTTTTTTTTAAACCTTAATTTCTATGTTGTATATATATTTTTTTTGTACCCCTTTTTGTTTAAACCTAAATAAATAATTTGTCAAAAAAAAAATTTTTTTTTTTCATTGGTTCATTGGTTTGGGATAAGAAAAAAAAAATATATGGAAGGCAGTTTTCCATTAGTTAATGTCATGATGAATTCGGCTCCTTGAATATTTCTCTTGGTATTAATTCCCTAACTTGCATATTCTGTCCTGGATGATTCATTACCGGAGAGTCTGAAGCGAGAGGGGCTCTTTTGAAAGGCCTTTTGTTTTGACGAGAACTAACAAATAGCTTATATTAAAAAAAAAAATTAAAAAATTAGCCAGATTGTGTCAATTTTTACAAAGAATTCGTTGTTTGAGTAAGAAATGACGCTTTTAAAAAAAAATTTCAATAGAATCAAATACGAGGCGCTCCGAATACGAAGGGCGAACTCGACATCGGACAAATTTTTTTTTTTTCATTTTCAGATTCTAGACCTTTTGAAGAATACACCCATGTAATTTTTATATTGAGTTTCCCCTTTTTTCCCCTTTAAAATACGTAAAAACCGATATGCGGCAAAGCTCTACTCTCAGCCTTTTTTATTTAATTTTTTTTTCTTTTCGAGATTTAGTGATTTTAAAAAAACCCTTTTCTCTATGATTCTATGATGATTCTAAAATCTCGCCACGAAAATTCCAGAGAGTGACTTTTCCGTCGAGTTCGCCCTTAACAGAAAACTTTAAAATGCGAATATCTCGAAACTACGTTTTGTCGAGTTCGCCCTTCGTATTCGGAACGCCTCATATGTTAGGTTAGATAGGTCAGGTTAGTTTCAATCGAGGCGCTTAAGATACTAAACCAACATGACCGACTTGCGGGTTTAGTATGACAAAAGAAAATTAGAGGAGAGATGAAGCGCCCGTGCTCCCGTTTTCAAGCTCCCCTTGGCGGCGTCGCGAAATGCTTGTTTACAGGTAATATATTACCTGTATTACCAGGTAATATATTATCAGTGATTACTGATGAGTTAGATGATAATATCGATTACTCTGAAATCCTTAAAATTTCGGAAAAAATGCTTGTCTACATGCTCTTCGTAGGGTTTCCTCCCTCAGTATTTTAACATTTTAACAAAACTTCAATTTCAACCATCGCATTAAGTACCTTGTTTTTATATTGGTTTCAATAGAATACTTACATATACAGTGAAACTTCCCTTAACGGACACCTCTTAAAAGCGGACATCTCCCTTCAACGGACAAATTCTGATTCCCCGGCGTTAAAACATAGGAAAAGGTATTCTAAATGTTTCTATAAAGCGGACACTCTCAATAACGGACGCGGACAGCATGAAAATTCAATTTTACCCCTAAAAGTCTCCTATAAGCGGACAGCACGTTTTTTCAAGGACAAAGTTTATTGACATTCTGTTGTTCTAGAGATGTTTTGTTTACATTTTGCATCTTACTTATGATCTTTGACCTTAGTTAATCCCTTTTTGTCCCTCGCCATGTCTTTTATTTATAAAATTCAGTTATACTCTTGACTTCACTTCAAAATTACCGACTTTTTAAAAGTTTAATTTTTTTTTTAATATGTATGTACATATGTAATATCGTATGTAATACATATTATGTTTTCCTAATCAGAAATTAAACTTCATTTTTCATTTTTTTCAAAAGTTTTTTTTTTCCTATTTTCCGAAAAGCGGACACCTCTATACAGGGTGTCCGGAAACACATGGCAAGCGTCTGGGAGAGCGTTAAAAAGTGGTTTTACGAAAAAAAGTTAAATGTAAACCCCCCTTAATTTAAATCAAAGAATTTGATGGTGTAGTTTAAAATCCGCCTGGATATACAGGGTGTCCCAGACACAACCTAACTTCGTTATTTCAAATGAGAACCCCTATTTTTATTTCAGATTCGTAATCTACGCAAAATTTCAAGTAGATTTGAGTACTCATATGACAATTTTGGACAACTTTTAAAAAATGTCAAAATTTAGCGTTTTTTGCGCTAAAATCCGTTAAAATTGACCTAGGAGACTCGTTTTTTTTAATTCCACTTATTTTTTCCCGAAGAATCCAACTGTCTCAAATTTGAGCATCTTCGCATTCAGCATCACGAGATTTCGTCGCTAATGGCCTTTTTTCAAGTTTAACTCCAAATTCCATACTTCAAAAATGGAAATTAGCGATTTGTTGACGGAATTTTAATTTTGATGCATAAACACAAAAGACGCTGTAGCTCTTTCAAAATTTGTGGTCCGAAAGAAAAATTCCTTTCAACAAGTGCTAATTTTCATTTCTGAACTAAAAATTTGGGTTCTAACTTGAAAAAAGGCCATTAGCGACGAAATCTCGTGATGCAGAATGCGAAGATGCTCAAATTTGAGACAGTTGGATTCTTCGGGAAAAAATAAGTGGAATTAAAAAAAAACGAGTCTCCTAGGTCAATTTTAACGGATTTTAGCGCAAAAAACGCTAAATTTTGACATTTTTTAAAAGTTGTCCAAAATCGTCATATGAGTACTTAAATCTACTTGAAATTTTGCGTAGATTACGAATCTGAAATGAAAAATAGGGGTTCTCATTTGAAATAACGAAGTTAGGTTGTGTCTGGGACACCCTGTATATCCAGGCGGATTTTAAACTACACCATCAAATTCTTTGATTTAAATTAAGGGGGGTTTACATTTAACTTTTTTTCGTAAAACCACTTTTTAACGCTCTCCCAGACGCTTGCCATGTGTTTCCGGACACCCTGTATATTCCCAACCTCACATTACTTTTTCTGCAAACTACCTTTTTTTTTAAATTTTATTATAGTTTTTTTCCCTTTTTATTTGTTTATTTTTTCTTAAGTAGGGAAGGGGCGGTAAGTATTTTCCTCCTCTTAGGGTGGCGCAGGCTTCAAAAAGGTTGAGAAACACTGTTATAGATCGGTCTAAAATCCCTGAAAAGATGCTTGTTTTCAGGCTTTCGCAGGGCTTCCTCCTTAAATATTCTGTTAATATTCTAAAAACTGTGTTATCTCTCATAAAAGCACCGCCAAGGGGAGCTTTGAAAACAGGAGCACGGGCGCTTCATCTCTCCTCTTTCTCTTCAGTGTAGGTACATCATAGGGCGGGGAAGTTGATATTTTTCTGGCTGCTGTAGAAGGGTTTTTCGAGGCGGGATGTTTTTTACACAGAGTGTTATTGATAACAATAATTCTACTCTACTCAATTTATGATAATCGAAGTTTTGTGGCCATAAATATCTAATAATACAACAATATTCAGGGTCTTCTTTATTTTATTTCTAATTCTGTAATCACTGGCTGTTAAAAACTGTTTGAAATTAAATCATTGTTTAAATGAAGGATTAACGTGAATTTTCACGCTCTATTCATAACATTCTATTTAACGATATTTAAAAATTAATTTTGTACTTGCCGGAAAAAGAAGGGAAAAAGTAATCAAGGTTCTTAAAATATTCTATTGTATGCGTTTAAAAAATATTATTCAAGAATGCCTATGGAAAGATGATAATGAGATTTTCTTATTAATCTTTTCTTCAGGGGTTGAAAAAAAAAAGAAGAAAATTCTCGCGCTTAATTAGGCCTACAGATAAGATACCTTTTCTTTTTCTTTTTTAAACTACCTACCTTTCTTTTTCCTGCTCCTTGTTCTTCATAATTCTAGATATCCATTATTACTTTAGTTTATATAAAGTCATAAAAACTCTAAAATTTATATATCGGAGGAAATATTATTAGGTGTACTTAATGAAACTCGGCCAAAATCTACAAAATTCAAATTTACCCTGTGGCTGAGTTTCATTTGTACACCTAACCAATAAAACTTGTAGGAAATTCAATTCTCTATAAAGCACTTAATTATTTTTTTCTAGGATGCACCATTTTTGGAAAATAATTTTTAAAAAAAGTAAATTTATCTTGAAAACAGTGCGTCCTAGAGAAAAAATGAATAGAATAAAAATTAAAGAGAATTAAATTTCCAACAGATTTTATTTATTCCATTTTTTCAATATCTGTAACGGTTTACGATTTACAAGCCTTTTAAAATTAACCTTCTTAATGGTTATACTTCCATAACCTTCTTACACGGAGAAGGTCAACTTTTGATGGACTTTAACGCCTAAAATGTTCAAAATTTTGAAAAAATGAACTACTAGGTGTACAAAATGAAACTCGGCTAAAATCTACAAAATTCAAAAACCTGTGGCTGAGTTTCATTTTGTACACCTAATATGTACATAAAAAATATCTTCCTCAAAACGTTCTTCGTCGACATGATTTTTCAAAGGTAGGAAAGAATGAAGGATTTTCGTATTTTAGCGCTATTTTTGACTTGTTTATAAGGGAGGATAATGGTTTTGTTTTTTATTTTATTAAACAATAAGCAAGACAATAAATTTAATAGAGGGAGAGAAAAGGTGTGCAAGCGCGGCGTTTGTATAAAATTGATGTCCGCTATAAATAAAGCGGTGATTGTTCTCACACCTTAGCCAAACATCATTTTACACGTTTTGACATTTATTGGGCATAAATTTCTCAATTTATTGCACCTTTAACTTGCCCCCGTGATTTTCCCTTTGGGCGAGAACCATTAGAACCGAAAAATGATTTAGTATAGGAAATTAA
The DNA here is from genome assembly GCA_014119065.1 of Orius insidiosus. NCBI lineage: Eukaryota > Metazoa > Arthropoda > Insecta > Hemiptera > Anthocoridae > Orius > Orius insidiosus. The sequence continues at coordinate 24,658 of JACGAQ010000091.1, forward strand.
ATATTTATTAGAAAGTTTGTGTGTTTTGTCTTTGGGTGGAAGATCAGAAAGGGTTGTTCAACCATCCCTTTTCGGGTTGATGGGCAAGAAGGGAGAGGTGAAGTAGTTGCCTGTGAAATGGGAGAACTACCCCGAAGGACCTATTAAACCCTTCACCACTAACAACTCTCAACTTCTCTATTTTTACAACGCCCCCTTCTAATTAGTTACCAACACGGACAATTAGAGGATTTTTTTTTCTTCTTTTTCATGAGCAAAATATTGTTAACTTTATAGAGTAGGCGTTTGTTTGAAGTATTTAGGTCGAAAATGGCAACCGTCGTCCGGCTAAAAATCGAATGGACGACAAAATTCTGGGGGCTCTTTTAACTTCCTTAAAGAACTTATTGTGATACCCTCCACTTCGGGTTTTTGGGAAGGGTCTTCCGAAGGGTCAAATCGAATCTTAACCGATCTCAACTTTGTCTGTGGTTCCGGCCGGCCGTAGCATTTTTCCGGAACACTTTACGGCCACAGTTTTCAACAGATTTTCACCAAATTCTCCTAAGTCGGTGAACAAGAAAATAACGAGATTTCTGAATTTCGAAAAAATGGCGGAAATATGTCTGTTTGAAATTTTAAAAACTGCGTAGCAGCGGAACCGTTTGTCCGATTTTACCAAATTTTCACCAAACACTCGTTATATTTTTATGAATTTTTGGTGTTATAAAAACAATTTTTTTTTGGTTTTTTAGTAGGGAGAAATATCATACTTCCACCCTTTGCGAGAGAGGCATCCCTTGGGCAGAAAGCCCATTTATCCACCATGATAGCTTATCATAGGGTTGATTCGATGTGGCCTTCCTTCCGATATTTTATCCGATACGATATTTTGAAAAATAATATCGGATGAACCGATATATCGGAAGGAAAATATCGAATGAACCGATATATCGGAAGGAAAATATCGAATGAACCGATATATCGGAAGGAAAATATCGCAAATATCGGAAGAAGAAATTGCCATAATTCCGAAATATCGTGATATATCGCATCGGATGTTAACAGTTATCCGTGTGTTGCCCCATTTTTCTTTCGGATTCATATCGTAAAAATATCGCGATATATCGGTAAGGAATATCGTATCGGATAAAATATCGGAAGGAAAATATCGGATGAACCGATATATCGGAAGGAAATATCGGATGAACCGATATATCGGAAGGAAAATATCGGATGAACCGATATATCGGAAGGAAAATATCGGATGAACCGATATATCGGAAGGAAAATATCGGATGAACCGATACATCGGAAGGAAAATATCGGATGAACCGATATATCGGAAGGAAAGTATCGGATGAACCGATACATCGGAAGGAAAATATCGGATGAACCGATATATCGGAAGGAAAATATCGGATGAACCGATATATCGGAAGGAAAATATCGGATGAACCGATATATCGGAAGGAAAATATCGGATGAACCGATATATCGGAAGGAAAATATCGGATGAACCGATATATCGGAAGGAAAATATCGGTACAAATATCGCCAATATTGGAAGGAAAATATCAATATTCCGATATATCGGAAGTATCGCAACAACCCTTTGATAGGTACTTAGAAAACTTTTGAAAAAAAAAAAACAAAAAAATTTGGGGGGGGGGATTTGGAAAATTTATCGAAAAACAACAAAAAATTTGGAAAAATAAGTTTGAAAAATGAAAAATTTTTCTAAGGCTTGAAATTATTCTTACCCTCTTTTTTTACTTCCCCTCTCCTTAAACTTCCCCTCCGTTATACTTCCCCCTCATTCGAAACGCTCCCTTTTTTTTTGTTGGCAAAATATCATAAAAATCAAGAGTTTTGAGATGATAATCTACCAAATCCTTATTAGTTCACACTTACAGGCAAAAGAGCATGAAAATCGTGCTTTATCCTTAAATATCTCAAAAACTCTCGGTTTTAGGGATTCGACCATTAAGTAAGTATTTGTGCTCCTATTAAAGAGCTTTCTAAAAAGTCGTATTTCATGAAGATATGACCGTCCGATTTGGAGAAATCTTGGAATATAGGCAAAAGAGCATGGAAATCGTCCTATATCCTTAAATATCTAAAAAAACTATCGGTTTTAGGGCTCGACCATTAATTAAATTATTTTTGCTCCTATCGAAGAGCTTTTTAAAAAGACTGATTTCATGATGATATGAGTCTCCGATTTGGAGAAATCTTCAAATATACGCGAAATAACATGAAAATCAAGAGTTTTGAGGTAAAAACGGACCTTTAGGGTTGTGAAAAAATAATATGTCGCAATATTCCAAAAAGCTAAAAATAACAATCGAGTTAAAAATGTAGGTACTTATTTCGTTGATATTGCTTGAAAGTTAAAACCCTCTTTCCGACGAACTTATCAGAGAAAGCTAAATTAGATTTGAATCCCTCTCAAACAAGATATAAAACAATCCTCAATGATTACATCTCATTTTTCTCTATAATTTTAGTATTTTATTATGAAAAAATTAAATAAAAAAATAAATGAATAATTTACTGTGAAGAAACGGAAAAATCTTTTATGGCCTCTCATAAAACGAGAATTGATTTCGTCTTCAGGGAAACGCCAATTATTTTTTCAATGGTTGAACCAGCTATAAATTTGTCATGTCAAAGTGGGTATTGTTGCAATTATGATATCCATGGACCCCCTCCTCCTTCCACGCCTGAAATATCAGAGTAATTGAAGTCGATACGAAACGAGTGAATGTATCTTGATCACCGAGCCGCGAATGGGGAGGGTTCGTACCCGCTAAAATCCCACCGCGTTCGCCCTATTTGGGTTTATTTCAGTCTAACTACCTCCCCCCCCCTCACCGCGATACGTCATCACGGGGATTTTCAAAACCAGGGAGAGATCATTTTCGGAATCCGGCATTAGCTAGTTTTCAAAATGAGGTCGTTAATGAAATCCGTTGGCTTGATAAAAATTTAATTATCAATTTGGTTTTTTTTTTTTAAAATCGCTTTACCTTCATCATAGATCCCCCCCAACTTTTGACCTATTTTAGTAATAAAACTGTTTTCGGTACATGTGAGTTTACGATACCATAACAACACGCATGCGCGATGTGTTTTTAGTTCCCGCGATTTTTAAAAATTCATCTTTGAGATTTGCCTCAATTCAAACTAGTTTGATAGCACGAGGGGGTTAATTTTTTTCCTTTTCGTTTTCGAAATAAAACTGTTTTCGGTACATGTGAGTTTACGATAACATAACAACACGCATGCGCGATGTGTTTTTAGTTCCCGCGTTTTTTAAAAATCCATCTCTGAGATTTGCCTAAATTCAAACTAGTTTTATAGCACGAGGGGGTTAATTTTTTTCCTTCTCGCAAAGATAGCTCGTTTGATAAGACGAGGGGACTAATTTTTTTCCTCTCGCTAGAAAAGCTCTTTTGGAGAGGAAAAAAAAATTGAACGAGCTCTCCTTGCGAGAGGAAAAAAATTAACCCCCTCGTCTTATCAAACGAGCTCTTCTTGCGAGAGAAAAAAATTACCCTCTCTTGTTATCAAAATAGTTTGAATTTAGACATATCTCAAACATGAACTTTTGAAAAAACGCGGGAACTAAAAACAAAGAATGCTCGCGCATGTGTGTTGTTTCGCCTCGTAAACTCACATGAACCCTATTTTCATTTGTATTTTATTAAAAAATTAACAATTTTTTTTTCTTCTTTTGACGAAAAAACATTTTTTTTTTGTGTGCCAAATAGGCGGAAAATCTCGGTTCATGAATGAGGGCTTAATTAGAAGGGTCTTAATGAACTCATTCAATTCGGTCCCTCTTTTCCTTCGCACAATAAGAGCCACATTTCAAATTAACCACATGGCGATAGGCATTCAAAACGTTTCAAAATTGAGGATGAAAAATATTTTCTCCAACGGGATGGAAAATGAAGACGAAAGCACTAGAATGGGCCCCGGCAGGAACTTTTTCAAAGTAGCGCAATTTAGTCATTCTTCTTCCCTACTATAGAAAACATTTTTTCAGGTACAAAAAAAAAAAATCTTCGCTTTTGACATTTTCAAGTTATTAGGTGTACAAAATGAAACTCAGCCACAGGGTAAATTTGAATTTTGTAGATTTTAGCCGAGTTTCATTTTGTACACCTAGTAGTTCATTTTTCAAAATTTTGAACATTTTAGGCGTTAAAGTCCATCAAAAGTTGACCTTCTCCGTGTAAGAAGGTTATTGAAGTATAACCATTAAGAAGGTTAATTTTTAAAGGCTTGTAAATCGTAAACCGTTACAGATATTGAAAAAATGCACTAAATAAAATCAGTTGGAAATTCAATTCTCTTTAATCTAGGAACGCGGTAGCGTACCGCCCCGCCAAGCAACACCCAGTCCGAAGACGTCAGAAAACGGTACCTACCAAGTGTATGTTTACTGGACGTCACGATTTGCGTTTTTCAGGTATCTGGATCTCGGCTCCCTGTGGACCGATCGACTTGAAATTTGCTACAGATTTACTTTGATATGATATGAGTAAACGCTGAAAATTTCAAGTCGATCGGTCCACAGGGAGCCGAGATATAAAAGTCTGAAAACCCGGTTTTTCGCCTTTACCGTGTTCTTCTTCTTCTTCTTCTTCTTCTTCTTCTTATTCAGCTAGACAAGGCTACAGCCTCTCCTAGCGCACCGATTGACTTGAAATTTTGCACAGAGCTTCCTTTCAACTTGAGCCAGTGCCTTTTGAAAGATTTACCCCGAAATCTTAACTTAAAAAAAGTTAGGAACAAAAAACTGAAATTTTAGGGTAATTTTAGCCACTTTAACGGGTACACAGCCTGGAGACAAGACCAATCGACTTGAAATTGTGCACAGAGCTTCCTTCTGAGTTTAGCAATGAGGACGAGTATAGTAATGAGGACGGATTTCGGAAATGGGTCATCCAGACCCCTCAGGGTCAATTTGACCAGTGATCATTGTCTGTGGCGCCGGCTGTACACCCGATTTACACCATAAGGTCGAATTTCGGAAATGGGTCTTCCAGACCCCTTGGGGTCAATTTGACCAGTGATCATTTTTCGATCGTCAGTTAGTCTGAGGCGCCTTCTGTACATCCGATTTACACCAGAGGTCGGATTTCGGAAATGGGTCTTCCTGACCCCTTAAGGTAAATTCGACCCTGAAAAGAATGAAAGAACTGACGAAAAAAGAACGAAACATAAAACATAAATTGGGTAATTTTTGCCAGTGTAATGGGTCAACCGCGCGGTTCTTTTAGGAGTTTTACGATTCATTTGAATTTAAACTACAAAAATATATGATATCCCCACAAAAAACACCCCGTGTAAAAAACACCCCGCCTCGCAAAATCCTTTACATCAGCCGGAAAAAGTTGTGATATCAACTTCCCCGCCCTCAAATGAGCGAGAAGAGTCGATACGCCCGAGTGGTAGGTACGATGATGTGAGAATCATGATGCCCGTGCTCCCGTTTTCAATGCTCCCCTTGGCGGCATCGCGAAATGTTTGTTTACAGGGACGTAGTTAAGACGTGCTGTGCGTTCTTCGGGAAAAATCGTTATGATTCAAACACTCAGACATACGTAGATGAAGGCATAGTGTCATGTGTGAGTACGGGGGGGGGGGGGGGTATGTGTATGTATGTGTATGGGGTGTATACTAGTGATTAGTTAGGAACTCAGTGATAACACAGTAATTCTTAAGCGTTCCAGGACGTTCCAGGGCTTGATAAATAACGGCAATCACTGATACAAAGCATTTCGCGATGCCGCCAAGGGGAGCATTGAAAACGGGAGCACGGGCATCATGCTTCTCACATCATCGTACCTACCACTCGGGCGTATCGACTCTTCTCGCTCATTTGAGGGCGGGGAAGTTGATATCACAACTTTTTCCGGCTGATGTAAAAGGATTTTTGCGAGGCGGGGTGTTTTTTACACGGGGTGTTTTTTGTGGGGATTTTTATTCTATTCATTTTTTCTCTAGGACGCACTGTTTTCAAGATAAATTTATTTAAAAAAAAATTATTTTCCGAAAATGGTGCATCCTAGAAAAAAATAATTAAGTACAAATTTATAGAAAATTAAATTTCCTACAATATTTATTTATTAGGTGTACAAAATGAAACTTAGCCACAGGGTAAATTTGAATTTTGTAGATTTTAGCCGAGTTTCATTTTGTACACCTAATAAAAGGAAGATTCTGTAAAAATTGCGGTCGTGAAGCATTCCGGAAAAATGCGAAAATTTTCCAGAGACCGGAGGCTTTCTTTCTCTGAGAAGAAGATAAAAAGAAATCTTCTAAAATTGGGTTTATAGGAGGTTTTCTTTGCCTAAACATTGCAGAAAAAGCCCAATCTGGTAATCGGCCATTTTGTCCGAATGGTACACTCTCAGTGCCTGGAGGTTATTTCCATGTACACAATAGACAGCGCTTCAGGCGATAACTATTTGAACTAGTAAATATGTCCGTAATGTTTGCGAAATCGATTTTGGGCCGAAAAGTTTTTAGGATAATCGGAGTAAGACTAGAAACTTGAGACTGGAAGGCTAGAATTTGAAATAGATTTACTCAGAGTCCGCAAACATGTTAAAAAGTTAGAAACTTGAGATACAAGTTTGTATTAGTTTACTGGAAGGATTAAAGCGATTAATGATTTAATGAACCTATCAACGCTGAGAGTGTTAAACTTACCTCAGGCATGCTACTTCATAAAGGTTGATTCGATTTTAACTCCAGCGGGCTTAAATTTATCGGAAATAAACGTAAGTAAAACTTGGACTAATTAAAGAGAGAAAAAAATCCTCTCATAAATATTTCAGGCCGAAGTGGAAAGGGTAAAACCTGATATTTGCCCCGTTCAAATTAAATGTACGCCCAAGAATTTTTGCAATGCAAATGGGCTTTTGGACTGCGATTTCCCTCCCCGGCCGTAGCCTCACTTTAGCGGCAGTAACATCCTTTCGAAAAGGGCTCCTGGATAAATTCGACCTTTTATCCCACCACCTCCACTCAATTAAATGTTAACAGCTTGTACACAAATGGCTCTGGATTGAAGTGTGTTTTTAACCCTTTGGGATTTTTTTTCCCTAAAAGTCAATTTGTGTGATTTCCCAATTTAACATCTAAAATTTATTTTTAACTTCCTCCAAGAGTATTGTATTAGGTGTACAAAATGAAACTCGGCTAAAATCTACAAAATTCAAATTTACCCTGTGGCTGAGTTTCATTTTGTACACCTAATAAATAAAAATTGTAGGAAATTTAATTTTCTATAAATTTGTTCTTAATTATTTTTTTCCAGGATGCACCATTTTCGGAAAATAATTTTTTTAAAAATAAATTTATCTTAAAAACAGTGCGTCCTAGAGAAAAAATGAATAGAATAAAAATTGAAGAGAATTAAATTTCCAATAGATTTTATTTAGTACATTTTTTCAATATCTGTAACGGTTTACGATTTACAAGCCTTTAAAAATTAACCTTCTTAATGGTTATACTTCAATAACCTTCTTACACGGAGAAGGTCAACTTTTGATGGACTTTAACGCCTAAAATGTTCAAAATTTTGAAAAAATGAACAACTGGGTGTACAAAATGAAACTCGGCTAAAATCTACAAAATTCAAATTATAATCTAATAGTTATCGAGATATTGAGATTTTCCTAAAAAAGTATAAACCCGTTTTTCTCGAAAACCGTTTAGTTTTTTGATTTGAAATTTATGTCAGTTCTTATTCACATAAAAATGCATCTTCTAGAATTTTTTCGGCCAAATCGGAATAAGGGCCAAAATGCCTCTCCCGCCATAGCCTTTGGGGTGTTCATCCTCGTTCGTCGACTTTCGTTCCTTCTACTTCGAGACTTAAATTTTTTTAGTAGTTTCAAAAAATTGCGCTTTTTTGATGAAGTTTCGGCGGGGTCTATCTCCAGACTTTTATGCGAGTGAATACTTCCTTTTGTCCCTTTATCATTTTCGATCTTGGTCATTGAGTCAAACAAGAATAAAAGACGTCGAATAAAAAGGAAATATCAAGTCGTTCTCCAAAGAAAAAAAGAAGGGTCGGGTCATAATATAGAGGAATAGTACAAAAGGATGATGGATACGCCTATTGTTGCCCCATGGAGTATTTACATTCTAAACGTACTTTGTATTATAATAGAAAATTCCGTACGAACATGTTTATTCGTATAAAAGATCGTCTTATTTCGCAATTTTTGTTTTCTCAACTTCCAAATCCTATTTCCAAGATTGTTTTTTCCCCAACTGCCACTCATCGATATTTGAACACACCGAAAATCAAAGAAACGTCAGCAACAATTTTTTTATTTTATCTTTTTTCGTATAAAACAATTTGGACGACGGATCTTGTAACAGAAAAACAACATTAACATCAATGCTTTTTTTTTACATAAAATATTTGTTGAGAAATGGTTTAATTTATTTTTGAAAGACATGAAAGTGTCGCCTACAGCGCTTTCGCTCTCCCAAAACTAAAAAAATAATCCATTTCCCTACATATTAATTATATTTTAACTGGGAATAATACTCTAACTATTTACATGTTTACATAACGATTATATACATCAAAGCTTATTTACAAAATTTGAACAGAGAGCGCAAATAAAATGGAAAAACTTAAAAATCGTCTACATTTTAGGCTAAAGCTATGGTAGAAAATATCCTATCAAAAATTTTATGCTAAGATATTTTTTTGTAAATATCACTTACAAACTTTTTTTTCGCTTTTTTCAAAATGAAAATTCGTTCCTTATCACTTACTGAAAGTTAACATTTACCTAAATGAACTAATTTTTACAATTAACAAAAAATCGTCGAAATGAATGATGTGCTCTCCGAATGCCCTCAGTCAAAAAGGGCATGATTGTAATCATAATCGTAATTATGATTACGATTACACCCTAGGGGGCCCCTGTAGAGGTTCGAAAGTGGGGAGGTGTGATTAAGGGGGGGTTCTGATGTTTGTGCGGCTTTAATTGGTCCCGTAAAGGGTTTTAAAATTTTGAGGTCGATTTTATTGTCAAAACTTGACAGAATTCCGCACTTGAATTGGAATTAAACGTCCTAAATTGAGCAGGGACGGTTTTTTCAGGAAAACACATCATTTAAAAAACCCTTGATACCAATGTGCAAAAAAATTTTTAAGTGCTCTATTAAAAAATACAAAATTTTTAAAAATAGAAAAGTTAGAGCACGATTTGAGCTTTGGATTTTTGTGAAAAGGGGAGCCAGAAAAAAGGAGTCCTTTTTTTTGTGGCAGAGGATTGTCGTTTTTGATGAGACCTTCTCCGGATTTAGTAGCGATAAAAATATGTTCTGTCGTAGGCCGTCGGCTCCGGAGAAGGTGTCTCCCTCTGCTAGCTGACGAACGAAGATTCTGCTTTGAGAGAAACGGGGGCCGCTTGAATTGAGGAAGGGCTCGGAGGTGGACCCTCCCGAGGTTTTCTTCAGAGGCTTAAGACCGACGGGGTTATCAGACGTGAGGCGAAAATCGTGAAAAAGAAGCAGACGAAGAGCATAACGAACGCCCCTCCGAGTAAAACCGCTGACCACCATACTTGACAACTTCCTGCAACAGAAAAACCAAAACATAAATGCAATGCAAACAAATTTTTTAACTTCCTGTAAGAAGTAATTGTTTTACCCAGGTTTCAGGTTTTTGGGGAAGGGTCTTCCACACCCCGTAGGATCAAATCGAATATGGATCTTTACCGATCTCAACTTTGTCTGTGTTTCCGGCCGGCCGTAGCATTTTTTCCGGCCACAATTTTCAACCGATTTGTACAAAATTTTCACACAAACTTCCTCAGTCGATGAAGAAGAAATTAACGTAGGAGATTTTTGAATTTCGAAAAAATGGCGAAGATGTGCACGTATGAAATATTAAAAAATGCGCTGCGACCAAACCGTTATGTTGGTCCGATTTTCACGAAGTACTCTATTTATTTTTGACGAATTTTGGTGTAAAAAAGTTATATTAGTAGGGAGAAATTTGGTACTTTCACGCCTTACGAGAGTGACATCCCATGGGCAGAAAGGCAGTATTTCTACCTTGATACTTTTTGACAACAATTTTTGGGAAAAATAACTTAGAAATCTATTCAAAAATAAGGAAAATTTTTCTCAATTCAAAAATACTTGCAATTATACTTCCCCTCCGTTATACTTCCCCTCCGTTATACTCCCCCTCCGTTATACTTCCCCCTCCTTTATACTTCCTCGTCCTATATTGTCCCTTCTCTTTAAGGATGTTTTCGGTGAAGAAGAATGTAACGAGGGCGATTTTTGAATTTCGAAAAAATGGCGGAGATATGTCTGTTTGAAATTTTAGAAAATTCGCTGCGGCCGAACCGTTATTCCGATTTTCACCAAATTTTCACCAATTACTCCTTATTTTTTTAAAGAATTTTTGGTGTAAAAAAATTGCCACTTTTTTATGATTATTTTTTTAGTAGGGAGAAATTTCATACTTCTACGCATTACGTAGCACATCCCTAGGCCAAAGAGCCCGTTATTTCTACCTTGACACTTAAAAAATTTTCGAAAAAAAGAACTTAAAATTTGTTCAAAAAAGAAAGAAAGGAAAATCCGGAAAATTTTTCGAAAAAAAAACCGAAAAAATTTTCGAAAAAAAAAAAACTTACATAATTTTTGGAAAATTTTACTTTATTTATCTTATTTTATGTGTTATACATTATACTACCCCTCATTTAAACTTCTCCCTCCCATATACTTCCCACTCCGTTATACTACCCCCTCCCATATACTTCCCACTCCGTTATACTTCCCCCTACGTTTTACGTCCCCTCCGTTATACTTCCCCCTCCTATATAGATACTTCTCTTTAAGGAAGTTTTCTTTGGAAGCTCTTCAAACCAGTAATTTTATTCTGCGACTACTAGAATTTCTCCTTTTTACCTACGGGCAGTATTTATGTAGCCCTCAAAATATTTACTTGAGCGACGAATCATCTACCTGAATTTATACATGCTAATAGCACGAAACGTCAGCCCCCAGAAGTGTCTAACTGAAAAAGAACAATAGAACGAAAAGTGCGGACGAAATCAATGTTGCCATTGTCATTTTGTGAATTGTAAAATATCCTATTTTGTGGATTAAAACAAAAAAGGGAGTAATTTGTTGAAGAGCTCTTTTGTTAAAATCTTTAGGCATCTCGTCACGTTTTAGTTTGGAAACGTTGTTTTTTGCTTTTCGTATGTTGTAAATCCCAAAATGATAATTCGATTTAACTCACAAACTTGGCTTTCGGTCTGGGTTGATTTCGTTAAGCTACGCGAGGGGTTCCGTCTGTTTCTTTGCTTAACTCATTAGAAGCACCTGCGTTGTACTGTCGAACACACTAATTAGGGTCTAAATCGTTGAGGAAAAGGGCTTTGGAAGTAAAAAGGAGAGGAGTAAAAAAAACTTTAAATGTCACTACATTTTGAGCCTAAAAAGCCCTATGAAGTTTTCCTCAAGTAGCGCCTAACTCGCTTTGAAACTCTGGATGAGCCCGTTGTCGGAATAAAACGAGAAAAGGGCTTCTTTTGTCCCCCTCCCCCAGCCCTTCACCCCCCGACCCTTACGAGGCTCATCGGGTCAGACCCCATCATCCGCCAAATTCGACCCTCCCTTTCCCGTCTTTCGTTCGTTAGGCGCAGAAAACTTGGACGAATGTATTAACTGAACGGGAGGATGAACTTACAAAGGGTTTACCCTTCGTATGCTTTCCAAAGGGCGTAATTGAATATAAACAAGTTCATCGTTATTATTCAACTTTCGTGGAAAACCAACCTTGAAAATAAAGCCAAGAAAATATTTATGATCGCTTTTATACAACCCGGAATATTTGAGGTTTTCCACACCCCATAAAATTAAAGAGCGACGAGGCTTTTTAACTTCCTAAAATAAGTTATTGTGATACCCTCTAAGTCGGGTTTTTGGGGAAGGGTCTTCCAAACCCCGGAGGTTATCGAATATTGATCTTTACCGATTTCGACGTTGTCTGTGGTTCCGTCCGGCCGTAGCATTTTCCCGGAACACTTTACGGCCAAAGTTTAGAACCAATTTTCACCAAATTTTCACACAATCTTCCTAAATAGTTGAACAAGATTTTTAAATTTCGAAAAAATGACAGATATGCAAGTTTGAAATTTTAAAAACTGCGTTGCGGCCGGACTAACCAAATACTCCTTCTATTTTTTAAGAATTTTTGGTGTAATAAAATTTTTTTCTTTTAGTAGGGAGAAATTTGATACTTCCACCCTTTGCGAGAGGGATATCACTAGGGCAGAAAGCCCATTATTTCTACTTTGATACTTCAAATTTCTAATTCTTTTTCTTTCAATTCTTTTTATTGATACTTCAAAATTCTACGGACGGCCGGCCGGCCGGAACTACGGACAGTGTTGAGATCGGCAAAGATTTAGGAAGGGAATTTTTAGGAATTTAGGATTTAGGAATTTTTTTTTAACTTCTTTTAGGAAGTTAAAGTATCAAAGGAAGGAGGGGGGGGGGGGGGTCAAATTGGGAGACCCAGGTTCATATGAGGCGCTCCGGGTACGAAGGGCGAACTCAACATCGGACAAATTTTTTTTTTTCATATTCAGAATCTAGACCTTTTGGTGATTACACCCATACAATTTTTATGTTGAGTTCGCCCTTTTTTCCCCTTTAAATACGTAAAAACCGATAAGCGGCAAAGCTCTAACTGCGATATCCGAGCGGGTACGAAGGGCGAACTCCACATTCTAGTCCACAACCCCCACTCCTTTTCCCATTCCAGGGCATGACTTTTCTGTTGAGTTCGCCCGTAACATAAAACTTTAAAATGCGAATATCTCGAAACTACGTTTTGTTGAGTTCGCCCTTCGTACCCGGAGCGCCCTCCACCCTCGGGTTTCAAATATCAGTGACGTTTACTGTCAAATAATTCCGAGGAAAACTAGCAGAAGGATGTTTTTTGCCGAAAAACCAGGAAAAAAAAAAAATTGATGAAGCTATTTTCCGGGTGTATAGTAAACGCGATTTCTAAGTAAACAACAAAACACGGCAAAGGTAGAGACACCCAGTATATAAAAATTCCCATTAATTTAATGGATGTAAAACGTCAGTTAAAATAAAGCCTGCCTGTAACATCCGTTTTACCCTGAATAGGAAATATCAATTATCGAATGCAAATTTTCATTATTGACGAAATCTCCCCTCTCCCAAGCTATTAAGAGGGTGTTTTTGTTGACTTGTGAAGTCGAACTTTTTTTTCTCCAAACTTGAATAAAAGGGAAAAAAAGGGAAGGAAATTTTCCACCACTATCGCCCGCTTGAGTGAGGAAAACTTTTGAAAACCTTTTTGTAAAACTTGTAAATTTTTATTTTTTTTTAACATTTTTTTCGGTAACAGCTTAATATAAAAGGCTCCATAAATAATAAAAATGTCTGAAAATCGTAATTTTCTTTAATGGTTATTATCTGTCAGCGATAACAGTGGGTTTTGCCGGATTCCCTAATTTCGTCTAGACACGCATTTTACTCTAATCGGACCCCTTGAATCTTTTAGGGAGCCCTCCCTTTCGGATCGTTTATACAACCTGTTATCTCCATATAAAATATTATTTCATATAAACAAATAAGGAATTCAACAGGTTAAAAAAATTGAATATTTATAAAGTTTGAAAATTAAAATAAAAGGAATTCAAGAAGGGAGAAAAAAGGGGGCTTTTTCTGTCGGTGGCAGATATTTGGCAATGGATATTGTTAGGGAGAGGTGACCAACACAATGTCTACAATAAATCAACATCGTCGACAGAATCCGTGCGGAGCCAGATGCTGAGGATATTGATTGATATCCTACTTCATTTGAATCGGACATTCTTGTAGGTCATGGCCCTTTTTTATGTTCCTTCTCACAATTGACCCTATTGTGTATGAAAAGGGTTGAATACATGCTTTAAAAACGAAGAGACACGAAAAACTTTTTCACAGGTTGATGTATTTGCGGGTGAGAAGTTAGAATTTTCGCGTAATAAATAATCTAACTGAATTCCCGCAAGAAGAGGGAGGAATTAGAGTAGCCCCTCGTTTTTAGTTGGGTTGGCTGGTTACAGTTTTCCGCCTCTCCTTTTCTGCTCCCCAGATAAAGCTAAAACATCCTCATTGGCAGTAAATAATAATATTAGGTGTACAAAATGAAACTCGGCTGAAATCTACAAAATTCAAATTTACCCTGTGGCTGAGTTTCATTTTGAACACCTAATAAATAAAACTTGTAGGAAATTTAATTCTCAATAAATTTGCACTTAATTATTTTTTTCTAGGATGCACCATTTTCGGAAAATAATTTTTTTTAAAAATAAATTTATCATGAAAACAGTGCGTCCTAGAGAAAAAATGAATAGAATAAAAATTAAAGAGAATTGAATTTCCAACAGATTTTATTTAGTGCATTTTTTCAATATCTGTAACGGTTTACGATTTACAAGCCTTTAAAAATTAACCTTCTTAATGGTTATACTTCAATAACCTTCTTACACGGAGAAGGTCAACTTTTGATGGACTTTAACGCCTAAAATGTTCAAAATTTTGAAAAAATTAACTACTAGGTGTACAAAATGAAACTCGGCTAAAATCTACAAAATTCAAAACCCTGTGGCTGAGTGTAAAATGAGGGCTTCTTCTTCAGTAGTTAGAGATGATATATAACTTTCATAATATATGAGGCGCTCCGGGTACGAAGGGCGAACTCAACAAAACGTAGTTTCGAGATATTAGCATTTTAAAGTTTTATCTTACGGGCGAACTCAACAGAAAAGTCATGCCCTGGAATGGAAAAGGAGTGGGGGTTGTGAACTAGGATGTGGAGTTCGCCCTTCGTACCCGCTCGGATATCGCAGTTAGAGCTTTGCCGCATATCGGTTTTTACGTATTTTAAAGGGGAAAAAAGGGCAAACTCAATGCATATAAAAATTATATGGGTGTATTCATCAGAAGGTCTAGAATCTGAAAAAAAATTTGTCCGATGTTGAGTTCGCCCTTCGTACCCGGAGTGCCTCATATAAACTTCTGTCATTTTCGTCCTACAAAAAAAAAGTTAAATATAAACCCCCTTTTTTTAGATGAAGAATAGACTGCAAATAACGAATTTTTATTTTGGTGTACAGGGTGTCCCACTAACTTCGTTATTTTAAATGAGAACACCTATTTTTTATTTCAGATTCGTAATCTACGCACAATTTCAAGTTGATTTGACTATTCATATGACCTCATTGGAAACTTTAAAAAATGCCAAATTAAGAGAAAACTTACGACAAAATTTATACAAAAAAAATTGCTCCTATCGAAAAAATGACCTAAGTAAAAGTTGCTTAAAATTGACCGCAGAATCGATCAAAAGCATAAAAACATAGGGTTCCCATTTAAAATAACGAATCTGCACCACCCTGCATACCAAAACAAAATTCTGCCTAATGGAGTCGATTCCCACTCAAAAAACTAGGGACCCTTTACATTTAACTTTTTTTTCTACGACCATATGCTTTGCTGTTAAGTTGCTGGTCTGGGGACACCATTTGGGTATTTTTAAAAAAACTGATTGGTCTAACTGCTATAAACAAATCGATTGAGCAATTCACCTCCTGTATCGATTTACGAATCAAGAAACTTTGTCTTAAAACGGAAGTTTGGCAGTTCCTAAACTCGATAAAGGTCTATTCCCAAGTAATATATTACGGAAAGCGAGACACCTTCGAGAATTAAACCCTTTCGGCTAGTCGAAGCTTTTATCAATGATTTGTTGAAAACCGCGTTGAAAAGGAGGACCCCCCCTTCTTCCATCCACCATCATTATTCCGCCACCCTCGCTTTAAACACTTTAAAAGAAAGTTTCACCGCTTTAACTTTCTCAAAGAGAATTTATTGTATGTTCCTCCATGAACGGTATTTATCTTCACCGATTGCGCACGGCTGTTCGTCGCCAGCATTTCGGGGAAACTTCACGACCGCAATTTTAGCTAAATTTTCGCTGAATCTTTCTTTAAACGTTCCTTGAAACTCTCCCTTTCCTTTACTAAAAGGATATGTTGAACCCCTTTCAACTTGGTCATTTGTCCAATGAGAGCCCTGCGTTCGAGGACTCCTTATGGTACCTCAATAGCTACCTTGAACAACGGAAGTATTCCTTTTATTTGAAGGAACAGATCATTTCAATGGAGGGTCATGAAGGCGAAATATTTTCAAGGAAACCTTCGTAAAATGGCCTTCAAGAAACGTTTATAAGTACGGGTTAAAAAAAAAATTATGTTCTTCCACTCCAAGCAGAGAGACCCCCACAGTAATCTCTCAAGTTAAAGTTTTAAAATATTCCTACAACTTTTGAAAAAAAAAAATCAAAATAAATATTTTTAAAAAAAGCTATCTTTTAAATCGAGTACGTGCTTTAACTTTAGGGTATAATACACTCAACTTTTACTTTGTTGACCTGTCTTAAGTTCAACAGGAAAAGTTGAGACAGCGAAGTGTAAAAGTTAAAAGCGCCCTCAACATTCATTCCCATCGTTTCGTAAACTTAATCACTTTCGTATCAAATCTTAAGAAGATTAAATTTTATGAATAATTCTCCATTAAAAATATAAAAATTAATTTACTTGGTTTTCTTTAATCTTAGTGTGCTAATCTACTTTTTTACTTTGTATAAAGGTCGGGGTTTTCCTTGGCGAAGTTCCTAGAAAACTTTCATCCGATATATCGATATATACAATAAATAAAAATTGTAGGAAATTTGATTCTCTGTAAATTTGTACTTAATTATTTTTTTCTAGGATGCACCATTTTCGGAAAATAATTTTTTAAAAATCTAGGAACGCGGTAGCGTTCCGCCCCGCCAAGCAACACCCAGTCCGAAGACATCAGAAAACCGTACCTACCAAGTGTATGTTTCCTGGACGTCACGATTTGCGTTTTTCAGGTATCTGGATCTCGGCTCCCTGTGGACCGATCGACTTGAAATTTGCTACAGATTTACTTTGATATGATATGAGTAAACGCTGAAAATTTCAAGTCGATCGGTCCACAGGGAGCCGAGATATAAAAGTCTGAAAACCCGGTTTTTGCCTTTACCGTGTTCTTCTTCTTCTTCTTCTTCTTCTTCTTCTTATTCAGCTAGACAAGGCTACAGCCTCTCCTAGCGCACCGATTGACTTGAAATTTTGCACAGAGCTTCCTTTCAACTTGAGCCAGTGCCTTTTGAAAGATTTACCCCGAAATCTTAACTTAAAAAAAAGTTAGGAACAAAAAACTGAAATTTTAGGGTAATTTTAGCCACTTTAACGGGTACACAGCCTGGAGACAAGACCAATCGACTTGAAATTGTGCACAGAGCTTCCTTCTGAGTTTAGCAATGAGGACGAGTATAGTAATGAGGACGGATTTCGGAAATGGGTCGTCATCCAGACCCCTCAGGGTCAATTTGACCAGTGATCATTGTCTGTGGCGCCGGCTGTACACCCGATTTACACCATAAGGTCGAATTTCGGAAATGGGTCTTCCAGACCCCTTGGGGTCAATTTGACCAGTGATCATTTTTCGATCGTCATTTAGTCTGAGGCGCCTTCTGTACATCCGATTTACACCAGAGGTCGGATTTCGGAAATGGGTCTTGCTGACCCCTTAAGGTAAATTCGACCCTAAAAAGAACGAAAGAACTGACGAAAAAAGAAAGCCTATTACGATTCATTTGAATTTAAACTACAACAAGATATGATATCCCCACAAAAAACACCCCGTGTAAAAAACACCCCGCCTCGCAAAAATCCTTTACATCAGCCGGAAAAAGTTGTGATATCAACTTCCCCGCCCTCAAATGAGCGAGAAGAGTCGATACGCCCGAGTGGTAGGTACGATGATGTGAGAAGCATGATGCCCGTGCTCCCGTTTTCAATGCTCCCCTTGGCGGCATCGCGAAATGCTTTGTATCAGTGATTGCCGTTATTTATCAAGCCCTGGAACGTCCTGGAACGCTTAAGAATTACTGTGTTATCACCGAGTTCCTAACCAATCACTAGTATACACCCCATACACATACATACACATACCCCCCCCCGTACTCACACATGACACTACGCCTTCATCTACGTATGTCTGAGTGTTTGAATCATAACGATTTTTCCCGAAGAACGCACAGCACGTCTTAACTACGTCCCTGTAAACAAACATTTCGCGATGCCGCCAAGGGGAGCATTGAAAACGGGAGCACGGGCATCATGCTTCTCACATCATCGTACCTACCACTCGGGCGTATCGACTCTTCTCGCTCATTTGAGGGCGGGGAAGTTGATATCACAACTTTTTCCGGCTGATGTAAAAGGATTTTTGCGAGGCGGGGTGTTTTTTACACGGGGTGTTTTTTGTGGGGATAAATTTATCTTGAAAACAGTGCGTCCTACAGAAAAAATGAATAGAATAAAAATTAAAGAGAATTAAATTTCCAACAGATTTTATTTAGTGCATTTTTTCAAAATCTGTAACGGTTTACGATTTACAAGCCTTTAAAAATTAACCTTTTAATGGTTATACTTCAATAACCTTCTTACACGGAGAAGGTCAACTTTTGATGGACTTTAACGCTTAAAATGTTCAAAATTTTGAAAAAATGAACTACTAGGTGTACAAAATGAAACTCGGCTAAAATCTACAAAATTCAAATTTACCCTGTGGCTGAGTTCCTTTTTGTACACCTAATATATATTTTTTTCTTCCGATATATCAGTGCCACTTTTTGATTATATATTTTTATATATCGTCCATGCCTAGTTATGCCCTCTGAATTGCCCCCACTGCCGCATTCTAAGAAGAAACCGCAGGTGCGAAGAAACGCAAAAATTCCTTTAGTTAATTTGAATAAAAATATAAAATTAGTATTTGCATTGTGGAAGTATTTAAGAGATAAAACCTCGATTTTATTATCATCGGATTAAGCGGGTCATTTGATGTTTAAGCACCGTGAAGTGCCAGGGAGAGTCGAGTTGAGTTGTTAAGCTTTGTTCAGCAAATTTTCAATGTTACCGTTTCACCCATCAGTAATTTTCAATTTTACCCGAATGACTTGATTTAAAAAAAAAATTAAGTTTTTTTTCTTATGTTATAAGCTCGCAGAGACGATATTGCTTAATCGAAGCTCGCACCTGGGCTCCCCGTTGAGCCTGAAGGGTCAACTTTCCTTGAAAATTGAATTTTTTTTTCTCTGGCGGAAAATTACTGTTTTTAAACCCTTTTTTTTATGTGGAGTTTTTAATAGAAATTTGAGAAACGTCGATCAGGGTAAATATTTAATTGGCAAATTTGTCTGCAAGTGATGTCATGGTTAGAGCAAATACTTTTATTTGAGAAGGAAGAGGCTTGATATTTACCAAAGTCAAGTTGTGGCATTCCCTTTGTAAACAACGTCTCGGTCCCCCGCGCCCCCCGCGGGTCCCCCCGCCCGTTTCAAGCCACCCAACCCTCGGCTACTCGCCCCTTTAATGTTCGAACCATCATCACAGCCTTCAACCTAAATCCTCCCGGGACTAAGCTCGAATTAATTCCCTCTCCTATTATTTTTCACAACTTGCACCTACTATACAGGGTGTCCCAATTAGAGTGTACCAGCAACTTTACGCCAAAGCATTTAGTCCTAGAAAAAAATATAAAATGCAAACCCCCTTCGTTATTTAAAATGAGTACCTACCTTTTTTTTTTATTTCAGATTCGTAATCTTCGAAAAATTTCCAGTTGATTTGAGTATTCATATGACCTCTATGGACAACTTAAAAAAATGCCAAATAATAGCATTTTGGTCTAAAATCCATTTTTAGACATTTTTTCAAGTTGTCCATACGAATTCTTAAAATAATGCTTCAATTTACATAATAGTGCCTTTTTTCGATAAAAAAGACTCCTTTTTAACAAAAAGTAATTTCAGTTTTTCAACATAAAATCAACCAAAATTTCAAAATGTTTCTTGAACACAAGGTTGTTTAATGTACACTGAAGATGCCGTCAAGTACGGCGAAACCGGTCTACAAATAAAAATAAAATTGTAACAAAATAAGTATTGTTTATTTTGTGGAGAAGCCATTAAAAAATCTCTGGATTTATTTAGATGTACAAAATGAAACTCAGCCACAGGGTAAATTTGAATTTTGTAGATTTTAGCCGAATTTCATTTTGTACACCTAGTAGTTCATTTTTTCAAAATTTTGCACATTTTAGGCGTTAAAGTCCATCAAAAGTTGACCTTCTCCGTGTAAGAAGGTTATTGAAGTATAACCATTAAGAAGGTTAATTTTTAAAGGCTTGTAAATCGTAAAACGCTACAGATATTGAAAAAATGCACTAAATAAAATCTGTTGGAAATTTAATTTTCTTTAATTTTTATTCTATTCATTTTTTCTCTAGGACGCACTGTTTTCAAGATAAATTTATTTAAAAAAAATTATTTTCCGAAAATGGTGCATCCCAGAAAAAAATAATTTAGTACAAATTTATAGAGAATTAAATTTCCTACAATTTTTATTTATTAGGTGTACAAAATGAAACTCAGCCACAGGGTAAATTTGAATTTTGTAGATTTTAGCCGAGTTTCATTTTGTACACCTAATATTTGGTAGGTTTCTTATCTTCAAAATATACCTATTGTAATATTTTAGAGTAGTAAGAAATGTGTACGCTCACTACGGTTGATACGGGCATCCCTCCGCCAAATAAATTGAAATATGTTTAAAGAAACTTTCCCCTCCATTCAAATTCCTTCTCTTTAAGGAGGTTCCCGCTGTGGGCAGCCATAGACTAGTTGATCTATGAAGTTTTAAGGCTTTTTAAAAGTCCTTTCTGTGTATAAGAGCCGACTGAGTAAATCTTGAAAATCTCCATAAAGAGTTAAAAGGCTGATTTACTGTGATCATTCTTAGACGGCAGTTGGACACTTTAAATTGCCCTCCGAGCCAGAAAACGCTTTTAAGCCAAACTAGTAGCACCCTAAATAATAAACTTTGAGGAATATCTTCCAAATTTTTAAATTTCGTTGACACAATTAAACAGAAGAGAAAAGGTTAAAAGAGTGGAGTGAGAGAGAGAAAAAAACTTTTCCGCCCATAAAGATTAAAAGAGAGTATTTTCCTTTGGAAGAGAGAGAACAACTAAACGACTTCTCTCCTAAGCCCCCTAATCCACCGCTGACAGAATAAAGTTGTTCACCAACAGAATTCGGCCGTTGAAAAGTGTATACTTACAGGGAAAACTTCTCAGGACTTTTAAAAAATACAAACACCCTACTCGAATACGTGAAAAAAAATTTTCTTTTCACCTCATGGGCTTTAAACACCTCAAAACTTTGACAATTTATAGTTGAATAACCTCTGATACAATGTGTTCAAAAATTGACTAAAAACAGCTATAGACCAGCCAATCTAAAACCTGGGAAAAGAAGAAAAATATGGTGTTTAAAAATAATAAAAAAAAAAATATGGTGTTATAAAATGGTGGTTTTTTGACGGAAATGTGTAGAAGAGGGTCTCATGAGTATCCAACATAAAAAAAACCCCAACCAATCATAAAGGTTAATATTATTATTAGGTCTACAAAATGAAACTCAGCCACAGGGTAAATTTCAATTTTGTAGATTTTAGCCGAGTTTCATTTTGTACATCTAGTAGTTCATTTTTTCAAAATTTTAAAAATTTTAGGCGTTAAAGTCCATCAAAAGCTGACCTTCTCCGTGTAAGAAGGTTATTGAAGTATAACCATTAAGAAGGTTAATTTTTAAAGGCTTGTAAATCGTAAACCGTTACAGATATTGAAAAAATGCACTAAATAAAATCTGTTGGATATTTAATTATCTTTAATTTTTATTCTATTCATTTTTTCTCTAGGACGCACTTTTTTCAAGATAAATTTATTTTAAAAAAATTATTTTCCGAAAATGGTGTATCCCAGAAAAAAATAATTAAGTACAAATTTATTGAGAATTAAATTTCCTACAATTTTTATTTATTAGGTGTACAAAATGAAACTCAGCCACAGGGTAAATTTGAATTGTGTAGATTTTAGCCGAGTTTCATTTTGTACACCTAGTATTTGACCGGTTTTTTTTTATTTTGTAAATTTTGTCTAGGGCTTAAAGTTTGGGAGAAAAACGCAAAAACCACGAAAAGTTACCTTTGAACACGGGGGCCAGAGCAAGGTAAATTTACGCCGAAAAGAAGTTTTTGGGGGATTTTCTTGGATTTACCCCCCCCCCCCCCCCCTATAAATTGCTTGGTTGATACTTGACCTTTAAAGGAAATCGCCTTCTCTATATCTTTTGGTAAGTACAGATTTTCGCTCAGACTGCTCCTTCCCTGATTTTTTTTATCAACTTTTTTTCAGCGCTTTGCAGCTAGGAAACGGCCAATCCTGCAATGAAGGTGATTTCGTCTAATTTGTAGGACATTTAACCACCTTTCATTTTTGTATTATGCATTTTTTGGCTACGACGTACCGTTTTGAAGATACCGGCGAAAAACCGCGAAAAGTCACGCTCCATCGCTCCAAGGTCCACAATTTTTTTTCGTTTTTTTGCCGCCGTGTAGCGCGGGCACCGTTGTTTGTACGAAAAATGTCATTGAAAAAAGTTTATCGGAAATTTAGTCTACTTTCTTTTTTAACTTATGTATGTTTTGGCTACGACGTACCGTTGTGGAGATACAAGCGAAAAACCTTTTTTATGTTGTACACTCATGGGATCCTTCCCTACAAAATTCCCACCACATTTTTTCTAGTCCCAGTTTTAGATTGACTAGGGTTATGTTGTTTTTCTACACTCTCCATAATTAATGATATTCTGATGATACCTGATAGGTCGAAACCGGTCACGGCTCATTGTTTTAGCAATAAAAAGCTAGATTTTATCGGGAAAAGTCCAATTCGATTAAATTATTTGAACATGTACGCATAAGTGGTTAGTGTTTCTATAACAAACCAGATTAAGATAAACAAACGGACGTAACGTAAACACGCGGAGAATGTAGCGCGGCGTCCACCCCCGGAGACGGAGCATCAATTAAACCAGAGGTGGAATTACTAAACCGCGATACTCTGCATGTATTAGCTCTTAATCAATTTGAAATTCAATAGCGTTCGACTCGTAATAAACCGGGCGCGAGACCTAAAGGTCGAAAGCTTGTTTACAATGTCCGTTGATATATGACGTTAATCTATTTACAATTCAGAGAGGGCTTCTATTATTATAGTTTAATCTTGGATTTGCACCTCTCTATTCAGATTGATAAATTCAAAAGAAAGTACAGAAATTATCCCATTTTGAAAGCCCACACTAGAGCAGGGCAGAATCGTTAAAAAACCTTTAATCTTTTTGGTTAAATCTTTTTAAAAATTTTTTCTATGATTTCAAAAAAGATCATCCGATTAGGAGAAATCTTCAAATACAGGCAAAAGAGCATGAAAATCGGGCTATAGCCTTAAATATCTCTAAAACTAGCGGTTTTTAGGGATCGACCATCAGCTAAATATTGGTGCTCCTATCAAAGAGCTTTCTAAACAATCATGAAGATGCTATTAAAAGTTACAGAGGGAGAAAGAATGAAAAAACGGATATTCCACGACCGAAAAGTGTAGGAGAATGAAAATAAGGAAATAGTCCACCTGATGAGGCGTATTACGCCGAAACCAGTCGTGGAATATCCGTTTTTTTCATTCTTTCTCCCTCTGTAACTTTTAATAGCATCCAATAAACGTTCCCTATTAGCGCGATTCGCATGAGCCAAAAACCCTTTAGTAAAAAGTCATGAAGATATTAGCCACCAAGGGGAGCTTGAAAATGGGAGCACGGGCGCTTCATCTCTCCTCAAATTTTCTTCTGTCATACTAAACCCGCAAGACTTGGCGGTCATGTTGGCTTATTATCTCAAGCGATTTTCGAAGAGACGGGCGTCCGGCCGTCCGTAACATTTTCCCGGAACACTTTACGGCCACAGTTTTCAACCGATTTTCACCAAATTTTCACCCAAATTCTTTAGCAGGTGAAGAAGAATGTAACGAGGGCGATTTTTGAATTTCGAAAAAATGGCGGAGATATGTCTGTTTAAATTTTAAAAAATTCGCTGCGGCCGAACCGTTAATCCGATTTTCACCAATTACTCCTTATATTTTTTTAAGAATTTTTGGTGTAAAAAAATTGCCACTTTTTAATTATTAGTTTTTTTTAGTAGGGAGAAATTTCATACTTCTGGGTATTACGAGAGGCACATCCCTAGGCCAAAAAGCCCATTATTTCTACCTTGACACTTATAAAAATTTTCGAAAAAAAGAACTTAGAAAATTTTTCAAAAAAAAGCCAAAAAAGCTCAAATTTAACTCAAAGAAAACCCGGAAAATTTTTCGAAAAAAAAAAACTCGGAAATTTTTCAAAAACAAAAAACTTCCCTCTCTCTTAAACTTCCCCTTCCTTATACTTCCCCCTCCCTTATACTTTCCCTCCGTGCGTTATAATTTCGTTCCCTTATTCTTCCCCTCCCATATACATCCCTCTCCGTTGTACGTCCCCTCCGCTATACTTCCCCCTCCTATATTGTTTTGTCCCCCTGCCTATATTGTATAGGTACGCCTTTTTTTTGGAACAAAATTTTTATCGCATTAATAAAATTAAATTAAAAAAAAAAGGAATCACTCTAACGCACGCCCCCATGGCTGGCCACTTAGCCATTGCCCCCCTATCACCCAAATTTTGCTTAATGCCCCCCAGTAACTCCCCAGCACCACCAGGGGGGCGGTAACGCCCCCGTTGAGAGTAACTGGCCTAGACATTCCCAACTAACGAGGACTAGCTTTTGTAAAAAATTTTCCCACGAAGTGCTCAAAAGGAAAGTAATTTGAGGCATCTGCCTAATACTTGGTTAAATTTTGAGGACGAATCCGCCTTAAATACCTCAAAATCGTTTTAGTGATTCGAAAGTATTTGTGCTCCTACCAAAGAGCATTCTAAAAAATTTGATTTCTTGAAGATGAGACCTTTTGATTTAGAGAAATCTTCAATGCAAAAGAGCATGAAAATTGTGCTATATCCTTAAAAAATTTGATAAAACGTAGATTTTTCGAAAAAATTCTTAAAAAACACAAGCATAAAACAATTTATCCCTAATCTCAAGATCAATAAAGACCACTATTCAAATTAATGTTCGAGGAGTTCTCAAGTGAAAATGGGTAATATAATAATTATTCTAGATAAAAGACCTTCGGGAGAAATCGCCTTTTAATTTCGCTCAGGATTACAATGGCTTTATCGATGTCTACCCCCATCTTTGGTTTTGTTCTCTTTATTGTGGAAAATTGTATTG
The DNA here is from genome assembly GCA_014119065.1 of Orius insidiosus. Classification (NCBI taxonomy): domain Eukaryota; kingdom Metazoa; phylum Arthropoda; class Insecta; order Hemiptera; family Anthocoridae; genus Orius; species Orius insidiosus. The sequence goes on from JACGAQ010000091.1 coordinate 50,052, forward strand.
TAATTTGAACTGTTGTTTTCGTTAGGAAATGTGTTTATAACATTGGATGAAATATGATTAAAGAAAAGCCATTTTGCCATTTTGAAACGTTTAATTAAATATTTAAATTAAACAAATAAATTATTTGTCAAATTAAACATGCAAACTCTTCAATTTAAGATTTGAGCATTTGCAAATTTATAACTTGAAGAGTTTCTTGGACTATACAGGGTGTCCCAACTAGGGTGGACCAGCACTATACAGGATGTTTCAGCAACTTTACGGCATAGCATTTAGTCCTTAAAAAAAGTTAAATGTAAGCCCCCCTTAATTTTGGACAGGGAATCGACTCCATTTGGTAGATTTTGTTAGCGTAAAAAATGTCTAAAAATAGATTTTAGACCAAAAAAACTCCAAATTTGTTATTTTTAACACTTCATAAGTTTTTAAAATAAATATACGAACCAAGTTTGTAGGGCGACGAATGGCCGCAGGCGTCTTTGACTTCTCTCGTATCCCATCCCATCGGGTAAATGGCGCATCCCCCACAGACGAGAAGAGCTGTCGACAAAAATAGGAGACGAAATGTTAGAACAGGCGAAAAGTTAATTTAGAAAAGGCTAATGTTATGAGAGTGGGCAAGTTTCTCGTAAAGGGTAGAACTGGGGCGTTTTCCAACAGATGGTTAAACTTTACGCGCACTCAGGCCAATAGGATAATACCGCAAGATGGTTCTAACTTCAAACAACTAATTACAGGAAGGTGTCGCTCTTAAAATTTACTTTTCTACCATGTGTCCTCAGGTTTTTCTTTTACTTGAACAACAGCACCATTAAGGGAAGTTCAACTGGCATTCCTTTTTTTTTCCCTCCCGTAATCTATTCCACGAAACCCATTTGTCCTTTGGACACAATGGTTAATACTTCTCTTGAAAAACCTATCCGGCGACTCAAATTGGCCCTTTCTTTTTCCACAGAATGAGCCGTGAGAAAATGCCCTCAACAACACGCTACGGACCCTTTGATCCCACATAACTGAGGGATCTGTGTTAATAGCTTTGTTCAAAATGGTTTGAAACTCCTGGAGCATGCGCAGAAGGATATTCACGCCAAATTTGACGTCGGATGGCTTGTGATTTGAGGGACAAACGATTTGAATGACGTCAACCATGACGTCAAAATCCTTCAGTATACGGAGTGCAGAGATATTCAACTCTGAAAACCCGGTTTTTCGCCTTTGGCGTGTTCTTATTCCTATTCAGTTAGCCAGGGCTGCAGCCTTTCCTAGTGCACCGATTAAATTGAAATTTTGCACAGTGCTTCCTTTCAGCCATTGACCGATTATCATAATTGACCGATTATCTGAATCCATTGACCAATCATCCATTGATCAATCCATTGACAGTCCATTGACCAATGCATTGATCAATCCATTGATCAATCCATTGACCAATCCAATCAATCCATTGACCAGTCCAATCAATCCATTGACCAATCAATTAATCCATTGATCAATCCATTGACCAATCCAATCAATCCAATGACCAATAAATCAATCCATTGACCAATCAATCCAATGACCAATAAATCAATCCATTGACCAATCAATCAATCCATTGACCAATCAATCCATTGACCAATCATCCATTGACCAATCCATTGATCAATCCATTGACCAATCCAATCAATCCATAGACCAATCCATTGACCAATCAATCCAATGACCAATAAATCAATCCATTGACCAATCAATCCATTGACCAATCATCCATTGACCAATCCATTGATCAATCCATTGACCAATCCAATCAATCCATTGACGAATCATCCATTGACCAATCCATTGATCAATCCATTGACCAAGCCATTGACCGATTATCTCAATCCAAAAGAAAGTTATGATATCAACTTCCCCGCCCTCCCACTGTATAGAAAGAGGAGATGAAGCGGCCGTGCTCCCGTTTTCAAAGCTCCTCTTGGCGGCGCGGCGTCGCGATAAACTTTTTATCAGGGATAACTACTGTTAAGGTAATAATTTTAGACAGTTCGATAGCATAGCTTCTAATCAGTGCTCACTGAACCATTAAACAAGCGTTTCGCGACGCTGCCAAGGGGAGCTTTGAAAACGGGCGCTTCATATCTCCTCTTTCTGGAGGCGAGGTGTTTTTTACACGGAGTGTTTTTTAAAGCTATTTTTTATCTGGTAAGTTTTGTTTTCTAATTAGAAGTTTCTTAGTAGTTTTTCGGGTTCAGAATTTAAGCAGAGGTCGGTTTTTCTTGTAGAACTCTTCTCGGACGTGAGCTCAACTGAAGAGATCAGAGGGAGTTGTAACGAGAAGATAACTCTTCGAAAGGCTTCCGACACTGTCACGTACGGTGGTTAGGAAGAACTCTCGGGGTTTTCTCAACCCTCGAAAAAGAGCCCAAAGTCGTTAAAATCCAGGCAATCCACTAAAACTTTTCTTGTACACGAGACCCTCCTTTTTTTCTCAAATGAGTTTATCCCCCTCTTTTTCCAATTTCACCCACTTCTACTTCAACGGCGAATCCGGAATTAAATCAGCGAAAAGATGGTGACAGAAGACAGTTTGTAATTGGAAAAAGTGAAAGGGCTCGTTCAATGATCAAAATTTTTTATGTTTATATCAGCTATTCTACCTTTAAATTAATCAAACAGAAGTTGTTGTGACACCCTGCACGTCTCAGGAAAAGGGTCTTCCTGACCCCGCAGAAAAAAACTGATAAGTTGCCTGCGGTTTCGGCAGTCCTGCCGGCTTCACGCCCAAAATTTTCATCCCATTTTCACAGCATCTTCCATTTTAAGTTATTTTAAAAATGACACAGCTTTTTTTTTCGAATTTCGCAAAATTTGTGCAAATCTGTAAGTTTGAAATTTTAAAAACTGCACTGCGGCTGAACCGTTGCCGATTTTCACCAAATACTCCTTATGTTCATTAGGGATTTATAAATTTTTAAGAAGATTTTTTCGATTTAAAAAAAGAAAAAAAGAGCAGGGAGAAATGTAAGACGTGTACCTCGAGGGGGAGTGACATCCCTCAGCCAGACGGTCAATTTTTCTTATCAAAAAAAATTTATGAACCAATTTTGCACCAAATTCGCACACAATCTTCGAATGAGAAATTCCCGAGAGTAATTTTTGAATTTTTTTTAAACTTCCTTACAATTTTACATAAAAGGTAGAAATTTTGCAATCTTACGCCCTCTTCTCTCTCACTTTAGGCCAAAATAAGCGTTCATAAAAGTACTAGTTTGAAGAGCTTCTAAGGGAAACTTCCTATAGAGAAGGAGCAATATGGGAGGAGAAGTTCAAGGAGGGGAAGTATAAGGATGTGGAAATACAAAAGAGGGAAAATAATTTCAAGTGCATATTTAGAAAAAAAATTTTAATTAAAAATAATTTTTATAAAAATTATTTTGTAAAAAAAATAATAATTTTATTAAAAATTATGTTTTAATTTTTTTTCAAAAAATTTTCCAAGTTTTTTCTTTCGAAAATTTTCCGATTTTTTTCCCAAAAATTATTTAATAATTATTTTATTATCAAGGTAGAAATAATGGATTTCTGCTTTCTGCCCAAGGGATGTCCCTCTGGCAAAGGGTGGAAGTATGATTTTTCTCCCTACCAAAAAAAAATTTATTTTTTTATTACACTTAAAAGTACTGGTTTGAAGAGCTTCCAACGAAAACTTCCTTAAAGAGAAGTAACAATATAGAACGGGGAAGTATAACGGAGAGAGAAGTATAACGGAGGGGGAAGTATAAGGGAACGATAGTATAACGAACGGAGGGAAAGTATAAAGGAGGGGGAAGTATAAGGGAGGGGAATTATAAGGGAGAGAGAAGTTTTTTGTTTTTTCAAACAATTTTCCGAGTTTTTCCGGGTTTTCTTTTTTAAATTTGCGCATTTTGAACTTTTTTGTTTTGGAAAATTTTTTAAGTTCTTTTTTTCGAAAATGTCAAGGTAGAATATATGATAATAATAAAAAAAGGTAGAATATAAAGGTAGAAATAATGGGCTCTTTGGCCTAGGGATGTGCCTCTCGTGATGGGTAGAAGTATGAAATTTCTCCCTACTAAAAACAATAATAATTAAAAGTGGCAATGTTTTTACACCAAATATTTTAACTTCTTTAAGGTTAAAAATTGTCCATCCCTTTTTCTTTCTGATGAAAAAAGTAAATTTTTAGGGTGAGAAAGTCAAGAGATTATTCACGGAAGAATGACCGTCTTTCTGCAAGATAAATCTAAGGATATCTGAGGCGTTTTATAACTTTCGGACGATTGCGCTGCTATATCTTCCTCTTTTTTTTTTACAGTACGAATGGAAAAAATACATCTCATCAAGAGAAAATTAGAAGCAGGGTCGATCTATTGTGGAAAATAGAACGGAAACAAATGGTAAGAAGGGGGTTTAATGCTATCAGCACCGGGGCGTTATGATATTATATTACGAGCCCAGAAGGTAAGGTCTCCCCGTTGTATTTTTCAAAAAGGTTTGGGGGCTTCATCCGACGGATAGATTTCCCGGGAGGAGCGAACTCTCCCTCCCCGCCCTTAATGAAAAGTTGCACGAGATCGGACAGGATTTATTAACTAATGACCGGAGGCCAAAACCCAATGAATAATTTAACTCTCGGGAGCGGGGGGCGATCAATCACCTCCCTGACTTGAGAACATAAAAGCATCAAACCGTCGATATATTCTTAGGTCGTTTTTCTCCCTTGTTTTATTTACTATTCCAAATGCGTGATACAAACATCGATCCTGAAAAATCTTTTTGTTTAAAACACGTCATGGAGATTACTACGGACAAGCTGTCACCTCCACATATTTTAAACAGCTTAACATTTCACAAACAAAAACAAATCCCTCTATTCTACTCAATTAGTGAATTTCTCATTACGTCATTTTACATCAAAAATATGAAAAAAAACAGAAATAAATTCAGCCTTCCATAATGTACCATAAATTTCGTGAAGGGTAAAAGTTTCTGAGTGCCTGAAGAAAGTAGAAGAAATAAAGAAGAGTCTTTATTATCACTTGTTTTGGCCTTTTTTCCCCTCTTCTTTTACGTGATCGCCAGCATAAGCGTTTTCGAAATAGAATTTTTAGCTTCTTCAAAAGCATGTTATTGTAATACTCCGGAAGACTTTACGGCCCAATCAACTTCCATAATAATCATTTAAAATCATAATCATAAAAATTATCGTCATTGTAATAAATTACGATTAAGATTATGCCTTAGTATTGTTTTTAATCGAAACTTTAATTAGAGATAATTAAAGTAGGAGGGGAGTTGGTGGTTAAAACTTAATGTAGGATTGGATCTTAAAACTAGATTATTCCTGGTAAATCTCTTAAGAGCTCTTGTTTAGAGGAAGCTTATAGTAACAACTGAATTCTGACTTTCCTGTCTGGACTTTGTTAACGAAATCCTATTAATGTAGGCACAAAATTGAAAGGATTTAAATTTAATTTTGCTACTAAATTATGAGAGTTATCTGAAAGCCCATCGTATTTTTTGTCCAGTTTTTGAGGGTTACTATTAGGTGTACAAAATGAAACTCGGCTAAAATCTACAAAATTCAAATTTACCATGTGGCTGAGTTTCATTTTGTACACCTAATAAATTAAAATTGTAGGAAATTTAATTCTCTATAAATTTGCACTTAATTTTTTTTTTCTAGGATGCACCATTTTCGGAAAATAATTTTTTTTAAAAATAAATTTATCTTGAAAACAGTGCGTCCTAGAGAAAAAATGAATAGAATAAAATTAAAGAGAATTGAATTTCCAACAGATTTTATTTAGTGCATTTTTTCAATATCTGTAACGGTTTACGATTTACAAGCGTTTAAAAATTAACCTTCTTATTGGTTATACTTCAATAACCTTCTTACACGGAGAAGGTCAACTTTTGATGGACTTTAACGCCTAAAATGTTCAAAATTTTGAAAAAATGAACTACTAGGTGTACAAAATAAACTCGGCTAAAATCTACAAAATTCAAATTTACCCTGTGGCTGAGTTTCATTTTGTACACCTAATATTTATGTTCTATTAAAAGTTGCTTTTTAGACTGTGATTATGTCGATTATGTCGAATGTGACTTTTAAGGCTGCGGGGGGAGGCGTAATGGCGTCACCTTTACGAATTGAGGAGTAGGAAGCGTTAAGGGAGAATTTCACACCCTCGTAATTCCCAAATTGCCATTTCCAGGCCACAAACGACCGTCCCCGTGTGCCCAATTAGGAGTTATCTCTCTTCGACTAAGAAACGACAATGGCCGATTGTTCGAAAACTTGGTTCCCCCTCCGTGAGCAAACCCCAACCCCGTTTTCCCTCATCCATTATTATATATTTCGTCCCCTTCGAAAATGATTAGTTCTGACAATTGTGAGGAAACGCGAGGACGAACAAAAGAGAAACCATTGTCACATGTGATATCGTGTCGTTGATAACAACAGCCTCTCCTCTTCCTTCTCCCAGACCAATCTTTCCACCATTCTATTATTCCCAAACACTACGCTTGTTATCTTTACTCAAACTCCAGATTGTTCTCCGACGTCAAAGTTAAAGTCTCTTTGACACCTTAACACTTAAACTTCTTATCTCCTAACTGTCGAAAGTTACCTATCACTTCAATATCAGTTTATTCTGTTATTTTTCGACCTCAAAAAATCACAGAAAATGGGAAATATTTCGCCTTTTATCTTCTATCAAAGCTGACATTATCTTGGCTTACTCACAAAGCGAATTTTTTTTGTGATCACAAATAACCTCCCGCTTCTTTCCACTTATTGTTTTATGAGCTGGAGCTGGCCCCGACGGAAACTTCCTTAAAAAGAGGGGTCTGGGAGAGCGTTAAAAAGTGGTTTAATGAAAAAAAGTTAAATGTAAACTCCCCCTTAATTTAAATCAAAGAATTTGATGGTGTAGTTTAAAATGCGCCTGGATATACAGGGTGTCCCTAACACAACCTAACTTCGTTATTTCAAATGAGAACCTCTATTTTTTATTACAGATTCGTAATCTACGCAAAATTTTAAGTAGATTTGACTACTCATATGATAATTTTGGACAACTTTTAAAAAATGTCAAATTTTAGCGTTTTTTGCGCTAAAATCCGTTAAAATTGACCTAGGAGACTCTTTTTTTTTAATTCCGCTTATTTTTGTCCGCATATTTTGTCTTCACGTTCTGCATCACAAAATCTTCGGACAAAAAGAAGTGGAATTTAAAAAAAAAATGTGACTCTTAAGTCGATGTTAACGGATTTTTTCGGGAAAAACGCTAAAATTTGACTTTTTTTTAAAAATTGTCTGAATAGTCAAATCAACTTGAAATTTTGCGTAGATTACGAATCTATAATTTTTTTTTATTACATCAAAATTCGTAAAAGATAAAAGGATTACTTGGTTAAAGGTGAAAATCGGACGGTTCGGAAGCCATTTTTTTGAATTCAAAAATCGCCCTCGTTAGTATTTTGTTCACCGACTGAAGACAATTTAAGTAAAGGGCAAAAAACTTAATCGCCCGTTAAAAAGTTAACCAGTGCTTTAACCGGCCCGTTAAGTTAAGGGCAAAAACTTAACCGCCAGGTAAAAAATTTAACCGGCCCATTAAGTAAAGGGCAAAAACTTAACCGCCAGTTGGGAAACCATTTTTTTGAATTAAAAAATCGCCCTCGTTAGTATTTTGTTCACCGACTAAAGACAATTTGGTGAAAATCGATTGAAAACTAGCCTTAAAGGTTCCGGAAAAAAATGTTACGGCCGGCCGGCACCACTGACAAAGTTGAGATCAATATTCGCTTTGACCCTCCGGGATCTGGAAGACCCATCTCCCAATGGTATAACAATAACATTAAAAAAAATTACTTCAGTTACCCAACTCCATATTGTGATCAATTTTCATCCTCTGGGGATTCAACAATTTTTTCCCCTAATGAGAATAATAGAGAAACAAGATCCTTTGTAAAACAAGAAGGTAGGAGGATGACAAAGTCTTCATGGAGTCAAAGCACGTAGCCAATATCTCACTTCTACTAACCTATAGGCCCTCCCTCCCTCTCTTCTTTCATCAGCACCTTTCAACACATTATTTATATCTAACCTGCATAGAAAAACATAAAATATCCATCTCTCCGTATTATAATAAAATTGAAATGGATGCCCTTTATAGAATTTTCTGATGTTTATTCATTTTTCGTCTTTTTAAAATATTATTCTTTAGGGTTTTTGTTATTTAAAATTAATTTTGGGGGAGATATAATTTTTGAAGATCGACTCAGTGAAACCTCTTTGTCTTGATAATAAATCAGAGATGTGGTTTTCAGGGGTTGGCTCTGAGTGGAAATTTCTATTGACGTCACATCCCAAAGGGCTAATTTATACGAAGAACACAAAAGGCGCATCTTTGTTCTTTTCTTTTATTTTATTCTCCCTCCGTTTTGTTCATCCGAAATTCAATAAAGACGGCCGAAACTATCCGACGTATTTACCCAACTTAGAAATGCGTGCAAGAGACTCTGTATAGCAACGGTTTTGTGGTTCCATAGACATCGTACCAATTAAAACCACCTGCGCGTTTCATTCTCTTGTTTCAAACGGTATAAATTAGCCTTATTCATACTCGCTCCTATTGTTTACAAAAGTGTATTAAACATTCAATTGATTCATGAAACCGTTCCTCTTATATTCAACTCTATGTCACTTCAATTAACTAATTTTAATATGAGTACCATTGGAGCTCGCCATGATGGGAACAAAATATCGCAATTCGCCAATTTTTTTCCCAAATAATATATTCTTGTTGGGAAAAACAGGGAAGGACGTAGGTGCAAGTCGAAAAACTATGAAATCTCGCCGTCTTCCGACGTTGGGCCGAGGAATATAACATTTCTTCGCTTTACTCAGTCTTTTATTCAGAACAAGAACCACATTTAAAATGAACACCAATTACTTAGTTTTAGAGAAAAGAGGACAGGAACTTCCTCTCTGTTGGCAATTCTCAAATTCAAGTCCTCTTTCGTCCTTCACCCCCTCTCACATAAGGGCGGCTGAACCCTTCTACACTTCACCTTCGCCTTCACCTTCTTCACTTCTAAACACAGGGAAAAGAGCAAGTCTACGCACAGCGAGAGGATGTACCTTAAGAAGACACTTACAGTGTTACCCACTAAAATAAATAAATTTCAGATCAAAAAACCGAACAGTTTTCGAGAAAAACGGGTTTATCCCCCTTTTTCTCCCGGGTTTACCCCGAGAAAAGCAGTTCATCTTTTCGGTCTCCATCCGAAGAGTGCCCTCACCCATTCTCACTTAAGGGCGGCTGTACCCTTCTACACTTCACCTTCGCCTTCACTTTCTTCACTTCTAAACACAGGGAAAAGAGCAAGTCTACGCACAGCGAGAGGATGCACCTTAAGAAGACACTTACAGTGTTGCCCTCTTCTCCCTTAAACCAAAAAAATATTCCAATCTCCGACACTCGAGATAAGGGGGCATTTTAGCCCTAATTCCGATTTGGCATAAAAAATTCCAGAAGATGCTTTTTAATGTGAATAAGAACTGACATAAATTTCAGATCAAAAAACCGAACAGTTTTCGAGAAAAACGGGCTTATCCCCCTTTTTCTCCCGGGTTTACCTCCGAGAAAAACAGTTTATCTTTTCGGTCTCCATCCGAAGATTGCCCTCACCCATTCTCATATAAGGGCGGCTGTACCCTTCTACACTTCACCTTCGCCTTCACCTTCTTCACTTCTAAACACAGGGAAAAGAGCAAGTCTACGCACAGCGAGAGGATGCACCTTAAGAAGACACTTACAGTGTTCCCCTCTTCTCCCTTAAACCAAAAAATATTCCAATCTCCGACACTCTTTATATAAAAGGCTTTGGCGAGATAAGGGGGCATTTTAGCCCTAATTCCGATTTGGCATAAAAAATTATAGAAGATGCTTTTTAATGTGAATAAGAACTGACATAAATTTCAGATCAAAAAACCGAACAGTTTTCGAGAAAACGGGCTTATCCCCCTTTTTCTCCCGGGTTTACCTCCGAGAAAAACAGTTTATCTTTTCGGTCTCTATCCGAAGAGTGCCCTCACCCATTCTCACGTAAGGGCGGCTGTACCCTTCTACACTTCACCTTCGCCTTCACCTTCTTCACTTCTAAACACGGGGAAAAGAGCAAGTCTACGCACAGCGAGAGGATGCACCTTAAGAAGACACTTACAGTGTTGCCCTCTTCTCCCTTAAACCAAAAAAATATTCCAATCTCCGACACTCGAGATAAGGGGGCATTTTAGCCCTAATTCCGATTTGGCATAAAAAATTCCAGAAGATGTTTTTAATGTGAATAAGAACTGACATAAATTTCAGATCAAAAAACCGAACAGTTTTCCAGAAAAACAGGTTTATACTTTTTTTAGGAAAACCTGAATATCTCGAAAACTAATGCACCCACATAGCTAATATTTTTGTAAATTCTTTAGCATCAAAAGACGCATCTTTGATAATTTTTTGAAATTTTTCCCAAACTTTTGTGTGAAAAATTAATTTTTATAACTTTTGAGAGGTCAGAAAAAATGGTTCCTTTAGAAGTGGCGACACCAAATTAATGCAGCTTTTAGAGGGACCTAATATGTACCTCTCATAATTTTTTCTGATTTTTTGAGTAAAATAACAGTATTTTATAAATTTTTATCTGAATTTTAAGCTGTTTTTCGCAATAATAAAGTGAGTGAGATTTTAAGTCCCTTTAAAAGATGTATTAGGTGTACAAAATGAAACTCAGCCACAGGGTAAATTTGAATTTTGTAGATTTTAGCCGAGTTTCATTTTGTACACCTAGTAGTTCATTTTTTCAAAATTTTGAACACTTTAGGCGTTAAAGTCCATCAAAAGTTGACCTTCTCCGTGTAAGAAGGTTATTGAAGTATAACCATTAAGAAGGTTAATTTTTAAAGGCTTGTAAATCGTAAACCGTTACAGATATTGAAAAAATGCACTAAATAAATCAGTTGGAAATTCAATTCTCTTTAATTTTATTCTATTTATTTTTTCTCTAGGACGCACTGTTTTCAAGATAAATTTATTTTAAAAAAAATTATTTTCCGAAAATGGTGCATCCTAGATAAAAATAATTAAGTACAAATTTATAGAAAATTAAATTTCCTACAATTTTTATTTATTAGGTGTACAAAATGAAACTCAGCCACAGGGTAAATTTGAATTTTGTAGATTTTGGCCGAGTTTCATTTTGTACACCTATTAATTTGGTGTCTCCACCTTTAAGGGAACTATTTTTTCTCACCTCTCAAAAGTTATAAAAATTAATTTTTCCCCCTTGGAAGTATGGAAAAAATTTCTAAAATTCTCAAAGATGTGTCTTTAGATGCTAAACAATTTACAAAAAAATGAGCTCAGTCGAATTAATAGTTATCGAGATATTGAGGATTTTTTTAAAAAGAATAAACCCGTTTTTCTCGAAAACAGTTCGGGTTTTTGATCAAAAATTTATGTGATTTCTTATTCACATAGAGAGGCATCTTCTGAATTTTTTTCGGCCAAATCAGAATAAGGGACAAAATTCCCCCCTTTCCTTTAGTAAACTTAAATTTGTTCCAGAAACCTAAATTAACGACATTAGATCACAATATCGCCCATAGGGGCTATCAGCCCTAGTTTTCGTCCTCAAAATTAAGCCTTTAGGGGACTAAATTTTGAAAATTCATTGGATTGCAGCTTGGGGAACTGTTGTCCAGATATAACGGGACTTTAGTGACCCCTAACGTATGGACGAGTTTTACGGACTATAAAAATTTCACTTTTCCCTACAAAGCGTAAATCGATTGCAATAAAAGAGTTTTCCTGTTGAAACATTAAATTAGAGCGTTATAAAAAAAATGGGTTGGTTTACTGAAAACCTTTTAGGGTTGATTTGATTTAAAAGTTGAAGAGAAACCGATCCATAAAATGTGTTTTTTGAGGCAATAAAGGCTTCATTTTTATACGTGATACGTCGGAAGAGAAGTTTGAAAAATAAAAAATTTATTTTATGTTATTGTGAATTGGGGGAAGATGGCCTCGAGGCGAGTGAATAAAGAATGTTATGCTTGTTAGAGTGGGGCCAATAAAAAGGGAGTTTTAGTTCCCCCTACGCTATTCTATATATCACTTAGTAATAAAGACGGAAAATGAGGGATAATAAGGGCTGAATCATTGAAGTCAAGGAGTAGGTTATGTATGCCCGGGGGAAAATGAGGGCTTTTTTCATAAAAAGTACCCGCGGACCCGTTAACGCCTCGTTGCCTAACGCAAATTATTTATTCGACCCTTCCCGTAGATTAGAACCTAAAGACTAACACCGCTCATCAAAACTCCACTCTTTTTAAAATTTATATTCACCCTTCTTTTTCACGAGATTAGCGGGACAAACGGTCAAAGTGAAATAAGTAGAAAAATGCATAAATTCATAAACTCTGACGGTGTGTGGACCAGCATTTTTGCGGTCATGTACAAGTGTGAAGCCCCGATGGAAAATTCCTCAAAATGGCGCAATTTAATCATTTTTCTACCCTATGAGGTGGAAAATATGAAAGTCTTCGCCCAGTCAGGCCACACAGAACGGGCGAGGATATCCCTTTCTACCTGCTTTTTTATTAACTTCCTCAAAGAAGTTGTTGTGATTTTTTTTCTAATATTTTTTTTCTGGCAAAAGTCAGGGCGTCGCTCGCGGTCCCCCTGAAATCAGAGGATTCCGTGGAAGAATATTTGGGTGAAAACCGTTTAAAAAAGTACCAGTTTAAAGAGCTTACAACGAAAACTTTCTTAAAGAGAAGTAGAAATATAGGAGGGGAAGTATAAGGGAGGGGAAGTATAACGGAGCGGGAAGTTTAAAATTTCAAACGTGCCTCTCCACCTTTCTTCCGAAATTCAAAATTGCCTTAGTTACATACTTGTTCTCCGATTAAGGAAGATTTTGTGGAAATTTTTTGAAAATAGGTTCAAAACTGTGGCCGTGAAGTGTTCGCGAAAAATGCTAGGCCGGCCGTAACCACAGACTAAGTTGAGATCGGTTAAGATCAAAATTCGATTCGACCCTCCGGGGTCTGAAAGAAACTTCCCCAAAACCCGCCGTGGAGGGTATCACAATAACTTCTTTAAATGATTGAATATAATCGTAATCGTACGTCATTTAAAAAAAACTAGTTTGAAGAGCTTCCAAAGAAAACTTCCTTGAAGAGAAGGAACAATATAGGAGGGAGATGTATGATTAAGGAGGGGGAGGTATAATAGTGGAGAAGTATAAGGAGGGGAACGTATAACGGAGGGAAAGTTTAAGGAGGGGAACGTATAACGGAGGGAAAGCTTAAGAAGGGGAACCTTAAGGAGGGGGCGGAAGTATAAAGGAGGGGAAGTTTAAGGAGGGAGTAAGTATAAAGGAGGGAAAGTTCAAGCATTTAGAGAAGTTTTTCTTTTTTCCAAAACTTTTCGATTTTTTTTTTAAATTTGCAGCTTTCTTCTTTCTTTTTTCGAAAAATATTCCAAGTTTTATTTACATTATTTATTTTTTCAAAAATTTCAAGGATGCGTCTCTGGCAAAGGGTAGAAGTGTCAAATTTCTCCCTACTGAAAAACCAGTATAATTTTTTTATTACACCAAATTTCTTAATAAATATAAGGAGTATTTGGTGAAAATTTGGTGGAAATGGGACCAACGGTTCGGCCGCAGCGCAGTTTTTTAAAGTTTCAAACGTGGATTCTCCGCTATTTTTTCGAAATTAGAAAATCTCGCAAGTTACTTTCTTCTTCACTGACTGACGAAGATTTTGTGCAAATCGTTGAAAATTGTGACCGTAAGCTTTTTCGGAAAATTAAAACTTTAAACAGACCCACAATTTTTTCGAAATTCAAAAATCGCCCAAATAATCCTTTCAAAAAACCCGACGTGGAGGGTATCACATTAACTTCTAAAAAAAGAAGTTAAGGAGGAAGAGAAGAAGTAAAGAAGGAAGTAAAAAAAAAAAAAAAGGCAGATTTAAAAGAGAAAAAGGTATTCGCAGATTCATTAGTTCCTCACTAATTATCCTTTGGTATATTATGTAACTATATACGTAACGAACTAACGTCGATCCTCCGATTTTATCCCGAAGGATAGTTTTGTGTTTGCGGTGGGAAAATCTCATTTTCCTTGTACATAATAGAAAAGCAAGAATCGTAAAGAGTGAACAAGAAGGGGCCTGTAAGAGGGGGAGGAGATATTTACCTAAGGAGTCGCCTTATCTCTCACGCTCACACTAATTGGGGGAGAAACCAGGCTTAAAACGAGAATTGCCCCTCCTCCTTCCCTTCACTTCTCGCTAACCTACTTTATTAGGGATTAATTAGTTAAACCAATTAAAATTCTTTAGGAGCTAAAAGTCGCAAATTACTAGCAGAGGTGTAAAAAACGGTTTAAAACTCCATAAGTACATTTTTTTAAATATCAAACTTCACATGTTTTAATATGTTTGGATTTAACGTTTTTAAGTTCCCTCTTTCTGCTAAAAGCCCCACCATAATCGAGAAAATCGACTTTGATTTCAGATCTAATCAGTCTTAACCACCCCATCCGTATTCAAAGAAAAAGTACTAGTACAAGAGCTTCCAACGAAAACTTCCTTAAATGTTTTAAGTATCAGCGTAGAAATAATGGGCATTAAGCCCAAGGGATGTCGCCCTCACAAGGGGTGAAAGTTTGAAATTTTTCCCTACTTGAACTAAAAATGACTAGTGAAGCTAAAATTTAATTTTTTACTTTTAATTTTTATTGCGTCCGTATTCCGCAAGTTTATTAAATTTACTATCAAAGAATTAACCAATAGAAAGAAATGACTGTGATAACGGGTATCTCACGACGCGTTTCGGCTTAAAAAGCCTCGTCAGGTGAGCTATTCCCTATATCACAATCATTTCATTTTTACTGTGAACCTATCTCCCAGTGATTTAGTGGATACAGCGGGAAGCTGGAAACAAACCGTCTCCCTAAAGCTTACCGTTCCCCAAGAGATAGAGCCACTCACCACCTCATTATTGGTTTTTAATTTTTATGACAGATTTGCTGCCATGGCATTACTTTTACATTTAATTTTAATTTTTATTGCGTACGTATCACCTGACGAGGCTTTTTAAGGAGGTATGATGGTTTTTAAGTGAGTTGCTTTGCAAATTTTTCGGTTTTTCCCTTCTATCTCGGAAACCGTCGCTCAAAACGAAAAAATGTCATAAGTAAAAGTTATAGGTACTGAAATTTACTACAAAAATATTTTATTAGTTTTTTCCGTCCGAGCAATACTTTAGGAGATATGGAAGTATTTAAGTTGGTTGCTTTGCAAATTTTCGTTGTTAACAACGGTTTTTGGTTTTTCCCTTCTATCTCGGAAACCGTCGCTCAAAACGAAAAAATGTCCTAAGTAAAAGTCGTAGCTACGGAAATTTCCTACAAAAAAGACCTCATTGGTTTTTTTGTCAGAGCAATACTTAAGGAGATATGAGGGTTCTTAAGTGAGTTGCTTTGCAAATTTTTCGTTGTGAGCAACGGTTTTCGGTTTTTCCCTTCTATCTCGGAAACCGTCGCTGAAAACGAAAAAATGTCTAAACTAAAAGTAGTAGGTACAAAGATTCCTACAAAAATTTCTTTATTCATTATTTGCGTTAGAGCAATATTTAAGGAGTTATGAGGTTAAAACTAATAATCCATCAGAGCCTGTCTGAAAACTTAAAACCTTCATATCTCCTAAAATATTGCTCTGACGGAAAAAAACAATAAGATATTTTATGTAGTAAATTTCCGTAGCTACAACTTTTAATTTTTTCGTTTTGAGCGACGGTTTCCAAGATAGAAGGGAAAAACCGAAACCGTTGCTCACAACGAAATATGTACAAAGCAACCAACTTAATACCCTCATATCCCCTTAAGCCGAAACGCGTCGTGGGATACCAAGCTTGAGAAAAATTTCAAAAAATTATCCTAGATGCCTTTTTAGATGTTAAACAATTTACCAAAAATGAGGTCTGTGAGATTTTGAATTCTCTAGATATTGAAGTTTTGTTAAAAAAGGACCCTTTTTTCTCTATAACCGTTCGGTTTTTTGATCTGAAATTTATGTCAGTTCTTATTCAAATAAAAAAGGCATCTTAAATTTTTTTCATCTTAAATCTGAGTAAGAGCCAAAATTCTCCCCTATCCCGATATAGCCTCTAATTATGTATCTAAAAATTTCGAGGGTATTTTACAACAAACTGGAGGTGATATCACTCATTCGGCTATTTAGCCGGAAATAAAATTGATTTATTTTTCATTTTATTTATATCAACAGAAATGAAATTTTTCCTCCATTGAACGGAAATTCCAATTTCATTTTATAAATTACTCTTCATAAAGCCAAATTCAAAGAACAAAGGAAAAGCATTTTTTTACGAATCCTTTGTTAATCACATATCAAATTATATAATATTGCTTTATTGAAAGTAATATGCTTTTATTGGGGGGAAAAGAATAAAATACGATTTAAAATATTGTATTGTGTCTTAAGGAACCTTTTTTTTAGGTTTTTTGGATAATTCATCCTTGACGTTATTTCGTCGCGTTAGTTCTAACACCGGATAAGTCATTTTTTATCAATTTTGAGTTAGGTATTGTTTCTGATGGTAAATTTTGTGGTGGATCGAATTCCGTTGGCAGTTTAACCCTATTACCAACAGAAAACGCGTTGTTCACGATTTAGCCAACAGGTGATGCATTGATTCCATTGAGAAATTAATCCGTATTTTGGATCTCTTGAAAACCTTGGAAAAATGACTTGTCCGGTGTTAGATCTAACGCGACGATTTCTTATTTCAAATATACGGGCCTTTTCGTCGACCATGAAGTTTTTCTTCTCCAGATTTTTCTATTTAAAAACTCTCAACTCCAGAGAACTTTTGTAAATGCCAAAACCGGCCAATTTGATATCGCTCCTATCACGGCGAAATTTTTTTCCCTTCTTTCGAAGCCGTAACCGACTCCTTTGATAGATATCTTAGGAGATGGGGAAAAAAATCTATTCAGTTGTAAGAATGCAAATTCGTTTTATTCGCCAGCTTTCAGATCCTGCCAATCTTATCAGACGCCTGTCGTTTTTATCCCCATTGCGTTTACGACATGGTAGAAAATTGAATGTCAACCGATAACTAGATTTCCGTGTCTTTTGATTCGTTTTAAATTTAAAGATCCTACCGCGTAGTCTCACGATTGAGAGAACTACTATAAAGATCTCCCAACGAAAACCTCCGAAAAAAACGAAAAAAAAAAAAAAAAAAGACAAGGAATATAGGAGGGGAAAGTATTACGGAGGGGAAGTATAAAGGAGGAGAAGTTAAAGGAGGGGGAAGCACAACAGAGGGGAAGTACTAAGGAGGCGGAAGTATAGATGAGGGGATGTTTAAGGAGGGGGAAGTATAATGGAGGGGAAGTATTAATTTCAATTATTTTTGAATTCAAAATGATTTTCCTTTACTAATATATAATTTTCCTTTTATTAATATACATATATAAATTAACTTAATTTAATGGATTCCGTGGAAAGTTTAAGGAGGGGAAGTTTAAAGGAGGAAATGTATAATTTCAAGTATTCTTGAATTTAGAAATTTTTTTTCTCAAATTTTCTATTTTTTCTATTTTTGGAATTTTTTTTCTATTTTTTTAACTTTTTTCAAACAAAAATTATTAATAAAGTATCAAGGTAGAAATAATGGGCTTTTCGCCCAAGGGATGTCCCTCTCGCAGGGGGTGGAAGTATCAAATTTTTCCCTCCTAAAATACTGGTTTGAAGAGCTTCCAACGAAAACCTCCTTAATGAGAAGTAACAATACAGAGAGGGAAGTATATGGGAGGGGAAGTATAACGGAGGGGGAAGTATAACGGAAGGGGAAGTATATGGGAGGGGAAGTATAACGAACGGAGGGAAAGTATAAAGGAGGGGGAAGTATAAGGGAGGGGAAGTATAAGGGAGAGGAAGTATACGGGAGGGGGAAGTTTTTTCAAAAAATTTTCCGAGTTTTTTTTTCGAACAATTTTCTAAGTTTTGTTTTCAGTTTCTTTAAGGAAGTTAGAGGTGTGTTAACGGGGGTTCTAGGTGGAGAATTTAAATAATTACAGAATTATTTTTTTCAAGTTAAAAGATTTTGTGTGATTCGTGTGTCATGATTCTGGAAAACAAAAACATAAAAATCGCCTCAGGCATATTTCTTTTCAACGCCGCACAGTTTTTTTTCTCATCTCTCTCAAAGAGAAGGCGGCTTGACGGTTTTTACACGCACAAAAAAGAAGAAATAAACTCTCATTTTCAGTTCTTGGATTTTTTTTAATGCATGAATAAACACTTCAGTTTTTAAACATTAATTTAGGCAAAATTGCGAGAACAATGGAAAAGCGTTGAAGTAAAAAAAAAGTATCGGATGAAGACATCTTTCAAGTTTTGAGGGTTGACAGGGACGTAAAGTTTTCAACGAGGCCACTCCCCGCCTCTTCTTTCACCTTAGGAACGAGGAAACCTCTTTTCCGGTATACCCTTGAGGGGGTTGAAAACCTTTCGGGCGTCTTTCCCAAAGGAGAACTTCTACTCCTTTATATTGAATATTGATTAAAGCCCAATATTAAATTGCCCGCATTCATTACCGCAACCTAACGAAGAATCTTTGACGTTCATTATGTCCTTCTTACTCAAATTTTCATCTGAGACGGTAACTTAAATAATTAAGAGATTCCTCGAGGATTTTTAAGATTCCCCTTAAAAGATTTCTCCCTTTTTAACTTAGTTTCTGTGGTCGGGGAAGGGTTTCCAAGACCCCGTGGGGTCAGATCACAATTTAGAGTTAGGAAATGAGGAAAGAAAAATGGTTTTTTTCTTAAAAACGTCAATTTATTGTAGGAGCCGTTTCGTTGGCTTAAAATGCAATTTAAATTTACAACCCATTTCTTTTAAGAAAAGATTATCTTAAAGGAAAGGTATAAATGACTCAATTTTTTTCACAGAGAAAAGGACGGTTTTCGAGGTGAAATAGAGGAGAGACAAACGCCCTAATGTATTCTTCCGGTAGCCCTTTCGGTTAGACCCTTCGATGTTTGCACTCTGATTACGAAATATTCATAATTCATGAATTCATAATTAGCGTATAATTTCCATTTCACCCCAACCTGTTGAAATCGTTATAATCGCCGGAGATTGTTTCCCTAACGACACCTAGGGAAAATTTTTGTTTTTTCTTTCGGACTGGTCAAGTTTGCCAAGTTCAATCAAGAAGGGCTTAAGTGGAGTTGGATAGTTTAACGAAGTTTTGAATAAGGGCTAAAAGGGTCCTCCGTGTAAACTTGCGACAAATCCGGCCATATGTCCGACATACAAAATAAGGGCTCTTTTTGTAATGATAAAAATAAAAAGGTTAAACTCCATAGTTTTTAGGAGGTGAAAAGAGAGGAGCCTTTATAACTTGATTTCCTCACGTGATGGCATTATCTTAGCCTCTCTCCGAAAGGCAACTTCTTTCTCCCTCCATCTCCTGTAATTCCGTTAGCGGTGTTTGTAGTGTGTGCGCCCCACATAACCTCTGACTAAGCCACTTTCTTTATAACCCTGGTAAATAACAACCGCCATTTTCCTCCACCTTTATATCAATTAAATCCCAAAGATCACGTCTTTCAACGAAATTGAATTTTGAATAGTTCATGCCCCCGGGATGTATCACTAATTCAATTTATAATTGGATTCCATTTCAACTTAATCATATTTAATTATCTTTTTGGACTTAATCGGAGAAAAAACACATTTTTGGCCATTATTATAGGAGTTTTTGCTAAAATTTCTCAACTACCATTTTTATGAGCAAGTATAGTACTCGTATTTTATAAGTTAAATAAGCTAATACTAGAATAGCTACTTATAAGCAAGAACCAGTTATTATTATGAAGAAGAAGAAAGGCGTAGTTATTTTCCTTAAAAAAAAAAAAATTGGCAAAGAGATGCCCGTCTCCACCGTGGTGAACGTCTCACATTTTACCTAGTAAATTAAAAAACAAAAGCCAAGAATTAATTTAAAAAACTGTAAGGAATAAAAGTAGGTACTGGTGAAGAGCTTCCAACGAAAACTTCCTTAAAGAGAAGTAACAAGAGTAGAGAAGTAATAATAGGAGAGGGAAGTATAAAGGAGGGGAAGTATAACGGAGGAGACGTAAAACGGAGGGGGAAGTATAGTATAACGAAGGGAGGGAAAGTATAAAGAAGGGGAAGAATAAGGGAGGGGGAAGTGTTTATTTATTTTTTAAAATTTCCTAGCTTTTTTAAAAAAATTTTCTGTTTTTTTTTGGAAAATTTTCCTGTTTTTTTTTTTTTTTTTTTTTTTTTTTTTTTTTTTTTTTTTTTCTTCTTAAATTTTCTAAGTTCTTTTTTTGAAAACTTTTCCAAGTGTCAAGGTAGAAATCATGGTCTCTTCGGCCTAGGGATGTGCCTCTCGTAATGGGTAGAATTATGAAATTTCTCCCTACTAAAAAAAAAAAATAATAATAATAATAATAATTATCAAAAGGTGGCAATTTTTTTACGCCAAAAATTCTTAAAAAATATAAGGAGTAATTGGTGAAAATTTGGTGAAAATCGGATTAACGGTTCGGGCGCAGCGAATTTTTTAAAATATCAAACAGAGATATCTCCGCCATTTTTTCGAAATTCAAAAATCGCCCTCTTTACATTCTTCTTCACCGGCTAAAGAAATTTGTTTGAAAATTTGGTGAAAATCGGATGAAAACTGTGGCCGTAAAGTGTTCCGGAAAAAAATGCTACTGCCGGCCGGAACTACAGTCAAAGTTGAGATCGGTATAGACCCCTTCCCAAAAACCCGTCGTGGAGGGTATCACAATAACTTCTTTAAGGAAGTTAAAAACTGTAAGGAATAAATAAAAATATAAAATATAAAAAACTAGTTTGAAGAGCTTCCAACGAAAACTTTCTTAAAGAGAAGGAACATTTTAGGACGGGGAAGTGTTATGGAGGGGGAAGTATAACGGAGGGGCAAATATGAAGGAGGAGTAGTTAAAGGAGAGGGAACTATTAAGGAGGGAAGTATTAATTTCAAGTATAGAAGATAATAGATAACTTTCGGAAGATAAAAGGTAAATTTTCAGTCTGGCAAAAACCGATGAAAAAAAAAAAAAAGAAAGCTGGAGATTCCAAACAAACATTAGAAAACGTTTAGAGGTCTCCTGGGTTTGGTCGCAAACCTTCACCGGGGAAATATGCGTTCCCTAATCTTTGTTCTATAAAGCCGACGCAAAAAAAAAACTTTTTATTCCCCAGAATATTTTACGTTGTATCTGTTTAATTAACGTCGAAAATGAGGTAGTTAATAAAGAACTTTAGAGGCTTTAAGCATTAGTGGAATATCTTATAATTGGAATTAAATTGGATGCTTTATTGGACATTCCAAAGACCTTTTGAGATATTATTAAAGCGAGCTCGAGTAAAAGAGCGCTTATGCGAACAGTAATGGGGGTTCGATTCTTTGATCGTTCAAACCACTTTTTGACCAATTTTTAACAAAATAAGCACTTTATTTATTAAATTACTCCATAAATTTTTTTTTAACTTTTATCATAACGGGCACAATAGGACAAAGACATCTGGAGAAGGTAGGGAGGAAAAACGTGAGTCGGGAAATGAACCAGATTCAATTATGAAAGTTGTTAGAAAGGGTTCTAATTAATGCCAAAAAGCAAACAATAGGGTTTTTAATTGTATTTTCTTCTCACTCATATAAATTTTTTTTCTCTCTACTCATTTCAATCCTGTGGTTTTAAGTTTTTGAAATGTCTACAATGGTTTTTTTTTCTTTCTTTCTTCCCTCTTTTTTATGAAACTCTTTGAAAGAATTGAAGGATTGTAAGGAAATGAAAATTCAAGTTTTTTTAATCTAGAAAAAGGAAAGGCTTGAGGTCTTCCATAAATTTTCCCTTCTTAATGAGTTTTTGGTTTTTTGGATCTCAGATTTTTCCTGGCGTTTTTCGCCAAGGGACCGATTTTTGGACGTTTTCCTTGCTATTTCGGCTAAACGCCTATTTTTAGGGCCCTAAAAATGGGCGTTTAACTCTAGCCAGACCGAGTGTATACGCGTCGACATAATGCGGTTCGCCATAATGAATGTATAAAAAATGTGCAACATAGAGAAAATAGTCGAAAACGTTCACCATAATGCATTTGAACATAATACATTTCACCATAAAGAATTTAGCATTTGTCGTTTCGACTCGGGAGGCTTTTATGGTGAGAAGCGTTATGTCGACTTGCATTTATTGAAAAAGTCTATGTGCAAAACGCTTTATGTTGAAGTGAATTATGCTCAAAATTTTGAACTTTTGAGAGCATATGTTCAATTGAGGCGCTCCGGGTACGAAGGGCGAACTCGACATCGGAGAAATTTTTTTAACTTCCTTAAAGAAGTTATTGTGATACCCTCGACGTCGGGTTTTTGGGGAAAGGTCTTCCAGTTTTTTTTTTCATTTTCAGATTCTAGACCTATTGGTGAATACACCCATATATTTTAACTTCCTGTGATACCCTCGACGTCGGGTTTTTGGGGAAGGGTCTTCCAGACCCCGGAGGGTCAAATCGAATATTGATCTTTACCGATCTCAACTTTGTCTGTGGTGCCGGCCGTCCGGCTGTCCGGCCGTCCGTAGCATTTTTTCCGGAACACTTTACGGCCACAGTTTTCATCCGATTTTCACCAAATTTTACACAAATTTCTTTAGCCGGTGAAGAAGAATGTAACGAGGGGGATTTTTGAATTTCGAAAAAATGGCGGAGATATGTCTGTTTGAAATTTTAAAAATTCGCTGCGGCCGAACCGTTAATCCGATTTTCACCAAATTTTCACCAATTACTCCTTATATTTTTTAAGAATTTTTGGTGCAAAAAAATTGCCACTTTTTAATTACTATTTTTATTAGTAGGGAGAAATTTC
This sequence comes from Orius insidiosus, assembly GCA_014119065.1. Taxonomy (NCBI): domain Eukaryota; kingdom Metazoa; phylum Arthropoda; class Insecta; order Hemiptera; family Anthocoridae; genus Orius; species Orius insidiosus. The sequence continues at coordinate 73,088 of JACGAQ010000091.1, forward strand.
GTACTTCTACCCTTTACGAGAGGCACATCCCTAGGCCAAAGAGCCCATTATTTCTACCTCGACACTTAAAAAATTTTTCGAAAAAAGAACTTATAAATTTTTCAAAAAAAATAAAAAAGAAAAAAAAAAAAGAAGAAAAAAACCCGGAAAATTGTTCGAAAAAAAAAAATTTTTTTTTACAAAAAAAAACTTAGAAATTTTTGAAAAAAAGAACTTAAAAAAATTTGCGAAAAAAAAAGAAAGAAAACCCGGAAAATTTTTCGAAAAAAAGTTTGAAAATTTTTTGAAAAAAAAATTTTTTTTTCGGACAAAAAAACTTAGAACATTTTTCAAAAAAAAGAACTTAGAAAATTTTTCGAAAAAAAAAAAAAAAAAAAAAAAAAAAAAAAAAAGCCCGAAAAATTTTCGAACGAACAAAAATAACTTGGAAAATTCTCCTTTATACTTTCCCTCCCTACCACATCCCCTTCCTTTATACTTTCGTTCCCTTATACTTCCCCCTCCATTATACTTCCCCCTCTTATACTTTCCCCTTCCTTATACTTTCCCCTCCGTTATACTTCCCCGTTCGTTATACTTCCCCCTCCGTTATACTTCCCCTCCCATATTATACTTCCTACTCCGTTATACTTCCCCTCCCACATACTTCCCGCTCCGTTATACTTCTCCTCCCATATACTTCCCCCTCCTATATAGATACTTCTCTTTAAGGAAGTTCCCGTCGGGGTCAGCTCCAGACTAGTACTTTAAGTTGAGTTCGCCATTTTCCCCCCCTTTAAATACGTAAAAACCGAAACTTTAAAATGCGAATATCTCGAAACTATGTTTTGTCGAGTTCGCCCTTCGTACCCGGAGCGCCTCAATTGCATTATGCCGCTATTGTGGTGAACTAAAGATTTTTAACTTCCATAAAGTAGTTATTGCGATACCCTCCACGCTTAGGTCGAAATGCAGATTTTTTTATGTCCAACTGCTTTAGGGTGAAATGCGTTATTTGAACGTTGTTCTCCCGCCAGATTTCGGTCATTCTTCGAGACCATCCAAAAATGTTGGATTGTTTTAGAAACTTTTTAAAATGTTAACATGAAATAATCAAGTATTGTAGGAGGATTCTTTTGAATGTAATTTTAAAGGGAGGGTAAAAAAGGGGGAATGACTGTTGAATTTGAAAGGATTAGGAAGAACTCTGAGGAGATCGGATATCCTTTAACGGGTCTTCAGACTTTGAAGACGTCGACGGTCTTTCAGCTCTTAGATTGGGGAGAAAGAAGCTAACGACAGCTTCAACATCCCTCTCTAATTTCGTCTTCTCTCAGTTAATCTGGGGACTTTTTAAGGGAAAAGAGAAAAGAGGGCGGAAGGTTTTTCGGGGTGAGGAAAGGGTGGTTAATAAAAACAGCGTGTTAAGCCCTTGAGGCGAAGGAGCCCTGGAAAAAAGTCCCCGGCCAATCCGACGCTTGTTAATATTCATCAGGCTCGGGAAAAAGGGAAAGCGCCAACTTAACCGTGAACAGGTTTTTATTAAACCCTCTTTAGTCTTTAAATGACCATATTTTATTAATTTTTGCGCCCTCCCAGGTAGGAACAAAGGTCAAGTATACAGTTCGCCATGTCGTGCTGGTTTTGCCGTCCATTATCTGCGGTTCCGGCATTTTTCCCCATCTAGTTGAGACAAATTATACTATAAAAAATTCCTCCAATCGAAAAAATGACCAACGAAAAATTTGCTTAAAATTGAGCATGAAATCAATTAAAATCTTAAGAACATGTTATTTAAATTAACGAAGTTAGTGTCGCTCTGGGACACCCTGAACACCAAACTTTTAAGACCATCGTTTTTTGTTAAAAGAAACTGCAATAAAAATTAATGACGATATTCTAAAAAAAAAAAAATTTCTTAAAAAATTATCATCAAAACACGATTTTTGAGAAAAGAAAAAAGTACCTACTTGTTTGAAGACCTTCCAACGAAAACTTCCTTAAAGAGGAGTAAAAATATCGGAGGGGAGTAAATATATCGGAGGGGGAAGTATAAGGGAGGGGAAGTATTAGGGAGGGGAAGTATAAGGGAGGGGAAGTATTAGGGAGGGGAAGTACGAGGGAGGGGAAGTATAACGGAGAGGGAAGTGTAAAGGAGGGGAAGTATTAAAGAGGGGAAGTAAAAGGGAGGGAGAAGTTTTTTGTTCCAAAATTTTTCTAAGTTTTTTTTTAATTTGCAGTTTTTTTTTCGAAAATTATTTAAGTATCAATGTAGGAGTAATGGAAGGGAGGTCCCTCTCGTAACGGGTGGAAGTATGAAATTTCTCCCTACTAAAATTATAATTTTTTTTACACCAAAAATTCGTAAAAATATAGTAATTGGTGAAAATTTGGTGAAAATCGGACCAACGCAACGGTTCGGCCGCAGCTAATTTGTCATAATTTCATACAGACATATCTCCGCCATTTTTTTGGCCATGTGGAGGGTATCACAATAACTTCTTTAAGGAAGTTAAAAAATATATACAGGGTGTCCGGAAACACATGGCAAGCGTCTGGGAGAGCGTTAAAAAGTGGTTTTACGAAAAAAAGTTAAATGTAAACCGCCCTTAATTTAAATTAAAGAATTTGATGGTGTAGTTTAAAATCCGCCTGGATATGCAGGGTGTCCCAGACACAACCTAACTTCGTTATTTCAAATGAGAACCCCTATTTTTATTTCAGATTCGTAATCTACGCAAAATTTCAAGTGGATTTGAGTACTCATATGACAATTTTGGACAACTTTTAAAAAATGTCAAAATTTAGCGTTTTTTGCGCTAAAATCCGTTAAAATTGACCTAGGAGACTCGTTTTTTTTTTTAATTCCACTTATTTTTTCCCAAAGAATCCAACTGTCTCAAATTTGAGCATCTTCGCATTCTGCATCACGAGATTTCGTCGCTAATGGCCTTTTTTCAAGTTAGAACCCAAATTTTTAGTTCAGAAATGAAAATTAGCACTTGTTGAAAGGAATTTTTCTTTCGGACAGCAAATTTTGAAAGAGCTACAGCATCTTTTGTGTTTATGCATCAAAAATTAAAATTCCGTCAACAAATCGCTAATTTCCATTTTTGAAGTATGGAATTTGGAGTTAAACTTGAAAAAAGGCCATTAGCGACGAAATCTCGTGATGCAGAATGCGAAGATGCTCAAATTTGAGACAGTTGGATTCTTCGGGAAAAAATAAGTGGAATTTAAAAAAAAACGAGTCTCCTAGGTCAATTTTAACGGATTTTAGCGCAAAAAACGCTAAATTTTGACATTTTTTAAAAGTTGTCCAAAATTGTCATATGAGTACTCAAATCTACTTGAAATTTTGCGTAGATTACGAATCTGAAATAAAAAATAGGGGTTCTCATTTGAAATAACGAAGTTAGGTTGTGTCTGGGACACCCTGTATATCCAGGCGGATTTTAAACTACACCATCAATGAATTTGAGTGAAGAAGATTTAAATTAAGGGGGTTTACATTTAACTTTTTTCGTAAAACCACTTTTTCACGCTCTCCCAGACGCTTGCCAAGTGTTTCCGGACACCCTGTATAAAGAAAAAACATTCCACCTAATTTTGTGTAAGTTCTACTCAAAAATAAAGCAATTTAAATTCGGATGGGTAAACCGAAAAGTGCCTCTTCGATCGTGAAAAGCCCTAAAAAACGAGCATAAAACAGGAGACACTTTTTTAAACAACTCCTTCGTTTTCTCGAGTCTCTTGCATTTTCTTCAAGCGATCAATCAACCCGGAAAATCTCGAGCTCAGCACATTAACTTAATAGTTGCTCCCCGGCTCTTTTCGAAAGAGTGCAATAGACCATTATCTTAACTGAAATCTTAGACTTTAATTAGATAATTTTAATTAAATAATTTTTTATTTTAAAATAAATTCTATATTACATTCGAAAGAAATACAGACATTCCCGAAAGCTTATCGTATTTTTGGAATTTCATTCAATTTAACAAAAATTCTCCCTGAGCGCCGGGATGAGATTTTTTTTCCGACGTAAAAAATGATTTGAATGTAGAGAGAATAAGAAAATGGAATAAAAGTTATTTTATCATGAAAATTCTGTCAGAAATCATGAAAGTTTCGAACCATTTACGGATTTTCATGCCTGTAACAGGGCTTTTGTATCACGCGAGGAAAGTTTTTTTTGTTTTGTTTGGAAAAGTCTTAATGACACTTTTTTTTAGTTGGGTATAAACGGAGAAACCCAAAGGGGATAACTCGTTGATGGAGAAGAGGTAAACTGGCCGTAAAGAACGTAGCGTTTAACCAATGCGATGCCTTTTAAAACCCCATTTAGCTCATGTCAAATTAAACGCTCTCTTACCCTTTTTCTCTGACGGCCTGGGAAATGGAAAAAGAGGGGGGGGGTGAAGAAGTGGGGTCAAAATGGGTTTAGATTTTTTTTTTTAACCTTTTACAAAGAACTACGTTAAGTGATTCTCATCAGGCAACCCACTTTTTATCGCTTTTTGAACTGAGAGTTTAAAAGTATCCTATAAAAAAATAATAATTAAAAGTTCAAATCTATACCTTTATTTTGTGCTACACGAAATATTCGTTAGTCGGTAAACGAGAAACTAACGAAGGAAATTTTTGAATTTTGAAAAGATGGCGGAGATATGCAACTTTGAAATTTTAAATAATTCGCTGCGGCCGAAACGTTGGTCCGATTTTCACCAAATTTTCACCGATTACTCCTTATATTTTTTAAGAATTTTTGGTGTAAAAAAAATTATCATTTTTTTACATTAATTATCATTTTAGTAGGGAGAAATTTCGTACTTCCAACCGTTACGAGAGGGACCTCCCTTGGGCAAAACTCCCATTATTTCTACCTTGATACTTAAAAAATAAAAAAAATAACTTCTTTAAGGAAGTTAAAAAAAAACTTAGAAAATTTAAAAAATAATGCAAATTTAAAAAATAATGCTTAGAAAATATTTTCGAAAAAAAAAATACTTTCCTAAAAAAGAAAAAAAAAATAGTTCTCCTCCCTTATACCTCCCCCTGTTACTCCTCCGTCTTACTTCCCAGTTACTCTTTCCCTTTTTATACTTCCCCCTCTTTTATGCTTTACCCTCCCTTATACTTCCTTCTTCTATATTTTTACTTCTCTTTAAATTAAAAAAAAAACTTAAGGAAAGAAAATCTTGGAGAAAAAAAAAGAAAATGTTTTCTAAATGGTTGAAAATATTGTTCCCCTCAATTGTACTACCCCCTCCTTGACCTTATATACTTCCCTCTCCTTAATACTTCCCCCTCCTATCTTGTTCCTTCGTTTTAAGGGAGTTTTCGTTGGAAGCTCTTCAACTAGTAATTTTATTTGAAAAACATCTCGACTTATTTTTTCCTTGACAAAGTCAAGAAATTAACTTCTCCGTTAATTACATGCAAATTAGTTCTTAATTAGAAGATTAGTGTTATTTGACTTAGGGATCGAAACGAGGGCTTTTGTGATATAGTGAGATATACACTCAAAGTCTTGATAGGGGGGGGGGTCCTATTATAGAGTATTTACTGTGTGTCGCCCAAGGTTGGGAAGGCATATTTGCACTGTTAGAGCAGGAGGCTTAAGTGTTTCCCCTCCTTTTCTTCCCTCACCTTCCCCCTCCTACTCACCCCCGATCCAACTCGATTCGACTTAACTTGATGACAACAGAACTTCTCGGCTTAAGGACGTTTGCAATTAAACTCGAGAACGAAACAACAAATGATTATTAGTAAAAAGAAGGTCATGGAGAAAGACAAGAGGTGGTCGTATAAAATTAAAATCGAGGCTTTAATTAATAATTAAATACTCTTTTCTTAAGAGAGAGAAAAAAAATTCATTATAATGTCTTTTTTTTTTTAATTTTACACTTTTAAACAAAAATTTTACCTTTTAAAAATTTAATAAAATGTCATTATTTTAAGGTGGCCATTGAGAGTCATAGAATTGGTTATATTATAAAGAAAGACGTGTAGAATTTTGTGACCTTTCTAGCGCTTTACCTTGAAAAATCAGAAGGATACCTTTTGTTTAGCGAATGAGAGCCCTTCGTTTGAGGAATCCTTAATAGCTACTAGCTACCTTAAAAACTGGACGGGAAACCGGAAGGATCCCTTTAATTTGAAGGTACAGATGATTTCAAGGGAGATAAATAAGTAAGAAATAACGTCAAAGAAGAATTTTTAAGGAAACCTTGACAAAAGGGTCCTTAAGAAACGCTTGTAAGAACGGGCCGTAGCCATGGTTGTAAATAAAACTCAAGAATTATGTTACAATCTGCCAATGAGATCCCTCCGTTCGAGAACTCCTTAAGGTAGCTATTGAGCTTAAAGTAGCTACCTTAAAAAAACGATGGGAAGGTCCATTTGCGAAAATTGTTTTCCCATGAGAAATAAATAATTTTAAAAATTTTTTTACATTATGTGTTGGAACTTATGGTACTTGTGAATTTACGATAACAGAACGACGCGCATGGGCGAGCATTCATGTGTTTTAGTTAACGCGTTATTTTTTATTCATCTGTGAGATTTGCCCAAATTCAAAAACGAGCGAGTTAATTTTTTTCCTCCCGCAAGGATGAGCTCATTTGATGTTTTTTCCTCTCCGCTCTAATAAAATAGTTGGAACCTTCGGAAACAAAGAAGTGTAGTCGTCGATTTTAACGGATTTTAGCGCGAAAAACGCACATTTTAGCGCGAAAAACATTTTAGCGTTTTTGGCGCTAAATTTGACATTTTATAAGTTAACAAAAATGGTCATATGAATAGTCAAATCAACTTGAAATTTTGATTGTTATATTACATGTAAACAAGTATTTCACGTCGCCGCCAAGGGGAGCTTGAAAACGGGAGCACGGGCGCTTTTTTTTTTTTTTTTTTTTTTTAATTTATTTTACGAGGGTTTTCAACTACTCAGGTTATATCACCCTCGCGTCAGTGGTGTTTTCCGTCGGAAAAGTTCATTTAGGTACATTGGGTTCAATTTGGGGACCGCCCGCTTTGAACCCTGGACCCCATTGATGAACGCCGTATCGCAATGTTTGGGATTAACGCCTTAACACGCGCGGCCACCGCGACGCCCCTTTATCTCTCAAATTTTCTTTTGTCATACTAAACCCGCAAGACTTGGCGGTCATGTTGGTTTAGTATCTCAAGCGCTTCTATTTTCAAAGAGACCCTGATTTTGTTAGAGGTAGGCTTTTTTTTTAGAACAAAATTTTTTATCGCATTAATAAAAATTAAATTAAAAAAAACGCCTCACGCTAACGCCCCCCAGCAACTTTCCAGTGCCCCCATGGGGGCGGTACCTCCGCCGTTGAGAATCACTGCTCCATTGTATATAAATCTTTAAGATGAATTTTTGAAAAAATGCGGGAACAAAAATTCTAGCGCCTGCGCGTTGTTCGGGTATCGTAAACGCACATGTATACTAACAAACTACCCTCACCTTAAAGCCTAATACTAAATTTTAAAAGAAAAAAAGTTTAAAAAAAATGTTTTGGCTGTGAGGGGAAACAAATTTGTTTTGGGTGTCCTTTAGGAAGTTGCCAACTGCGATATCACATATCATCATCCACTCGTAAATATCACAATCGAGATAGACTTCTCGGTGGCGATGAAAAACATAAAAATACATCACGGAATAAGTTTTTAATATCGAAGAACCTCCTTTCTCGATAACAGTAGGTGTCCGGGGACGGCGTAGGGGGAGATAGATGCGTTCCAAAGGGAGAAAACCATCCCCTCCCACAAACTCTTTTCTGATTGTTTTCCAATGAGAAGGGTCCTTCCCTATCGATTCTGTGTTCGAACTCTCCTTCACTTCACCCATTTCCTCTTAATCACATACTAATCGCTTTTAAGCCTAAACCAATCAAATGCAGACGTTAAATGTATTTTTCACCTGAAACCCCTTAAAGAGATCAACCTTTTTTCCCTCCCCCTTCACAATTTCCTGAGACTCGAAATCAACCGTGATTGATGCTTTCCATTGATTAATCGTAAAACGACGATTGAATTAGGGAAAAAGTTTCCGCCTTCTGGCTATGAAAAAAAAGTCGATAATTCATTTTCTTCACGAAAAAACTGACGTTTCATCCTTTTCTTCAATTTAGCTAAAATAGTCCTGAGAAATCTTCTCTTCTTTTTTATTTAAAGAAAGACTTTAAAATGGAGACTTCTATGGAGGGGGGTGTGTTTTTCAAGGGGGCCCCCCGCCGGTTATTTGTCAGTGCCTTTCCGGTCCATCACGCTAAGAGGCTCCTTGTCGCTTTGAAGAAAAGTCTTAACCCTTAATCCATGGCCAGTTTGTCACTTCCCTACTTTTTCGACAAATTGCGACAAATTATGTTTGCTTTAACTTTTGCTATAAATTCTACGCGAGGGGCCTCAGTTTTTTTCTTTTCTTCCGCCACCCTTTTTGGATTTGTCGTCATGTTAGAAGAAAAATTCTTTTTTGTTCAATTTTTTCATGAACAAAAGTGATAACTATGAACTAAATATACGATGGACCAAAAGTACACTTTTTAAATGTCCATAAAAGTTTACTGACTTTTTACCTTAAATGTTTACTACGACAGAAAATAACTTTTAGCGACACATTCCCGCCAAAGAGGTTATTAACTTCCTTAAAGTAGTTGTTGTTATACCCTCCATGTCAGGTTTTTGGGGAAGGGTCTTCCAGACCCTGTAGGGTCGATTACCGATCGAGCTTTGTCCGTTGTTCCGGCCGGGCGTATTATTTTTTACGGCCACAGTAAACGATTTTCACAAATTTTCCTTAGTAAGGTGAACAAAAAAGAAAATACGAAAAAATGGCGGAAATACGCACGGTTGAAATTTTAAAAACTGCGCTGCGGACGAACCGTTCGTCCAATTTTCACCAAAATACTGCTTATATTTTTTACAAATTTTTGGTGCAATAAAAAAAATTAGGGAGAAATTTCATACTTCCACCCTTTGCGAGAGGGACATCCCTTGGCCAGAAAGTCCATTATTTATAACTGATTCCTACAAAAAATTTTGAAAAAAAAATCAGAAAATTTTTCGAAAAAAATATAAGTAAAATAAGCAAATTTTTCAAAAAATAAAATTAAAACTAAAAAAAAAAGAGAGAAAAAAATTCGAAAAAATTAAATTACACATAACATTATATGAAAAAAAGAAAAAAATTTCTAAACACTTGAAATTATTGTTCCCCTCCTTTTACTTCCGCCTCCTTTATCCCTCCTATATTGTCCCTTCTTTTAAGGAAGTTTTCGTTGGAAGCTCTTTAAACTAGAGTCTTTTAGCTATGACATCCATTTTTATGGATTTTAAACAATAAAGGACACCAACTACTCAAAAATTATGCTTCCCTGTCTTCAGAACGAATAAAGTTATGTATTTATATCTCAAGTGTCATCTCGCAGAAACTTCCATCTTGCTTTTTCCTAATTCAAGATAAAATTGGAACAATTCATCATTATTCAGTCATCAATCTTCATTGTTTATGTGTCAAAAAGTAATATTTTAAAAACATCACCAAAAGACAGATCCAATTTTTATGTTCAAGTTGAAAGGTGAAACGGTGAAAATAAACATAGATGGGTATAAGTAGTACCAAAACTTCAACCGAGGGTGTAATTTGAAAATTGGCTAAATGATTGATAGCTGCGTAGGTCTCGCGAAGACAGGTCAAAAGCTACATTAATCTATGATGCGTACCCGCGTCTTGTAAGCGTCAAATTCATACAACATAAATCATTCTCAACGGACTTATTATAATACACCTTTTTTCGGTTAAACAAGGCTTTAAATAATCGATTGAATGTGAAATTTTTTTTCCCCACTCTTGTTTTTTATTCATCGGTTTAAAGGCACTCTTGTCAATAGCAATGGGGCCGTTGGGAGACTTTTATTTTGTCATTTTATTGGGGTTTGGTCAGTTGGTCAGGTGTGCGGTGTCATCAAGTTTAAATCATACCCTCCTTCTTTTTTTTCTCTTTTATTTTTATACATCCCATTTTTCCTTTTTGTTTTATTGATTGAAAACGTGTTGAATGAATGATATTTACACGCCATGTTTTGAAGGCGTTTTTTGCCAGGGCAGATTTGAAGAAGAAAAAAGAGAAAAAAAAATAAAACCTCAGTTCGATTTGAACCTACGACCATTGGGCTCCATGTGAAAGGTTTAATTTATGTACTATTGGTCTTCACCAAACTTTCATCAAATACCGCTGAAACCCGACAAGTTAGAATAAAAGCTCTATAGATTTTATACTTTTAATCCCTTCTTTATACTTTCCCCTATATTCTTCCCCTCCTTTATCCTTCTCCTCTTTTATAAACTAAACTCCCTCCGTTATACTCTCCCCTCCTAAATACCCCCTCCTATATTGTTCCTTCTCTTTAAGGACGAAAGAGGGAGGAAGTATAACTGAAAGAAGTTTAGTCAATAAAGGAGGGAAAGTATAAAGGAGGGGAAGTATAAAGGAGGGGGAAGTATAAGGGAGTGGAAGTTTATAATATTCCAAGTCTTTAAAACAATTTCCATTTTTTTTCCGACAATTTTTAAAGTTATTTTTCCATTTTTTATCTCAAAATAGGAGGGGGATTATTAAGGAGGGGGGAAGTATAACGCAAGGAAGTTTAGTTAATAAAGGAGGAGAAGGTATAAAGGAGGGGGAAGTATAAAGGAGGGGAAGTATAAGGGAGTGGAAGTTTATAATATTCCAAGTCTTTAAAACAATTTCCATTTTTTTTCCGACAAATTTTAAAGTTATTTTTCCATTTTTTATCTCAAAATAGGAGGGGGATTATTAAGGAGGGGGGAAGTATAACGCAAGAAGTTTAGTTAATAAGGAGGAGAAGGTATAAAGGAGGGGGAAGTATAAAGGAGGGGGAAGTATAAGGGAGTGGAAGTTTATAATATTCCAAGTCTTTAAAACTATTTCCATTTTTTTTCCCGACAAATTTTTAAAGTTATTTTTCCATTTTTTATCAAATAGGAGGGGGATTATTAAGGAGGGGGGAAGTATAACGCAAGGAAGTTTAGTTAACAAAGGAGGAGAAGGTATAAAGGAGGGGGAAGTATAAAGGAGGGGAAAGTATAAGGGAGTGGAAGTTTATAATATTCTAAGTCTTTAAAACAACTCTCATTTTTTTCCGACAAATTTTTAAAGTTATTTTTCCATTTTTTATTTCAAATAGGAGGGGGATTATTAAGGAGGGGGGAAGTATAACGCAAAGAAGTTTAGTTAATAAAGGAGGAGAAGGTATAAAGGAGGGGGAAGTATAAAGGAGGGGAAGAGGGAGGGAAGTTTAAGTCCTAAGTCTCTAAAACAATTTCTCTTTTTTTCCGATTAAGATTTTTTATTTCAATTTGCAGTTTTTTCGATTTTTTTAAAATTTGCTTTGTTTTTTTCTCCGGGGTTTGGACCCTTCCCCAAAAACCCAACCTGAAGGGTATCACAATAACCTCTTTAAGGAAGTTAATTAATTGCCAATTAAAATTTTTCCCATCGTTTCTTGCGTACATTAAAATCATAAGCTTGGGGACTTAAATGTTTCAAACTTTGTTAAAACGTAGATCCTGTTTAAAAATTAACACAATTTTCAAAGTTTAGAACCGTAAAAAAAAGGTGATTACAAATTTTGCGGTAAATATTGTTGGTTTCATGTAAAAAATAATTAAAAACCCGTATCACTTTTAAAATCTAAATTAGGTAAATGTTTATGTTTAAAACTGCCGTAAAGAAAATTCTTTTAAGTGGATCGCGTGTAATTAACGAGTTTCATCAAAATTTTAAACGATGATAAAAAAAATGGGGGAAATGGCAAAAGTAATTTGTATCCGAATGTTTTTTTTCTTTTTTTGATATCACCCTTGATCGATGTTGTTTAACAATTTCGGGACGTTAACTTTGTTTATTTTAATATACTTTTTGTTTGCTTTGTCGCTTTAGAATTTAAGCACAATTTCCTTTCACAAAATCAGATCGAACCAGGATTAGAGATTCGCAGAAAAAAAATTTACCCAGCTTTTCTTATATTTGAGTTAAATAAAATAAAAAAACATTTTTGTATTCTTTCTGACGAAGTTTTCTAGATATAAAGGTTTAGATGGTAAGACGTTTTGAATAATTCCGTTACGGATGAAAATTATACCGCTTTCCAATTCAGATTGCTAGCACCCCGGGCCCCATCACCGGATAAGATGTTCCTGTGTAATCATACATTTAATAACTTAGTTAACCTCAGAGTTAACCCTCCCTCCCCAACCCTAACCTTTACCCGTATACAGTAGAAAGACCATGATTATCCATCCTATTATTCACCTCCCTTCACTGATTAAAGCCCGCCTCTTTCCGCGTATAAATTCAGTCAAAGGCAAACTTCAACGTGGGCGTTATTACGGGAAAAATTATTTTTTTAAATATTTTCCTACATAATTTTAAATTATTTCCTCGTCCATACCATACAATTAGGGAGCAATTAGTAATAAAAACAATATTGATGGTTAGAGCCTCCGGTCCATCTCTTTGGGAAAAAAATTCATACGAATAAAAAAAGTGCTCCAAACGAAAAATGACCTAAATAAAAGATGCTTAAAATTGTAAGAAGAATGGATTTTATGTATAAAAACATTTCGTGTCGCTCGGGGACACCCTGTATACCAAAATCAAAATTCGTAAATTGCAATCAATTTTCGTCATAAAACAAGGGGTTTATACAGGTGTCCGGAAACACATGGCAAGCGTCTGGGAGAGCGTTAAAAGTGGTTTTACGAAAAAAAGTTAAATGTAAACCCCCCTTAATTTAAATCAAAGAATTTGATGGTGTAGTTTAAAATCCGCCTGGATATACAGGGTGTCCCAGACACAACCTAACTCAGTTATTTCAATGAGAACCCCTATTTCTTTTTCAGATTCGTAATCTACGCAAAATTTCAAGTAGATTTGAGTACATATGACAATTTTGGACAACTTTTAAAAAATGTCAAAATTTAGCGTTTTTTGCGCTAAAATCCGTTAAAATTGACCTAGGAGACTCGTTTTTTTTTAACTCCACTATTTTTTCCCGAAGAATCCAACTGTCTCAAAGTTGAGCATCTTCGCATTCTGCATCACGAGATTTCGTCGCTAATGGCCTTTTTTCAAGTTTAACTCCAAATTCCATACTTCAAAATGGAAATTAGCGATTTGTTGACGGAATTTTAATTTTTGATGCATAAACACAAAGACGCTGTAGCTCTTTCAAAATTTGTGGTCCAAAAGAAAATTCCTTTAAACAAGTGCTAATTTTCATTTCTGAACTAAAAAATTTGGTTCTAACTTGAAAAAGGCCATTAGCGACGAAATCTCGTGATGCAGAATGCGAAAATGCTCAAATTTGAGACAGTTGGATTCTTCGGGAAAAAATAAGTGGAATTGTTAAAAAACGAGTCTCCTAGGTCATTTTAACGGATTTTAGCTCAAAAAACGCTAAATTTTGACATTTTTTAAAGTTGTCGAAAATGGTCTCAAAAATAGTCAAATCTACTTGAAATTTTGCGTAGATTACGAATCTGAAATAAAAATAGGGGTTATTATTTGAAATAACGAAGTTAGGTTGTGTCTGGGACACCCTATATATCCAGCGGATTTTAAACTACACCATCAAATTCTTTGATTTAAATTAAGGGGGTTACATTTAACTTTTTTCGTAAAACCACTTTTTAACGCTCTCCCAGACGCTTGCCATGTGTTTCCGGACACCTGTATATTTTACTTTTTAACTTCCTTAAAGAAGTTATTGTGATACCCTCCACGATACCCTCCACCCTACACCGATCTCAACATTGTCTGTGGTTCCGGCCGGCCGTAGCATTTTTTTCCGGAACACTTTACGGCCACAGTTTTCATCCGATTTTCACCAAATTTCTTTAGCCGGTGAAGAAGAATGTAAAAGGGGCGATTTTGGAATTTCGAAAAATGGCGGAGATATGTCTGTTTGAATTTTAAAAAATTTGCTGCGGCCGAACCGTTAATTTCACCAAATTTTCAACAATTAATCCTTATATTTTTAAGAATTTTTTGGTGTAAAAAAATTGCCACTTATTTACATATTATTTTTTTTAGTAGGGAGAAATTTCATACTTCTACCTATAACGAGAGGCACATCCGTAGGTATAAGAGCCCGTTATTTCTACCTTGACACTTAAAAAAATTTTCGAAAAAAAGAACTTAAAAAAAAGCGCTTATTTAAAAAAGGAAACCCGGAAAATTTTTCAAAAAAAACGGACAATTATTTAAAAAAAAACTTAGAGAATTTTCCGACTTTTTTTTTAATTTTCCGAGTTTTTTTTTCCGAAAAATTTTTTAAGTTTTTTTTTAATTTTCCGAGTTATTTTTAAGGAAGTTTTCGTTGGAAGCTCTTCAAACCAGTACTTTTTGTAGGACGAAAATTATAGAAGTTATACGGGGTAGTCTTGGGAAAAAATTCGTACGAAAAAAAAGGTGCTCCAATCGAAAAAATGACCTAAGTAAAGTTGCATAAAATTGAGCGTAGAATCGATTAAAAGCATAAAAACATAGAAGTAAGCACCTCTCTGCGCTACCCTGTATACCAAAATCAAATTCTACCAAATGGAGTCAATTTTTGTCCAAAAATAAGGGGGGTTTACATTTAACTTTTTTTTCTAAGACTAAATGCTTTGCCGTAAAGTGCTGGTCCACTCTAGTTGGGTCTATTTTCTTTATAAATAAGCAAAAAGAAATATAGATTTTCTCGATGTAACGGGTAATATAATTATTTTTTCGTAATAATATCGAGATTCAATATCGTAAGCTTTAATCAAAGGAGTTCATTTTCTATGGTATACAATAATATTGAGTTTCAATAACGTTGAAAATCTTAGTTCAGGCTTTCCTTTCTGCCCTTATTGCTCAACAATTTGCCGGGCTTTTACCTTGAATGAACTACCTCGAAAATCTAAACGCATTTCCACCACAATAGAGTTATCCTTTGTTCTCTTATATTACGTCCTTGTCCCCTTTGTTTTTTTTCTTTCTTCCCCCATTCGCTACATATACTCGATTTTATTTACGCAATGCCCATTTTAAGGGTACCTTCGAGTTTTGGGGACGATTGAATCACGTCAAACATAAAACTGGATTAACGACGTTTTTATTTCAACAGAATTTTTTTTCTCAAACTGTAATAATGTTTGTAACGAGATTTGGCAAACGATCCGCTCCCATTTCCACGCACCCAGAATACCGACCAATAAACAATCGTTAATCTTTTTGTGTTTTTAGGCAAGTCCCCATTGATTAGACAAACAAAGCTTTTTCTCACCCTCGAGATAGAAAATTTTCTTATTACCTACTCAAAATAAATTGGTTTAAGGTCTTCTTCTTCAGTTTTCAACTGTAATTGTGATACCCTCCACGTCGGGCTTAGATAAATTCGAATAGGATCTACACCGATGTCAACTTTGTCTGTGGTTCCGGCCGGCCGTAGCATTTTTTTCCGGAACACTTTAAAAACACAGTTTTCATCCGAGTTTCACACAAATTTCTTTAGCCGGTGAAGAAGAATGTAACGGGCGATTTTTGAATTTCGTTTGGCGAGATATGTCTGTTTGAAATTTTAAAAATTCGCTGCGGCCGAACCGTTAATCCGATTTTCACCAAATTTTCACCAATTACTTCTTATATTTTTTAAGAATTTTTGTGTAAAAAAATTGCCACTTTTTAATTATTAATTTTTTTTAGTAGGGAGAAATTTCGTACTTCTACCCATTACGAGAGGCACATCCGTAGGCCAAAAAGTCCATTATTTCTACCGACTTTGAAAAATTTTCGAAAAAAGAACTTAAAAAATTTTTGAAAAAAAAAAGGAAAACCCGGAAAATTTTTGGAAAAAAAACTTAAAATTTTTGAAAAAAAAAACTTAAAAATTTTTCGAAAAATGAACTTGGCAAATTTTTCTAAAAAAAAAAAACCGGAAAATTTTTGGAAAAAAACCGGAAAATTTTTCGACAAAACACCGGAAAATTTTTCGATAAAAACCTTAAAATTTTTCGAAAAAAAAAAAACTCGGAAAATTTTTGGGAAAAAACAAAACTCGGAAAATTGTTCCAAATAAACTTAAAAAATTTTTTGAAAAAACAAACTTGGGAAATTTTCCTTTACAATTTCCCTCCCTTATACATCCCCTTCCGTTATACATTCGTTCCCTTATACTTCCCCCTCCGTTATACTTCACCCTCTGTTATACTACCCTCACTTAAACTTCCCCCTCCTTATACTTCCCTTCCATATACTTCCCCTCCGTTATACTTCCCCTCCCATATACTTCCCACTCCGTTATACTTCCCCCCATATTCCCCTCCCATATAATTCCCCTCCCATATACTTCCCACTCCATTATACTTCCCACTCCGTTATACTTCCCCTCCCATATACTTCCCCCTACGTTTCCCCCTCCTCCTATATAGATACTTCTCTTAAAGAAGTTTTCGTTGGGAGCTCTTCAAACCAGTCTTTTACCTTGATACATAAAATTTTTTGAAAAAATTAAAATAACATAAAAATTGGAAAAATAGCTTAGATAATTTTGAAAAAAAAAAAAAATCCCCTTAGTTAAACTTCTCCTTAATACTTCCCCCTTGTAAAACGTCTCCTCCTTATACTTCCCCCTCCTTTAACTCTTGAAAACACCCTGTATGCCAACATAATCCTCAAAAACTGGAGGAATTTTTTTTTCCAACCATTTTCTATGAGATAACATTTTCCATGCCTTTTAACTGTGACGAAGATTAGGATTGAAAAAAAAATTAGTTTATTCTAAACATAAAAAGTATGAAAAAAAACGCATTTTACTTTTTTTTAAACTTTTCTTTTATCCTCCTAAGCGCCATCTCTCACGTCGTTTCAAATTACTTCACATTACTTCAACAATTTTGAAAGTGTAGATGGAATATTAAAATGTACGAAACTCACAGAAAATAAAATTCAGAGGGAAAAAAGAAGGGTTAAAACTTTTTCAAATTTTTATAGGGGTTCTCGTGAAGTGTTTTACAATATTAAGAGGGTCGATTTTAAGTACGAGCGAAGGGTCCTTCGATTATTCAATATTCTTCAACTTTTAGACTTTCAACAGATTTTTGCATCAGTTATTATAATAATTTTTTCCCCTTTCGGAGGGAGTGCTCAAGTGGCTCCCTGGGTACTTAAATCCAATTTTTTTGCCAGTGTGTGAGAAGATTGTAAATTGTTTAATATTTAAACCATAATAATTGTAGTTACGATTATAATCCTAATCGGATATGATTATGATTATGCCCTTCTTCTTGAAAACTGAAAAATTACTTTGGGACTATAATAAATTGTATCTACGTTTATGTTAAAGGAAATGGTTTCTTCTCTCCGGAAATTCGCTAAAAGGTTCTCTGCGGATCATTATAATTTTACATTTTCATAATAAAAGATTTATTTGTACTCCGCTATACATAATGCATGTCATTATACAAACAGGCCACGTAAAATGGGAAAAACGAAAGATACATTAAAATTATTCAAAAATATCTCCGAGGCTATTAACTAAGAGTCGTATTTAGAGCACTTTGAAGATTGCATTATTTATCTTTTTAGACTATTTTTAATATTAAAAACTACTGACGGGAAAAGTGCTTTGGAAGTGAAATATGAAGGCTAATAAACGAAAATTTAGAGTTGAGCTCGTAATGGCGACAAGGAACCTAAAAAAGGGTTAAATCCAGTTTTACTGTTGATTTTGACCCAGATATTTTTATGTATTATTCCGTCAAGTCGAAAGAAAATGCGGAGGCTTGGGCGAGTCTGAAAAAAGGACGGGTGCGGACGGGAAAGGTCTCTCCTCCCCCTGACCGGAAATGAGGTTTCAGGGCATAAACAAAGGTTTAGGGTTCCCGGATGCGAAGGCGTTTCCTCCATCTTGAGTCCCGAACGTTCTGGATATATAACTGCCAAGACGGGCTTCTCCATTAGCAAGGGAAACATGCCTCTGTGTTTATGCCACCTTACTCGGCCAAGTCTTTTCTTTATCGCCGACCCTAGATTCTTATTTATTCCTTGTTTTTTTCACCCAGTTTTCTTTCTTTTAACGAGTTAATGAATTATAACCAAAATTCTTCCCCGTAGGATCAATTCGAAAATGGATTTCAACTTTGTCCGTGGTTCCGGCCGGCCGTTGCATATTTTTCGGAACACTTTCTTGCCAGTTTTCAACAGATTTTCACAAATACTTCTTATATTTTTTTACGAATTTTACAATTGTCATTACAGTAGGGAGAAATTTCATACTTCATCTCGCTACCGAGACATCATCGCTCGCGCAAAAAGCCCATTATTTCTACCTTGTTCTTACTTAAGAAAAAGAAAAAAAGGAGAAGAAAAAAAAATTAAAAAAAAACAACAGAAAATTTTTGGGGAAAATACAAAATAAAAAAAATAAATGAAGGTTTTTTTTTTCTAAATACATGAAATTATTCTTCCCCTCCATTGTACTTCCACCTCCTTGAACTTAAACTCCTTATACTTCCCCCTAATTGGTACATGCCCCTCCTTTGTACTTCCCCTCCTCTATACTTCCCCCTAACTCATACTCGCCTCTCCTTTATACTTCCCTCCTCTTGAACAACCCCACCTCTTGAACTTCCCCCTAATTCGTACTTGCCCCTCCTTTATACTTCCCCCCTCTATACTTCCCACTAATTCATACTTCCCCCCCTCTATAATTCCCCCTATTATACTTGCCCCTCCTTTATACTTCCCCTCATTCACACTTACTCTCCTTATACTTCCCTCTTCTTGAACTTTCCTACCTTTATACTTCCCCTAATTCATACTTCCCCTCTATACTTCCCCAAATCCATACTTCCCCCAAACTCATACTCGCCCCTCCTTTATACTTCTCTCCTCTTGAACATCCCCACCTTTATAATTCCCCCTAATTCATACTTGCTCCTCCTTTATACTTCCCCTCATTCACACTTACTCTCCTTTATACTTCCCTCTTCTTGAACTTTCCTACCTTTATACTTCCCCTAATTCATACTTCTCCCCTCTATACTTCCCCTAATCCATACTTCCCCTAATTCATACTTCCCCCTCCTCTATACTTCCCCCAAACTCATACTCGCCCCTCCTTTATACTTCTCTCCTCTAAACATCCCCACCTTTATAATTCCCCCTAATTCATACTTGCCCCTCCTTATATTCCCCCTCAATCACTTTTACTCTCCTTTATACTTCCCTCTTCTTGAACTTTCCTACCTTTATACTTCCCCTAATTCATACTTCCCCCTCCTCTATACTTCCCCCTCCTCTATACTTCCCCCTAACTCATACTCGCCCCTCCTTTATACTTCCCTCCTCTTGAACATCCCACCTTTATAATTCCCCCTAATTCATACTTGCCCCTCCTTTATACTTCACCTTCATTCACACTTACTCTCCTTTATACTTCCCTCTTCTTGAACTTCCTACCTTTATACTTCCCTTCATACTTACCCCTCCTTTATACTTCCCCTTCCTATTTTGTTACATCTCGTTAAGAAGTATTCGTTGAAGCTCTACAAACAGAACTTTTACCCAGTTTTCATTCTTTAAAGAGGTAATGAATTCAAAATCTTTATAACCAAAAACTAAAAAAGTTTAACCATTTATTTTCTGACGTTTTGACAAGACGTTTGACAACTGACATTTCGGCAGAAAATGGGTTACGTAGTGATATATAATTAGTTGAAATTAGTAAGAAGAAGCTCCCCTTCTTCCGACCCAGAAAATCCTAAAAGTGGAGTATTTGAGGAGTATCTATTCGATTGTCGGTCTAAAAGCGTTTACCCTGGCTGAGGGAAGACACCTGGGACCTCCTGATGCAACCAATTTCCCTGGGAGGGGGCTTTTCTTCAACGCTCGTAAACACTAGTTTTATCCAATCTAGGATGATAGCTACTAAAGTATGACCCAAGGTTGTAAACCAACCAACAAACAGCCCTTCCCACTAACTCACACGCTCCGATAAAATAAACGGCTCCGCTCCTTCCTCAATGAGCTTAGATCAGAAAATACTTTCTTTGACCGGATAACGTTAAATTAATCATTTTAAATCTTGCAACAAAAAGTCGTGTGACCCCACTAAGCCTTATAAGTTCATCAAAGTGAAGCTACTTTAAGACCCTCGAGGTCTCTAGAAAAGGGTCAAGTACGTACAGGATAGTGATATTGAGGTTGTCTGTGGTACCGGCCGTCCATCGCATTTTCCCGGAATACTTTACGCCCCTTTCATCCGATTTTCACGATAATTTAATAAAAGTACTAGTTTGAAGAGCTTCCAACGAAAACTTCCTTAAAGAGAAGGAACATTATAGGAGGAGGGGGAAGCTCAAGGAGGGGGGGAAAGGAGGGGAACTTTAAGCAGTGGGAAGTGTTTGGAAGGGTAATACAATAACTTCTCTAAGAAAGTTAAAAAATGAAATCTGGATATTTGGGGAAAAAAACCGGAAAATTTTTCGAAAAAAAAAACTTTTAAAATTTTGCAAAAAAAAAGAACTTGGGAAATTTTCGAAAAAAAACGGAAAATTTTTCGAAAAAAAAATTTTTTTTTACAAAAAAACTTCGTTCTCTCCCTTTTGTTCCCCCTCCTTAAACCTCCCTCTATTACTTCCCCTTAACTAATACTCCCCCTCCTATATTTTTTCTTCTCAAGGAAGCTTCGTTGGAAGCTCTTCATACTAGTACTTTTATTTTTGCTGAAGCTTTTAAAATTCTGGAGATTCTTAACGTCAAAAAAAAATTTTTTTCCTTCCAATTTTTTCGAAAAAAAAAAAAAAACTCGGAAAATTTTTGGAATAAACAAACTTGGAAAATTCTCCTTTATACTTTCCTCCCTTATACATCCCCTTCCGTTATACTTTCGTTCCCTTATACTTCCCCCTCCGTTATACTTCACCTCTGTTATACCCCTCACTTAAACTTCCCCTACCATATACTTCCCACTCCGTTATTTCGGAATCTCTTTTCGAAATTCAAAAAATCGCCCTCGTTAGTTTTCGTTCACCGTCTAAAGGAAATTTGGTGAAAATCAATTGAAAATTGTGGCGGTGAAGTGTTCCGGAAAAAAAATACTACGGCCGGACGGCACCACAGACAAAGTTGGATAAGTAATTTCACCGATTTTCACCAAATTTCACCAATTGAAGAAATTTAGGGTAAGAAAATTGCCATTTTTTAGTAGGGAGAAATTTCATACTCTACCCATTACGAGAGGCACATCCCTAGGCCAAGAGCCTATTACTTCTACCTTGACACTTAAAAAAATTTTCGAAAAAAAAAAAACTTAGAAAATTATTCAAAAAAAAAAAGGGAAACCCGGAAAAATCCAAAGCAAAAAACCGAAACTTTTAAAACAAAAAAAAAACTTAGAAAATTTTTCGAAAAAAAAAACCCGGAAAATTTTTCGAAAAAAAAACCGGAAATTTTTTCGAAAAAAAAACCGGAAAATTTTTCGGAAAAAAAAAAACTGCCCCCTCCCTTATTCTTTCCCTCCTTTATACTTTCGTTCCCTTATACTTCCCCTCCGTTATACTTCCCCCTCCGTTATACTTCAACCTCTGTTTACTACCCTCACTTAAACTTCCCTCCCATACTTCCCCTCACTTATACTTCCCTCCATGTACTTCCCACTCCGTTATACTTCCCCCTCCGTTATACTTCCCCCATATACTTCCCACTCCGTTATACTTCCCCCTCCGTTATACTTCCTCCCATACTTCCCACTCCGTTATACTTCCCCCTCCGTTATACTTCCCCTCCCATACACTTCCCACTCCGTTATACTTCCCTTCCCATATACTTCCCCCTACTTTTTACGTCCCCTCCGTTATACTTCCCCCTCCTATATAGATACTTCTCTTTAAGGAAGTTTTCGTTGGAAGCTCTTCAAACCAGTACTTTTCTACCTTTGTCGTAGTGATTTGTCCATTTAGGGACGTTTTCGTCGGGTCCCAGCTCTTACTTTTAGTCCGGCAAAACTAATTCGCCAAATAACTTTATAAAAACAATTTATTTCAAATAAAAGTCCGGTGGGATTAATAATTCATAACTGAGGAGGTAAGAAAACACACCAAAGGACGAATTTCTCTCATGGTTTTCGATTGAGTCACGATTCTCGAGGTCCTCACGTAAAGAGAAGTGCTAAACAATCAAGTCCTCGAGCGTAGGGTTCTTGGTTCTTTGTGAGCAAAGCACAAAGGCGACAATCATAGCCAATACTCTTTTTCTCCACCCTCCTCTAAGCCCCTTTTTAGCGATTAAAATTACACGATTGTTGAAAATATTGAAAATTCTTTTCATGGAAACTTTACGGGATGACATCATTGCCGATGACAGCTTTCAGAACTAAAATAATCACGGGACGAATCGAACCCAGCGAAAATCTAAACCCTGTCAATCATTGAGCTTCTCTCCTTTCCCTTTATCTAAAAAAATCGTCTTCTGCAATCCACAGAATTCTAGAAATGTTTTAAATATTTTAGCACATGATTTATAAGATCCAAATTTCGTTATAATGCGCAAAATCGATTTTTTACAATTTTAGATTAGACGATTCTGCGTCAATTAAAAACTCGAACGTGGGAAGTGTGAAATTTCTTCCTACCAAAATGATAATTAAAGATAAGAAATCATGATTTTTTTTTTCACCCAAAAAAAATATAAGGAGTAATTGGTGAAAATTTGGTGAAAATCGGATTAACGGTGCCGCAGCGAATTTTTTAAAATTTCAAACAGACATATCTCCGCCATTTTTTCGAAATTCAAAAATCGCCCCCGTTGAATTCTTCCTCGCCGGCTAAAGAAATTTGTGTGAAAATTTGGTGAAAATTGGATGAAAACTGTGGCCGTAAAGTGTTCCGGAAAAAATACTACGGCCGGACGGCACCACAGACAAAGTTGAGATTAGTAATTTCACCGATTTTCACCAATTGAAGAATTTTTAGTGTAAGAAAATTGCCATTTTTTAAACATTTTTTTTTTAGTAGGGAGAAATTTCATACTCTACCCATTACGTGAGGCATCCTAGGCCAAAGCCCATTATTTCTACCTGGACACTTGAAAAATTTTTCGAAAAAAAAACTTAGAAAATTTTTCAAAAAAAAAAAAAAAAAAAAAAAAAAAAAAAAAAAAAAAAAAAAAAAAAAAAAAAAAAAAAAAAAAAAAAAAAAAAAAAAAAAAAAAAAAAAAAAAAAAAAAAAAAAAAAAAAAACCCGGAAAATCTAAGGCAAAAAACCGAAACTATTTCAAACAAAAAAAAAAAACCGGAAAATTTTCGAAAAAAAAGCCCGGAAATTTTTCGAAAAAAAAAACTTAGAAAATTTTTCAAAAAAAAAAAAAAAAAAAAAAAAAAAAAAAAAAAAAAAAAAAAAAAAAAACCCGGAAAATCTAAGGCAAAAAACCGAAACTATTTCAAACAAAAAAAAAAACCCGGAAAATTTTTCGAAAAAAAAGCCCGGAAAATTTTTCGAAAAAAAACCGGAAAATTTTTCAAAAAAAAAACCAAACTTCCCCCTCCCTTATTCTTCCCTTCTTTATACTTCGTTCCCTAATACTTCCCCCTCCGTTGTACTTCCCCTCCGTTGTACTTCCCCCTCTGTTATACTTCCCCTCCCATATACTTCCCCCTTGTTATACTTCCCCTCCCATATACTTCCCCCTCTGTACTTCCCCTCCCATATACTTCCTCTCCTATACTTCTCTCCTATATACTTCCCCCTCCTATATACTTCCCCTCTTATATATTTCCCCTTCCCATATACTTTCCCCTCCTATATTGTTACTTCTCTTTCAGGCAATTTTCGTTGGAAGCTCTTCAAACCAGAACTTTTTAAATCGGTCACCTCCTTCCTAAAGAAAGATTTTTTTTTCTAGAACAAACGTGTGTGAGAAAGTGTGAATCGGAGGCGGTCCGAAATATATGTTGGCGGTAAGGTTGACAAGGTGAGTTGGAGGTTGAAACGAAAGGCTGACAGATGACTGGAACTCTGGGCCGCAAACCCATCGCGGAACCCGTTGCCCGCCATTTGTCCCGGAATTAACCCTCTCGACCTGTCCCTTCGAAACGCGGAAGGTGAAGGGCGGGGCGGATGTTTTATTCATGGTACCCCCGGTGCTTTATTTCAGTGCGTTGTACTCTTCCCTTCAGCCGGCCGAGTTCCTCCCTTTTCACAACACCGCAGAACCGTTTGATATAACGATTTGACCGTCACGCGGTTACCCTTCAATCCCTTTTATTCACGATAAGATTGTTCCAAAGACGCATGGGTATCAATCTTTCTTCGGCCTTCCTATCTCGCCTTCTAAAAACGTTTCTCCCCCTGAAAAGTCGCCTTTGAAGAAAAAGATAACCCTATTGAAATATCGGAAAACATTTTTACATATAGAAAAACAAAATTGTTTAAAACTTATTGTCGTTTTAGTTCGGAAAAAAAAGTGTGAGGGTGGAAAACTGCCTTTGGAACCAGCTGGGTGATGGATGACGAAAGTATATTGTTCCTGAAGGCTCATAAAGGGTTTTCGGTTCCCAGGAGGATTAAAATTTGCTAATATCCCCTGATACGAAAAGTATTGTGAAAAGTATAACTAGATCACATCTTATATTATCAGTTCTACCAACTAAATTAATAAGGCTCTGACGTCTATCAGCCATCATATAATCATAAAGAATAAAATGTATGAAAGAAAACGAAAAAAATCTTGAAAATTGTAAGCAAAATATAAACGTGCATAATATGATTACGATTATATGGTTCTACTCTGTATAAAACTATAAATACAAAAGTATAGTTTGAAGAGCTTCCAACGAGAGAGGAACAATATAGGAGGGGGAAGTATAACGGAGGGGACGTAAAACGGAGGGAGAAAATACGGGAGGGGAATATAACGAAGGGGACGTAAAACGGAGGGGGAAGTATATGGGAGGGGAAGTATAAAGGATGGGGAAGTATAAGGGAACGAAAGTATAAAGGAGGGGGAAGTATAAAAGAGGGAAGGAATAAGGGAGGGGGATGTTTTTTTACGAAAAATTTTCCGGGTTGTCCTTTTCTTTTACGGAAAATTTTCCGGGTTTTTTTCCTGAAAATTTTTTAAGTTCATTTTTTCGAAAAAATTTTTAAGTGTCGAGGTAGAAATAATGGGCTCTTTGGCCTAGGGATGTGCCTCTCGTAATGGGTGGGGTATGAAATTTCTCCCTACTAAAAAAAAATTATAAAAAGTGGCAATTTTTTTAAAACTAAAAACTCTTAAAAAATAAAAGGAGTAATTGGTGAAAATTTGGTGAAATCGGACCAATGGTTCGGCCGCAGCGAATTTTTTAAAATTTCAAACAGACATATCTCCGCCATTTTTCGAAGTTCAAAATCGCCCTCGTTAGTTTTTCGTTCTCCGACTAAAGAAAATTTGGCGAAAATCGGTTAAAAATTGTGGGCGTAAAGTGTTCCGGAAAAAAATACTACGGCCAGACGGCCGGCCGGCACCACAGACAAAGTTGAGATCAGTAAAGATCAATATTCGAATTGAACCTCCGAAGTCTGGAAGACCCTTTCCCAAAAACCCGACGTGGAGGGTATCACAATAACTTAAGGAAGTTAAAGTGAATTTGGATATACAGGGTGCCCCCAACAGAACCTAACTTCGTTATTTCAAACAAGAACCCCTATTTTTTATTTCAGATTCGTAATCTACGCAAAATTTCAAGTTGATTTGACTATTCATATGACAATTTTTGACAACTTTAAAAAGTGTCAAATTTTAGCGTTTTTCGCGCTAAAATTGACCTTTTGTAATTCCACTTCTTTTTGTCAGAAGATTTCAATCACAAATTCAAGCATCTTCGCTTTCAGCATCACGCGATGTCGTCGCTAACGTCCATTTTTTAAGTTAGAACCCAAATTTCTTACTTCAGAAATGAAAATTAAAGATTTTTTTTTGTTTATTGTTTTTCCATCGGCACTCAACGTTTTCATTGTTTGCTTTATCTTTTTTCTCCCCAAATTTTCCGACATCTGATTTTTTCCACAAAGGCCAAAATTTTGCGAAAACTCTCTTTTTTAAAAAGTCAGCAAGATTTTAACACGTATGAGGAGAGTAATTAATCAAAAAGTTAAAGAAAGTGCTAAAACATCTAAATCTACCGTCACTATATTAATTTGTATTTAAAATCGACGTTTTTATTAAGGAATACCCTCATTTATTTTCTACCTCTCGAGATCGTTAATAGAGAAACTCGATCAACGTTTTGGTGTTGACTCGTGCATGAAAAGCGGTTAAACTAATTTGGTGACACTGATCAGTGGTAGTTAGGATGCTAATGTCCCTAAAAGTGGGATGAGGAGGTCGTTTCTCTCTTACATATTAATTCAGAATCATAACGCCCTTTTAGCCCTTTACGACTTCACCAAGGAGAAAAAAAATTAATTTAGAACTTTTATAAAAAAAAAGTATACAAAGAATAAAAGCACTTTATAAACCCAGCAATTCTTTAGGTCAGACAATAACTTCACGGGGCATTTAATAAGATTGATATCTCGCTTGGCAACGGTGGATAAACTTTTAGCCACCCTTAAAAACGGTAAAAGAACTCGAGGGGGAGAAAAAAAATTCAAATTTCATGCTCAATTAAACACAATTAATCTCAATTTTTTGTTGTTTATAAAAATTATAATTACCGTTAGTTTCAGTAAAAGTTTGTTTTTCATTATTTTAAATTAAAAAAAAGTTGAGTCAAAATTTAAATATTTATGGAATTATCAGATTTTTTTTATCGGATTATAAAGGAGGGCTTAAAAAGCTTTGTTTATAACTTGATTTAATATTTTTAAAATATTTTAAAAACCATTAAGTCTATTGAGGATAAAGTGTGTCCTTTTTGAATAAATGGATGAGAAGCTTAACTCGCCACTTTTGAAAATATTTTTACTTTTTATTTTTCACTCGGCTATAAAAGCTTTCAGTTTATAATAATTGAGCTCCAAAAATAGAGCAAATAAATGGTGTTTCGTCCTCAGTATCGAAAAAAAAAAATTTTAGTAGCGAGGGAAAAAAAATGAGTCCTCCCAGCAAAGCCACACGGGACGGGGGTAAACGGTCGGAATTTCTCCCTACTACATTTTTTAAAGAAACAAAATTTTTTTCCTATATATTTAATAAACCATAAGGATTATTTGGTGAAAATTTGGTGAAGATCGGACTAATAGTACGGCCGTAGCATTGAACAGAACGTTAGACAGACAGATTTCGCCATTTTCTAAAATTCAATAAAAGCTATAGACGTTTTCAATTTAATTATGAATGGAAGATTTTGTGAAATTTTGGTGAAAATCGTATGAAAATCGCGGCCGTGAAGTGTTGAAAAATGTTTGGAGTTGTGAAAATACTGGACGGCTGGCACCACATACAACAACCTGCAAAGATTTTTTTTGGGGAACACCGTTCAATATAACAAATTTCACCCTAAAGCAGTTGAACATAAAAAATCTGTAGTTCACTATAATGCGTTTCGGCATAATTCAATTGACCATAAAGCTCTCAAAAGCTCAAAAATGTTTAAGCATGATGCATTTAAACATAAAGCGTTCCGACATAAACGACTTTTTGGATAAATGCAAGTCGACATAAAAACAGTCACCATTACGCTTCTCACCATAAAAGCCTCTCTTTAAACTTTTTTCGCCATAAAACTGTTTCTGTCGTTTAGGCATAATACATCTCACCATAAAATAGGGATAGCCAAAGAGCAAGCTTATTTGCGCCGTTTAAAACGCGATTATGGCGAAACGACAAAAACCATAAAACTTGACAGTTCACATGATGCAGTTCAACATAAAGCATCTCACCATAAACTAGGAAAAGCAAGCAGCCAATGGGATCAGCTCGTTTTATGACAAAAAGGGATTAACTTTTTTTCCTCTAGCGAGGATGTGCGAATCGCATTATTGTGAACTCTCAAGTTTTAAGGGTTTTGACGCATCGTCGCGTTTTAAACGGCGAAAATAGGCTTGCTCTTAGGCTGTCCGGAGTTTATGGTGAGATGTATTATGCCCAAACGACAGAAACAGTTTTATGGCGAAACGACAGCTTCTTTAAAAATGAAAGTTTCCTTTATGTTCAACTGCCGTTGAAACGATAAATTTTATGTCTAAACGCCAAGTATTAAATCTCTTCTTTATTGTGAAATGTATTAAGTTCGAATTATGGTGAACGTTTTCGACTATTATCTTTATGTTGAGTTGGAGATTTTTCATGGTGAACGAAATTCGCGATTTCTGCTATTTTATGGTCAAATGCACTATGGCGAACCGCATTATGTCGACACGTATACACTCTCTTTTTTCAGTTTTCCTTTTTCAGAGACCAAATTCTCTTCGAGGGAGTTAAAAATTAAAGCCTCCTGGACACACGAAATGAGCGAGAACACCTTGAATTTTTACCTGCTTTTAATAATTGAAATGTGTAAAAAAATTGATTTTTGGTAATCAATTCTCATTATAGTTTTTTTTTCTACCCCAAAGGATAAAGCAGGGTCAAGAAAAAGCCTAAAAAGAGGAGTCATATCCCCTTAGGGAATCTAGGGAAACCGAGACATTTCCCGTCTTTTTCCATTCCCTGAACGACCCCTGGGAAGACGAAAAAAAAAGAAAACCCTTCTGAATATTTTTCGAGCTATTATTACTAAAATCAACTCCCTTTTTTAGGAATTGTTCAAATCTTTTTTACATTTAATATTATTCATAGAGACGTGCGAGAAAAAAAATAGAGAGGAATTTTTTATTCGGAAAGGGAAAGGCTTTACTTTCGATCAGCATCAATAGAAGATGACGCTGGAAGTGGGCAACGGAGAAAAGAGTCTTCCGCAAAATCAAATATTTGTACACCCGCCCTTCAGAAATTGTACAAAACCGGAGGAAAAAATCGTTTCGAGAAGCATTCAATTTTTTTTTTTCTTTCCGCCATTTTCTACGATTTAAAATAATATTAGGTGTACAAAATGAAACTCGGCTAAAATCTACAAAATTCAAATTTACCCTGTGGCTGAGTTTCATTTTGTACAGCTAATAAATAAAAATTGTAGGAAATTTAATTCTCTATAAATTTGTACTTAATTATTTTTTTCTAGGATGCACCATTTTCGGAAAATAATTTTTTTAAAATAAATTTATCTTGAAAACAATGCGTCCTAGAGAAAAAATGAATAGAATAAAAATTAAAGAGAATTAAATTTCCAACAGATTTTATTTAGTGCATTTTTTCAATATCTGTAACGGTTTACAATTTACAAGCCTATAAAAATTAACCTTCTTAATGGTTATACTTCAAAAACCTTCTTACACGGAGAAGGTCAACTTTTGATGAACTTTAACGCCTAAAATGCTCAAAATTTTGAAAAAATGAACTACTAGGTGTAAATGAAACTCGGCTAAAATCTACAAAATTCAAATTTACCCTGTGGCTGAGTTTCATTTTGTACACCTAATACTTCAATTATATAAAGGGAAAAAATTCCAATGATCATCTCGGTGACGTCATTATTCACGTTAAATGTGTAATGCGTTTCCCGATATATTGTTATCATTGGATTAAATATTGATAAATGTTTCCCAATCAAACAAGGTACACTAAACCAACAAAACATAAGCAAATATACGCGTTATTGAAGGCAAAATAGTACAAGTTTTAATGATTAAATTTGAATTTATTTATTATTATACGCTGAGTGCTTCTTACGCTATTCCATATTGCAAATTAACAACTCGGAGAGTTTCATTACATAGCCTTTAAATAATGTATTGCTCTGTATGCATTATTAATAAAACGTTGCCGGTAGCCCTTTTCACTTGATTAAATCTAAAAACGGGTTTTAGTGATTTTTATCTTTCTTAAAAGTCAACTTTTGACTTTTTTTTTTAAGGAGTGAGGCTAAAAAAAAGGTTTCGGTGTCTATTCATACTCTTCTCTAACGTTCGTGTACTCGGAAAACCATTTATCACCAAGCCTTCTACCGAACAAACACCAGCCCCCTACATTTTTTTTCTGAAGGGACGGAAAAAAAGTAAGATTTTCAATAAATCATGAGAGAATTTTTGATTAAAATAATTTAATATACAACAATTAATTGATAAGAAATTAGGGTGCCTACAACTCATCCGAAAGTATTCTCATCCGAAAGTATTCTCATCCGAATGTCAACTCATCCGAAAAATAATAGAAATAGATATAATATAAACAGACAACTCATCCGACTGTCAACTCATCCGAAAAAGGGGCGTGGCCGTTTCGGATGAGTTGACAGTCGGACGAGAATACTTTCGGATGAGTTGTCTGTTTATATTTAAAAAAAATATAATACTTTAATAAAATAGAAAACAGTGAATACAACTCATCCGAAAGTATTCTCATCCGAATGTCAACTCATCCGAAAACTAACGTACAAAAATTGCTGCGTCGTAGAAATGAGGCAGCGTTCCACCCCAGCAAGTTTTAAACTCCTTTTTGGGCGTACCGAGCTCATTATCCATCCCAGGGCAGCCTACGGGGTGAGCAAATCCTCGCGAGAGGAAAAAAATCAACCCCCTTGTGTCATAAAACGAGCTGATCCTCGCGAGAAAAAAAATTAACCCCTTTTGACATAAAACGAGCACATCCTCGCGAGAGGAAAAAAATTAACCCCCTTGTGTCATAAAACGAGCTGATCCTCGCGAGAAAAAAAAAATTAACCCCCTTTTGTCATAAAACGAGCACATCCTCGCGAGAGGAAAAAAAAATTAACCCCCTTTTGTCATAAAACGAGCACATCCTCGCTAGAGGAAAAAAATTAAACCCCCTATCACAAAACGAGCTGATCCTCGCAAAAATAAACAAACAAACCGACCGTGACTTGCGGGGGTCGAACGCTGCCTCATTTCTACGACGCAGCAATTTTTGTACGTTAATTTTCGGATGAGTTGACATTCGGATGAGAATACTTTCGGATGAGTTGTATTCACTGTTTTCTATTTTATTAAAGTATAATATTTAAAAAAAATATAAACAGACAACTCATCCGAATGTATTCTCGTCCGACTGTCAACTCATCCGAAACGGCCACGCCCCTTTTTCGGATGAGTTGACAGTCGGATGAGTTGTCTGTTTATATTTTTTCTATTTCTATTATTTTTCGGATGAGTTGACATTCGGATGAGAATACTTTCGGATGAGTTGTGTGCCCCCAGAAATTAGAAAAGGTTATAAATGATGGAGTATCTATCAATGCTGTAAATGTGCCATTGGAAAAAATTGGCTGTAGAGACTTGGAGGAAAATAATTAATTTTTCATCAGTTTTTGGCTAGAAAAGTTCAATATTGTACAAATTTTTTGACTTCCTTAAAGAAGTTATTGTGATACCCTCGACGTCGGGTTTTCGGGGAGGGGTCTTCCGGGTCAAATCGAATATTGATCTTTACCGATCTCAACTTTGTCTGTGGTTCCGGCCGGCCGTCCGTCCGTCCGTGATTTTTGAATTTCGAAAAAATGGCGGAGATATGTCTGTTTGAAATTTTAAAAAATTCGCTGCGGCCGAACCGTTAATCCGATTTTCACCAAATTTTCACCAATTACTCCTTATATTTTTTAAGAATTTTTGGTGTAAAAAAATTGCCACTTTTTAATTATTAATTTTTTTTAGTAGGGAAAAATTTCGTACTTCTACCCTTTACGAGAGGCACATCCCTCGGCCAAAGAGCCCATTATTGCTACCTTGACACTTAAAAAAATTTTCGAAAAAAAGAACTTGGAAAATTTTTCGAAAAAAAAAAAACACTTTGGATTTTTGATAAAAAAACTTAAAAAATTTTTCGAAAAAACAAACTTGGAAAATTCTCCTTTAAACTTTCCCTCCCTTATACATCCCCTTCCGTTATACTTTCGTTCGCTTATACTTCCCCCTCCGTTATACTTCACCCTCTGTTATACTACCCCTCACTTAAACTTCCCCTCCGTTATACTTCCCACTCTGTTATACTTCCCCTCCCATATACTTCCCCCTCCGTTATACTTCCCCTCCCATATACTTCCCACTCCGTTATACTTCCCCTCCCATATACTTCCCCTACGTTTTACGTCCCCTCCGTTATACTTCCCCTCCCATATACTTCCCCCTACGTTTTACGTCCCCTCCGTTATACTTCCCCCTCCTATATAGATACTTCTCTTTAAGGAAGTTTTCTTTGGAAGCTCTTCAAACCAGTACTTTTTTTCCAAAACACTTTACGACCACAGTTTTCAACCGATTTTCACCAATTTTCACACGATTTCCCGTAGATGGAGAACGAATTTTTACAAATTTTAGTTTACGAGTTATTTGTGTAAAAAAATTTTGTCCTTAGTACGGAGATCTTTCATACTTTTGCACCTTGCGGTAGAGACATCCCTTGGGCAGAAAGCTCATTATTTCTACCTTGATACTTCGACAATTTTTTTTTTTTATAAAAAAAATTAAAATTTTTCGGGAAAAGAATAAAATTCAAAATAAAAGTTGTAAAAATTTTCTAAAAAAAAAAAAAAAAAAAAAGGCCAATTTTTACAAAGAAGAAAAAATAAATAAATAAATAGTGTCCGAGATGCCTGCCGTCCGTTATATGCCAAAAAAACTTTTTAATCTTGAATTTTTGGGTGTTTTTTTTCTATCTTCTGATAGGAAACCACATTTTTTTGCTTATACGCCCCTTTTTTAGGCAGGGGAAAACGATTTTACTGAATGATTTATAAAGTTGTTGAATAACAGTTTTATTGATCTGCCTAGCTATGAATATAATATTAGGATTCATGGTAATAAACTTTGCTTTAATTATTATCGAGATAATGAGGACTATAGTTGAATATTTTAAGGGGCTTTCTGCAGCTTTAGTTAATTTGTCCATTTCATGTTTTGAAGGGGTTTTGTAAATAATCGGAGGTTAAA
Source organism: Orius insidiosus (assembly GCA_014119065.1). Lineage (NCBI taxonomy): Eukaryota > Metazoa > Arthropoda > Insecta > Hemiptera > Anthocoridae > Orius > Orius insidiosus. Next base: position 106,098 of record JACGAQ010000091.1, read on the forward strand.
TGAAGTTTTAGTTTGGTCCGCTAATTGATCGTCTTTGTTTTTGAGAGAAGGGTGAGTTGTGTTTCATCAACAAAAACGTTTAAACGGGGGAGTTTTTCAGTATTGTTAGAATCTCAGGTCGCTCGTTTGTCTTTTCTTGCGATCTAAGTGCTTTTCTCCGAGGGGAGGGCTCGCTTTAAGTTAGGCATTCCCACAGAACTCGGACATCAACGAGTGGGAAGCGATTAATGAATTTTCCCATCAGCGTTCATTTATCACAAGTCGAGGGGGGTTGAGGACGCGGGAAAAATTCTAAGCGATTCGTGATTTGTAACCTTCAAAGAACACAAAGATCTCTGGATTTCGAGAAATTTCAAAATTAAAGCGAAGGAAATAACGCAATCTTAAAAGGTCAAAGGATTTTCACTTGGTATGCAGCGGGACCTCCATTATTTCCGTTATGGCTTTCGATCGGATGGTAATTTTAGAAACCAGAAAATGATATATCTTTCTGAAAGCTTAATATCGTATAATTTAACAGGTCATGTTTATACAGCATAGGGAAAATTATACATTTTCCGATGAAAACCTAACCATCCCTTTCTTTAATCGAAAAATAAAACGCCAACCTTCCATCTAAAATTTTGATTGTTTTAAATTGTAAATTTTGTTTCTTTTGTTGTGGGAAATTAACCACTTTTAAATAAGTAATACGTGGCTCGGAAGACCCTTCCCCAAAAAACCGACATGGAGGGTAAAACAATAACTTATTTAAGGTAGTTTAAGTACTAGTTTGAAAAGCTTCCAACAATAACTTCCTTAAAGAATAGTAACAATATAGGAGGGGGAAGTATAAGGAAGGGGAAGTTAAGGAGGGGGAAGTATAAGGCGGAGAAGTATAATTTCAAGTATTTTTGAACTTAAAAAAAATTTAACTTTTTTCCAATTTTTTTTATCAAAAAATTTATAAGTATATTATCAAGGTAGAAATAAAGGGCTTTTCACCCAAGGGGGCTTTTCTTTCTAGGGGAGGAAGTATGGAATTTCTGCCTACCACAAATGGACTAGGTACAATTTTTTTCGTATTTCTGGAAGAAATATTAGGTGTACAAAAAAAACGGCTAAAATCTACAAAATTCAAATTTACCCTGTGGCTGAGTTTCATTTTGTACACCTAATAAATAAAACTTGTAGGAAATTTAATTCTCTATAAATTTTACTTAATTATTTTTTTCTAGGATGCACCATTTTCGGAAAATAATTTTTTTTTAAAATAAATTTATCATGAAAACAGTGCGTCCTAGAGAAAAATGAATAGAATACAAATTAAAGAGAATTTAATGTCCAACAGATTTTGTTTAGTGCATTTTTTCAATATCTGTAACGGTTTACGATTTACAAGCCTTTAAAAATTAACCTTCTTAATGGTTATACTTCAATAACCTTCTTACACGGAGAAGGTCAACTTTTGATGGACTTCAACGCCTAAAATGTTCATGTAAATGAAACTCGGCTAAAATCTACAAAATTCAAATTTACCCTGTGGCTGAGTTTCATTTTGTACACCTAATAGAAAATCATAATATGACATGATATTAATGAGGTGGCCAATAAAAAAAATTATTATATATATTATAATATTCATATTTTTTGGGTATAAATGTACAATTAGCTGTCTTCCGCCTAAAATAATAAGTGAAACCCGACAAAAAACACTCTGCCTATAAAACTACCAAAAAAACCTTGCAAAACTCCTACATCAGCCGAAAAAAAAAGTTCCCTGCACGCTGATGAGCGATGATGAAGAAGAACAGGGGAGATAAAACACCCTTTTTCAAGGCTCCCCTTGGTGGCGTCGCAAGGATTTAGGAGAATGGCACCGCCAAGCAAACTCAAATCCAAAGTGCAAAAATTTCCTTCGCTGGGCATCCTCCAATGGTGACGCCGCCAAGGGGAGCTATGAAAACAGGAGCGCTTCATTTCTCACCTTCCTCTACATTATCGCTCATCGGCGAGCAGGTAAGTTGATTTCATAACTTTTTCCCGCTGATTTGGACGAGAAAGTATTATTGTGGGGAGTATCTTTTTGTTGTAAAAGTTGAGTGCATTTTGCGAATCAAAATGAACAGCCATCCTCGTTTTATTATTGATGGTGTACCGAAAAAACGGTGGGAGAGGGTAAATCTAAGTAATATGGGTCTGGAAAAAAAGGAAATTTCGTTGCCTCTAATACAACGAAAGAAGGTCACCGCCTTCTCGATAGTTCGCCTCCTTTTTTATCGGTAATAATTCTCTGATTCCGTTTTTACAGCGCAGAAAAGGCTTTACTTTTATAGGTTGGATTTTATTACAGATATCAATAACTTGTAGCTTTATTCTACGTTTAGAAAGGGGTCGAATATAACGCAGGTGGTAGGCGATTCTGTGATGGGGCCTTTTGTCGAAATACCGTCACGTTTTCGCGGTTTCCAAAATCAAAGGGAACGTTTTAGTTTATTCATTAACGCTTTGAACTGTCCTTTGTCGTCAACGCTTTTGTGATGACTTAAATAATCTGCGCGCTTATTGGATGGAAATGTTGAATTTTCGTCATTGAGATTTCAAAATGAAAAGAAGAAAAAAAGTTTTAATATTAAATTTTTTTCCTATAGAGAATGGGAAAATAGATTTTTTTTATAACCCCTTTCTAAAAGATTTCTGCTTATCCTGTTCTCATAGAACGCCGGGCGTAAAGTGCTAACTTATGAAGGCCTCCGTGTTCTAAAAAAAGAGGCAGAGCGCGGAACGAAGCCGAAACGGTGAAACGGCGAGTTGAGGGGTGGAGGTGGATAAAGTAGCGAGAAGGAAAAGAGAGGCTGACATATTGGATTTTTTCTCCTTCGTTTTCTCCCTCCCCGACTCCTTTATCGGGAACCAATTCAAAAGGATCCCTTTCCCTTTTGTAGCCGCCTCAGGGATGGGGTGAAGTATTAAATTGACAGCCTTACATCACTATTTGATGAGAAAGACAACAAAAATAAGAATTACCTGCTGTTAGTTGAACCGCTCCAGATATCCGGGCTGTCGTATTATGAATGACGTCAGGTATACAGACGGCGCTTACAGCAGTCACTGCTATCAAAAGGCTAAGTCCGCTAGCCACGCCGACCAAAAGAGTGCTTATCCTCCACCATTCGCTCGGTATGTCCCACCACCTAAAAATACACTTTTTCATTAAACTTGCATATTCTGGATTCTATCATTGAGCAGAAAAAATGACCATCAAATAATAAGCGGCGCTTAACTTCGAAAATGCGGTTCATCCGGTCATAAAGCTTAGTATATCAATTTTATAGGAAATTTTACCAGCTTTCTTTTTTATTCTGTACATTTTTCGTCTAGGACTTACCGTTTGGGAGAAAAACGCAAAAAACCGCGAAAAGTTACCTTCCAATGCGTGTTCTTAGGGGGATTTTCTTGGATTTTCCTCCCCCCTCCGCAACATTGATTGCTTGGTTGACACATGGACTGACTGTATACGTTCGACATAATGCATTTGACCATAAAATAGCAGAAATCGCGAATTACCTTTCACCATAAAAAATCTGCAACTCAACATGAAGAAAATAGTTGAAAACGATCACCATATCCATTTGAACACAATACATCTCACCATAAAGAAGAAATTTATCACTTGTCGTTTCAACATAACGCAGTTGAACAAAAGGAAACTTTCATTTTCAAGAACTTGTCGTCATAAAACTGTTTCTGTCGTTTGGGCATAATACATCTCGTCATAAACTAGGGACAGCCAAAGAGCAAGCCTATTTTTGCTGTTTAAAACGCGATTGTGGCGAAACGACAAAAACCTTAAAACTTGACAGTTCACCATAATGCAATTCGCACATCCTGGCGAGAGGAAAAAAATTAACCCTTGTGTCATAAAACGAGCAGATCCCATTGGCTATTTGCTTTTCCTAGTTTATGGTGAGATGCTTTATGTTGAATTGCATTATGGTAAACTGTCAAGTTTTAGGGTTTTTGTCGATTCGCCATAATCGCGTTTAAACGGCAAAAATAGGCTGGCTCTTTGGCTATACCTAGTTTATGTTGAGATGTATTACGCCCAAACGACAGAAGCAGTTTTATGGCGAAACGACAAGTTCTTTAAAATGAAAGGTCCATTATGTTTAACTGCGTTATGTAGAAACGACAAATTTCATGTGAAACGACAAGTGTTAAATCTCTTCTTTATGGTGAGTTGTATTATGTTTAAATGCATTATGGTGAACGTTTTCGACTATTTCATTTATGTTCCCGATTTCTTATGGTAACTAGCGATTTCTGCTATTTTATGGTCGAATGCATTATGGCGAAACGCATTATGTCCACACGTATGCACTCGCATAGATTGACTGGACAAACATACATAGCTCCCACCTAAAGTTTAAATTTTTATTGGTTCAAAAAAATGTGAAGAATGATAAGTGAAGCATGATTGTTCTTAGCCATTAGTTGATGACCTATCTGAGGTAAGCGGGGCAAACGTAGTGGATCCTCTCATTGTCTTTAAAGGCAGGGACAATACTGGAACCGAGCATTGTCCCTATGCTATTCATCTTTAACCCCCATACTCATTGTTAACCACACCCCATTCTAAATCTTCTTATAAATTTGAAAACATATATTAACCTTTCTCTACTTCAATTGTATTTTTACTTCACTAGAAGAAATGAATTAAGGATTTTTTAAAACACTCGGTGAAGAACAAATGATTAATCGCGCCCGAGAACCACGCAAATCCCTAAAACATGCGATCTTGATTTCACTGTAAGATCATGATATTATAAACATTACTTTTTTTAAATTCTTAAAAATTATACATAGGTGAAAACAGCACAATTTAAGTTTAACTATTGAAAATATTAAATGAGGAATAAACTAGCTATCATCCACTAATGAAAGGCTAACTGACTAAATTAATAAAGACATTTTGGGAAATGTCATTTTTGGCCAAAAAGCAAAAACCTATAAACGTCTTCGAGACTAAAAGGAAAGTACTGGTTTGAATTGCTTCCAACGAAAACTTCCTTAAAGAGAAGTATCTATACAGGGTGTCCGGAAACACATGGCAAGCGTCTGGGAGAGCGTTAAAAAGTGGTTTTACGAAAAAAGTTAAATGTAAACCCCCCTTAATTTAAATCAAAGAATTTGATGGTGTAGTTTAAAATCCGCCTGGATATACAGGGTGTCCCAGACACGACCTAACTTCGTTATTTCAAATGAGAACCCCTATTTTTTTATTTCAGATTCGTAATCTACGCAAAATTTCAAGTAGATTTGAGTACTCATATGACGATTTTGGACAACTTATAAAAAATGTCAAATTTTAGCGTTTTTGGCTCTAAAATCCGTTAAAATTGACCTAGGAGACTCGTTTTTTTTTTAATTCCACTTATTTTTTCCCGAAGAATCCAACTGTCTCAAATTTGAGCATCTTCGCATTCAGCATCACGAGATTTCGTCGCTAATGGCCTTTTTTCAAGTTTAACTCCAAATTCCATACTTCAAAAATGGAAATTAGCGATTTGTTGACGGAATTTTAATTGTTGATGCATAAACACAAAAGACGCTGTAGCTCTTTCAAAATTTGTGGTCCGAAAGAAAAATTCCTTTCAACAAGTGCTAATTTTCATTTCTGAACTAAAAATTTGGGTTCTAACTTTTTTAGTTTTTTTTGTCAAAAATTTTTTAATTCTTTTGTCAAAAATTTTTTAATTTTTTTTTCGAAAAATTTTCCGGAAAATTTAAATGGTAGCCCCCTCGTTTTGAGTCATCTTACTGAGTGTATACGTGTCGACATAATGCGGTTCGCCATAATGCAATTGAACATAAAGCTCTACCAAGTTCAAAAATGAGCATAATGCTTTTCAACATAAAGCGTTTCGCCATAAACGACTTTTTCAATAAATGCAAGTAGACATATAAAAAGTGCAAGTCACCATAACGCACTCTTCAATCTTGTTTCGCCATAAAACTGTTTCTCTCGTTAGGGTGTTATGTGTACAGGTACATCTCACCTGTGAACTACAGATTTTTTAAGTCGAAATGCAGATTTTTTATGTTCAACTGCTTTAGGGTGAAATGCGTTATGTTGAACAGAGTTCTCCCTTGTATCTGATTTTTTTTGTTTGGCTGCGTTCCGCCGCCCACAAAAAAGTTAATTTTGTTATCTTGCTCGGACGTCTCCGGAGACAAAAAATTTCAATTATAACCCCCCTTAATTTTGAGCGTAGATTACGAATATCAAAACGGTTTTTCGAGTGCGCATGCGCAGAACGTTCAAAATGAAAAATTTCCCTTTAAAACGGCCAAGACTTTCTTAACTTAATTGGGAACCCCTAATTTTGAAAGCAGATTCGGATTCTACTGAAAATTTACGGAGAATACACTCTTTAGATGTTTTTTCGTAGCTTTTTTGTATCCTTTCTAGTTTTAATTCTTTTTTGAATACTTAAAAAATCATAATACTTGGTTGTCTTGCAAATCGTAAGTAAAATATTGTGATTACGATTATAATCACAATATGATTATGGTTATAATTGTAATGAGCTCTGCTCTATGGACAAAAACGAAGATCATCTAAGTTGAAAAGTTTTTCCAATCCGAAAGAATTGATTTTTTATACTGGAGGCCAATGTTAGTCTGAAGAAAGGTTTTACAAAACGGCACTTAGATTAACACAAGGCCATTATTTACTTGTGAGCCTTGCGGCTCGGAGAATGGAAGTAGCTTGAGGAGAAGGGGCCCTTTCTTATCACTCCTGACAAACCCTCAGCCATCATTATTCAAACTGTCGACCGATGTAAAGGTACACGTCTGCCAATCAGATTGAGTGAGAGCCACAGATCAGATAGAGTCGGTTTACCCTCGGATCCACGGGACAATTCTATTTGCCTTTTATTCAATAATTAAAATATCCATCATGCCTTCATCATTGGAAAATTCGCGTTATTGAAATACTGAAGTATGTATTTCGAGTTGTAGCCGGACGAAAAATTTGATTAGGAATGTGAGGGGTGAGCTGTGATTCACGGAAACAATAAACCAGAAGGGCTTCCATTATGGCGAAAACCGCTATTTTGCTTCCCGGGGCTTTCGGTTTTCGCCCCGGCGGGGGCCTTCCATGATCGTAATTTTCTTTTCATTAGCGAGCTGGTGGCACGAGAAACGTTCCAGGGTCATCGGTCTCCTGTCTATGGCGCTAATTGAAAGCCAGCCCTTCTAAATAACCTCCGACCCTCCCTCTCGACCCCCCACGAGAACATGTTAAATTGACCGAAACACACTAATCTGTTATGTGCATCCCCTACTCGAACAACTCCTAAAATTTGCATGAGGAAAAACTAATCTTCCCACATTTTTTTAACCCTCCAAGTTACATATTGAGTCGCTTTTGGTGGTGACAGCCTCTGGAAAAGAGTCTCCAACGCCCTTTGGCGACCATGAGGTTGTCAGTGGCGACTTTTCTCCGTTGCTCAAGCACGTTCCTTTGACGCATCTAACCATTGCCCACCAAAACTTTTCCCCGGTGCCTGTGAGTTTACGATACCAGAACAACGCGCATGCGCGTGCTTTCATATTTTAGTTTCCGCGTTTTTTCAAAAATTCATCTTTGAGATTACCCCAAATTCAAACTAGTTTGATAAAACGAGGGTTAGTTTTTTTTCCTGTCGCTAGGATTTTTTCCATCTCCTGACGAGCTTTTATTGCGATTCTTTTTGCGAAAAGAAAAAAATTAACCCCAATCGTGTTATCAATCTAGTTTGAATTTAGGCATTTCTCAAACGTGAATTTTTGAAAAAACGCGGGGACTTGATAACTCGCGCATGCGCGTTGTACTGGTATAGTAAACTCACAAGTACCCTTCGTCCGATTCATTTATAACAAAAATAACAAAGAGATTTTTTTGCACCAAAATATAATGATGAATCAACTTAAAAATGCCGTTTTATAAAATAATAAAATACAAACACTTTTTCATAGGAAACTTCGAAAAAAAAAAAGCTCCATAGGCAATGGTGTGACAGTTGGCAATAGCGCTGTGATTGGTAGCAGTGATTCTTATGATTCATAAAAAGGAGGGAACGTTTTACAAAATTAATCAACGGTTCTAAATGAAGAAAGAGAAATCAGAAATTAAAACATTAAGTTTTCTCCCTCACCATTATCGAGGCAAAACGATGCCCTATAACTCGAGGCGATGATTGAGAGTTCCCCGCCTTTTCTTCAGCCCTTTTTTTTCTTCGCTACCCTTCCTCCCTTCTAATTTCATCCACCCTTTAAACTGAATTATAAAAGAAATCGTTTCTCTTTTCCAAACACAAAAGAAAAAGGCGGAAATTTCTAATTTTCCACTTTCTGGTCGATTATTTTTCTAAACGTTAAGTTCTTTATGATTAATTAACTAGTGAATTGAAATTCATTAGTTATATCATCCACTAGCCTTAATTAATAATGGAGGGCTTAAGCTGTTCGTCAAGGTGGACATTCTGGCTAACAAACGAGCTCGGTTGTTGAGATCTATTTGATTCACCCGACTAACCTCAGATGTTCCAAGTTTAGACTCGTTAATTTAACTTAATAGTACACTCAAAAATTGTTTAAAACTTTTAATTAATTTTAAATGATTATTTAAAAAGTTTAATTATTTTCTAAAAAGCACAAAGAGATGGGACGAAAGAGTATGAAATTTTTTGACACTTTTCAACGGCAAAAAAGGACTTTTTCTCACAAATTCTCTTTTTAAAAAATGCATTACCTCTTTTGACGTATAAAAAAAGGAACAAAGGGTGCCCGCAATGTTTAATGAAACAGGAGGAAAACAAAAATGAAAAGCCATTCCGAATCGGCCGTGACTTTCCTACCCGGAGTTCATTACCCGAGGAATTCCTTGACAGTTGTCGGTGCTTCGTTCGAAATTTTTACCACGTACAGACTCCAATTTTTTCCCTTTTTAACAATTTTTTTTTTCACCCACCTTTTACTAACGCGAATTTTCACTCCGAGTTTTTAACTCGCCCTTAGATCTTGACAAACGGCGAAAACGTTGATCTTTATCTTTTAGTCGAATCGTGGGACTTGGTCCAAGATTTTCACGTGATCTACGGTCCTTCCGTTATATTTACGGTGGAATTACTACTTTTTATTTCCCTTTCGGGCGGCTATTTTTGTTTCCGACAAGCTTCAAATAAAAGGGGAGCCAGCCGATCAACGTAGAGGTAGAACTAAATTTATTACAACCTCAACAAATTTTTGGCCAAAAAACAGGGTCTATAGGTTAACTCGAAAAGAATCAAGATGGAGAAAAAATTTAAATGGTGACCTCCCTCATTTTGGGTCTAGTTTCTGAATTTTTGTGTTTGCTAGCGTTCCGCTACCCCCAAAAAAGTGAATTTTTCTATCTCTTGGATGTCTCCGGAGACTAATAAGTTATTAGGTGTACAAAATGAAACCAGCCACAGGGTAAACTTGAATTTTGTAGATTTTAGCCGAGTTTCATTTTGTACACCAAGTAGTTCATTTTTTCAAAATTTTGAACTTTTTAGGCGTTAAAGTCCATCAAAAGTTGACCTTCTCCGTGTAAGAAGGTTATTGAAGTATGTATAACCATTAAGAAGGTTAATTTTTAAAGGCTTGTAAATCGTAAACCGTTACATATATGAAAAAATGCACTAAATAAATCTGTTGGAAATTCAATTCTCTTTAATTGTTATTCTATTCATTTTTTCTCTAGGACGTACTGTTTTCAAGATAAATTTATTTTTAAAAAAAATTATTTTCCGAAAATGGTGCATCCTAGAAAAAATAATTAAGTACAAATTTATAGAAAATTAAATTTCCTACAAAATGAAACTCAGCCACAGGGTAAATTTGAATTTTGTAGATTTGAGCCGAGTTTCATTTTGTACACCTAGTAGTTCATTTTTTCAAAATTTTGAACATTTTAGGCGTTAAAGTCCATCAAAAGTTGACCTTCTCCGTGTAAGAAGGTTATTGAAGTATAACCATTAAGAAGGTTAATTTTTAAAGGCTTGTAAATCGTAAACCGTTACAGATATTGAAAAAATGCACTAAATAAAATCTGTTGGAAATTCAATTCTCTTTAATTTTTATTCTATTCATTTTTTCTCTAGGACGCACTGTTTTCAAGATAAATTTATTTAAAAAAAAAATTATTTCCGAAAATGGTGCATCCTAGAAAAAATAATTAAGTACAAATTTATAGAAAATTAAATTTCCTACAAAATGAAACTCAGCCACAGGGTAAATTTGAATTTTGTAGATTTGAGCCGAGTTTCATTTTGTACACCTAGTAGTTTATTTTTTCAAAATTTTGAACATTTTAGGCGTTAAAGTCCATCAAAAGTTGACCTTCTCCGTGTAAGAAGGTTATTGAAGTATAACCATTAAGAAGGTTAATTTTTAAAGGCTTGTAAATCGTAAACCGTTACAGATATTGAAAAAATGCACTAAATAAAATCAGTTGAAAATTCAATTCTCTTTAATTTTTATTCTATTCATTTTTTCTCTAGGACGCACTGTTTTCAAGATAAATTTATTTAAAAAACAAATTATTTTCCGAAAATGGTGCATCCTTGAAAAAAATAATTACGTGTAAGTCCAAAATAGAGAATTGAATTTCCTACAAATTTTATTTATTAGGTGTACAAAATGAAACTCAGCCACAGGGTAAATTTGAATTTTGTAGATTTTAGCCAAGTTTCATTTTGTACACCTAGTAGTTCATTTTTTCAAAATTTTGAACATTTTAGGCGTTAAAGTCCATCAAAAGTTGACCTTCTCCGTGTAAGAAGGTTATTGAAGTATAACCATTAAGAAGGTTAATTTATAAAGGCTTGTAAATCGTAAACCGTTACAGATATTGAAAAATGCACTAAATAAAATCTGTTGGAAATTCAATTCTCTTTAATTTTTATTATATTCATTTTTTCTCTAGGACGCACTGTTTTCAAGATAAATTTATTTAAAAAAAAAATTATTTTCCGAAAATGGTGCATCCTAGAAAAAAAAATTAAGTACAAAATAGAAAATTAAATTTCCCACAATTTTTATTTATTAGGTGTACAAAATGAAACTCAGCCACAGGGTAAATTTGAATTTTGTAGATTTTAGCCGAGTTTCATTTTGTACACCTAATAAATAACCCCCCTTAATTTTGAGCGTAGATTACGAATCTCAGTATTCTTCATAATTTCTTTTAAAATTATACGATTATGGCCTACTCTGTACGTCAGTTCACTTTTGGCACTAAATTAACATTTATTTGGGAAGATATTTAATATTGTCAATAATTAAAGTGTCTTTACCCAATATATTATTTATTCAATAGGTAATTTTGTTTTTCAGGCATTAGTTGAAAGGAAAATTAAATTCCAACCTCTCTCGCACGATCGAAAACCCATTCTACTCGAGTACATATATGCGAAGGAAAAGGTTGATTGTTTTCGCATAATTTAGAGGCCTATGTGTTCTATAAATTATAGGAATCCGTGTGCTAACCATGTAAAAAGGATAAATCTGAAAAGGAGAATATACTTCGTTGATAAGAATGACGGACGAGTAATATTATCTTCCCTTTTTACCCTGGAAGATAAAACCTTCATCACATAAATTTAACAGTTTGTTAAACATGAATTCCAGTTTAGAAAAATTATGTTTTTCGCTTTTCTTTTTTTTAAATAAAAGAAATCCGATGTTTTTCATTAAGTCGAGAGTTCATTTGGAAAAGTCGAAAAAGGTGCTTTTGTCGAATGTCTTTTGTTTCTAATTGAATGCACGGAGGGACAATAAAGGGAGTGAGGGGGGTCATGAAAGGTTTATTGGCTGTACTGTGTTACTTGTGAGACTCCGAAATTCAGTTTGTCAAGGGTACCTAAAAGAGGGAAAGAGGCGGATTGAGGTAAAATAGGAGAGTCGAGCACCTGGGGTCTCACCTTTACGATTGGATCCAAACGTAATTTCAAATTGTTTTCATTTGGTTAAAGAAGGAAGAAAAGGCGAAAGAAAAGATCTCCTTGATATGCTCCCATTAGAATCCTTTCTTTTTTTCTTCCTCCTCGAGATCCACCTTTTATATTACTCAGAAACATTAAAATTTCATGCCTCCCTAAAGCTAACTCGTCTCCTTAAAAAAAAAAAAAAATGGCCTACTTTCCAGATTTATGAGCAGAAAAGGCCTTTTTTTTTCCCCCAAGTGCTAATTCTCAGAAAAACATTTTCCGTCTTGTAATTATTTTAATGGGATCTTGTTTTGTTTTTTCATTCAATAAAGACTAAGTTATAATAACAAGGCTTGACAAGAGAAACCCACCCTTAGATTAACAAACATATCTGCGCAACCTCTAGGTATTATACTTCCCCCGCCTAAATACTTCCCCTTCCTCAATACTTCTCCCTTCTAAATACTTCCCCTTCCTCAATACATTCCCCTCCTATATTGTCCCTCTCTTAAAGGAAGTTTTCGTTGAAAACTGTTTCAACCAGTAGGTACTTTTATTCATAAGTATGGACTAAAATTTCGCGCTTTTACCCAACTCTCAGAAAGGCTTGACAAGCGAAACCCACCCTTAGATTAACTGCGAAAGCTCTAGGTATTAGACTTCCCCCTCCTAAATACTTCCCCCTCCTACATACTTCCCCCTCCTAAATACTTCCCCCTCCTAAATACTTCCCCTTTCTCAATACTTCCCCCTCCTATATGGTCCCTCTCTTAAAGGAAGTTTTCGTTGAAAACTGTTTCAACCAGTACTTTTATTCATAAGTATGGACTAAAATTTCGCGCTTTTACCCAATTCTCAGAAAGGATTGACAAGCGAAACCCACCCTCAGATTAACTGCGAAAGCTCTAGGTATTATACTTCCCCCTCCTAAATACTTCCCCTCCTAAATACTTCCCCTTTCTCAATACTTCCCCCTCCTATATGGTCCCTCTCTTAAAGGAAGTTTTCGTTAAAAACGGTTTCAACCAGTACTTTTATTCATACGTATGGACTAAAATTTCGCGCTTTTACCCAACTCTCAGAAAGTTTTGGGAAGCTTAAATTTAGAATTTTTAGTAAAAAATTTTGCTTTCAATTTTTTAGCCTAAAAAACTGTTGAATTGTCCTATAAAAATTAGACACACATCTAAAATTCTAAGGGCGTGCCAACTGAATAAGGAAGAGGTTCAGCCACACATTTTCCGCTTGCTAAGTTTGGGAATCTCTGGTATATTACTTATCCAATAAACGGCGAATCTCAGGTTAAGGGGACGTTGAGGATTAGGAAGAAAAGATTGAAAAGAGCGATCAAGTTTGGGGTCCTTCTAGCGCTTTCAAAAGTGATTCAATTTTGGGAAAGTGAGACAAAAATCGAAATTTCAATGTCAAAATATTTTTCTCTCTAGTAAACAAAAAAAAAACTGGGCGAATCTTACCTCGAATATCGTGCACATTGTTGGACGATTTCGATTGTATTCTGTGGCGTAACTTTTGGGTAATTGCACCTTCTGAATGTGCCTAAATAAGTTTCGACGTCACCGGGAAGCCTCCCCTGAAACAAAAAAAAACCTTTTGTTAAATAAAAGTTTTTGAAGTATAGTCCCATTTTGAAAAGAAAAGACCTCACTTTTGCTCATTGAAAGAGCAATTTGTGTGAGGGCGATAATCGCAAATGAAGCCGCCTTTGAAAGCATTGTAAAGGAAGTTATGTTGCAAATTGTGGCCCTGGCCTAATGCCATCTGGGATGGAAGGGTACTTGATTATGGAAAGAAAATTCCCTTGGAAAAAAAAGATATTTTTTGCCTTTTCTTCTTGATTTTTACTAGTCTGGACTTCTCCGATGGAAAATCTCGGGGAAAAAAATGTCGGGAGCCAATGAAAACTCACTCCGCGAATATAACAGCGTTAAACGGAGCACAAAGAAATTCTTGCCTCATTAAATTTTAATTAAATCCTCCACTTTGCTCATTGAGTTGACGGCACGGAAATTTTGCCGTCGTCAAGTTTTTAGACAAAATTTTTTTTTAATTTATGATTAGAAAAAGTATAGATGAAGTCAGTTTTTTAAGTACGATATAATCGTGTCCTGATCATAATCAAAAATAATTGTAATCATAATTGAGATATAATTGTAATCATAATTAAGACTACGATTATGCATCACTCTGAGCAGGAGCTACATTTCTTTCCCAAATTACAATTTAAAGGCAATAAATTAATTTTAAATATATTATAGATGCAATGGTAATCATAATTTTAGATATAATGTAATCATCATTAATCATTTTATCATGTAATCATTTTATCAGTCATTTTATTTAATCAATCATTTATCATTTTATCATGTAGTCATTTTATCAGTCATTTTATTTAATTAATCATTTATCATGTAATCATTTTATCAGTATCATGTAATCATTTTATCAGTATCATGTAATCATTTAATCAGTATCATGTAATCATTTAATCAGTATCATGTAATCTTTTTATCATGTCATCATTTTATCAGTAATCATCATGTAATCATCATTTAGATACAATTGTAATCATAATTAAGACTACGATTATGCATCACTCTGGGGCACGAGCTACATTTCTTTCCCAAATTACAATTCAAAGACAATAAATTCATTTTAGATATAATTGTAATCATAATTTTAGATATAATGTAATCATTATTAATCATTTTATCATGTAAGCATTTTATCAGTCATTTTATTTAATCAATAATTTTATCATTTTATCATGTAATCATTTTATCAGTATCATGTAATCATTTTATCGTGAAATCATTTTATCAGTATCATGTAATCATTTTATCAGTAATCATCATGTAATCATCATTTTAGATATAATTGTAATCATAATTAAGACTACGATTATGCATCACTCTGGGGCACGAGCTACATTTCTTTCCCAAATTACAATTCAAAGACAATAAATTCATTTTAGATATAATTGTAATCATAATTTTAGATATAATGTAATCATTATTAATCATTTTATCATGTAAGTTTTTTATCAGTCATTTTATTTAATCAATAATTTTGTCATTTTATCATGTAATCATTTTATCAGTATCATGTAATCATTTTATCGTGAAATCATTTTATCAGTATCATGTAATCATTTTATCATTTTATCAGTAATCATCATGTAATCTTCATTTTAGATATAATTGTAAT
This sequence comes from Orius insidiosus, assembly GCA_014119065.1. Lineage (NCBI taxonomy): Eukaryota > Metazoa > Arthropoda > Insecta > Hemiptera > Anthocoridae > Orius > Orius insidiosus. The sequence continues at coordinate 121,304 of JACGAQ010000091.1, forward strand.
CATAATTAAGACTACGATTATGCATCACTCTGGGCAGGAGCTACATTTCTTTCCCAAATTACAATTTAAAGAAATAAATTCATTTTCCCGAGGTTTTTATCAACAAAATATTGCAGGATATAAAAATAAAATGAAAAATGAGAGATAATGAGCGTCGAACGTATTCTCAAGTTTGGGCACTTGAGACAACATGAACTAATTACAAAACATTAGTTAAACAAGGGGAGTATTATCAGCCTTCTCCCCGGCCATTCTATCTAATTCTCCATTGTTATCTCCCTAGTTAATGGCTATCGATAAACGGGATAATCGCACCCGAGTTTGATTTAGCTAAGGAGGAATGTGTCAATCAATATAATATGTATGTAGTATCTGCTAATCGCCTCCAGTCTCACATTACAAGGGTTGGTATTCCCAATCGGAAATTAGTCTCCGGGAGGACGAAATTGATTTGGATTAAGCAAATTAGTCAACGTGTCCTATTGGCTAAACTGGTTAAAATTAATTAAACTCAGTCAAAGGTCATTCTAGAAGCTAATGGAAGAGTGCAATGAGTTTTAAATAATGTGAAAAAAGAGGGTGCTTGACGCCTTTACAGCTGGAATAGTCAAACCGAGTACTCTCTTTTGATGGTTACAACTCCCCAAATCTTACCGCCCTCAAACACCAAGCGGAAATGCTCCAATGTGAGAAGGAATCCACGACTTTTATACCACCGAGGGGATTGAGGAAGGACCGCTGCCGAAGGCTGCCACGCCCCGCCGAACTAATTTGAACTGCCGGGCGATGGCGAGGAGCGTACGGATCAGTATAAGAAGGTATAGAGCCATAATCGAATTGACCCTACGGGATCTGAAGTCCCTTCCCCAAAAACCCGACATATAGGTTAAAACAATAACTTTGTGGGAATGGATCATCACCACTAAATTTAGAAAGAAGGAAAGAAGTTGTGTTGTTTATGATATAATATTTTACTCTGATGCTGATATGTATTATTTAGAACATATATTTTGTGGTTCCCACATCGCCACCCTACGGAGAAAAGAAGGGTGAAGGTCTTAGGTGCTGTGTGTCGAGCGATGATGTGTGCAGATGCTGGAACGCGAACTGTCGAGCTGTGACGTCACCCACGTCACTGACGTGGGTGTCTAAGATGTCTAGAAGTTCGTTACGAAGTCGAAGTTCCACCAATTCAGCGGGTCGAAGAGCTGTGGAACTGTTGACGAGTTTCAAGAGAATTGTTAGCGCCGTCGATGGGTGATCAAGACGTGCCGGAAGCTGTTCTCGTTGTGTTTGTATGTTGCGAAAATATGTACCTTGTTGTTGCTCCATCGCTGTGTTCGTCGTGGGTCACCAATTGTGGAATTGTGTGAATCATCCCACAACTTCTATAAGGAAGTTAACAATGAGCTTCATGAGCAAAGGTTTGATGCGTCCCGTCAGGCTTGGTGGGCCAAGGTAAGATGCGTTCTGTCATGTGGATTAGATTATTTATCAGTCTTATTGAGTAGGAAAATGGAAACGGGTTCACCGTGTCAACAATGTTTTCGAAAAGGACATATACTGATGACATCGTGGCTGGAATGATAAAATCTGTGACTTCGTCGATTACGTCGAAAAGTAATGGCAGAAATTCCTTCGGAGTATTACGACAAAATTCAGCGCATTGACCGACCAATAGCAGCAGTGCTGAAGTGCTCCACGTACAGCTGACAGAAAAAGGAACCGGGACGCACCTCAACAAAAGCGGTCGGGACGCATCTAACCATCATTTAACCCTTTCGAGACTGCAGGCGACTATAGTTGTCATTCGCGCTTTTCGTTTGGAGACCGCAGGCGACTTTAGTTGCCCAGCGGCGCCATCGGGAAGCTAGCGACATGCAAAAACTGGCAATCTGTTGGGGAAGAAATGAACTACTTGATGATCGCATCACTCGTCGCTTTCTGTGCTTTGCTGGGCGCGGGGAGCGGTCGGGGAGAAGTGAGGGGGGAAAAGGTGCCAGTAGCGCAGAGAATCCGGCGTCAGACGCGGTCTCGAAAGGGTTAAGGAAATTACGGCGCATCTCAACTAAGAATAGAAGCCACTGATTGTGCACCAAATTGTGTTTCTTGTTAACAAGTTGCAGTAGAATACCTCGAAAATTATAAAATGTTTACATGAAGTAGAGAACAAAACGTGGCAGGAATCTGTTAAATTTTCTCTCGTGCTAAGTTTGTTTACGAACAAAGCCAAAACAGTTTATTCGAGAGCGGAAGTCTAAGGGCGCAGGGTTAACTTGAGACATCGGAAAGTCCGATAAATATCACTTAAACGTCCAAGTTTGAGTTCGTAATTATGTCGAGATTAGTTGTCGAACAAATCAAGTCGATTGGGCGTCGGGAAAGGCCGCAGATCGATTCCGTCTCCCCAAATCTTGAAGCTTAACTTCTCAGTGATTTTTCTTCACTTCTCGCAAGTCTTTGTTTTAAAAGAAAATTAAAGGTTGTAAATTTTAAACATAATTAGGCTACAAATCAACGTTTGAATACCTCATGAACGTTGGGAAAATTTTCCGTGGACTCCCCCTTCATATTTTATTAAGAGCGGCTTGGTAGCCGGCCAAGTCTAAAGCCAAGGGGGCGAAATGACTAAAAAATATTGCCTATATGATTTACATTTCCACTCCAGGGTGGTGCAGAAAACACGTCGGGGGAATACCGTCAACCTCGTCGAGGTAAATAATAAAGACGTAAGCCCCTTTTCTTTATTTTATACAGTTTATAACCCTTCTTAAGCAACCTCACTATATCCTATTCATACCTTTTCTTCTTTTGTCCCTTTCTAAAATATTCCATTAATTTTTTTTCATTCAACCGTGGAATCAATAAATAAAAATGGAAGAAAGGAGAAAAAAAATTCTTCTTGACATCTGAAAGATCAAAAAGATTCGTTGATCTGACACAACTCTCGACAAAAACCTTTCTCGTTCTCTGAGCACAATCGATGTAGCAGATATTTTCCCCTCCGGATATGGCGAAAGGTTTAATTAAGAGATGAAATTGAACATTAAAAGCAGAATGAGATTATCATGAGGGGCGAACATATCGAGGGGTTTTAATTAGAGGATGTTCGGCAAACCTAAAATTGGAGTCAAGTGCTGTTAAGTGAGGTAGAATCGTCAGACAAATAGGGCCGGAGGGTTCGGGGGTGTCGTTGCCTTGCGGTGAACGTTAATGAGAGGCAGCTAATGCACTTGTGATGTCTAAACGCTCCTTATACAGAACGCAAATAACGTAAATCATCGTTTTTAACATTTCTTAAAGGTAGCGGACAACTTAATCAGCCCGCTCCTCCCGTTTATCCCCGCACTGACATAAATATTTAAATGTCTCCTTTCTAAGAATTACATAAATATTCTTTGCTTTAGGGATTTGTTGGATTTTAGCATAAATAAACAAGAAGGAAACTGCATAATAAAACCCCAGAGGGCTCACCGAGCGCGGCAATGGAATATTAAACTCGCGTAACGTTTCTATTTGTTTATTTTGAGTGACTTATTTGTTAGATGAGAGGAAATTACCTGGAATACTTCAGTCGAATAAGAAAATTCAAGAATTTTCATTTCCTAACAAAACGTAAATCGGAAATTAAATTTTCGTTGAAAAATCAAAGAAATTCTTTTTTTAATCAATCAAACATCGGGATGAGCCTTTATCTTGTTAAATTAAATCCACCCTTCTAGGACGCTTTTTAACTTAAAGTTATTGTGGTACCCTCAACGACGGGATTTTGGGGAAGGGTCTCCCAGACCCCGGAGGGTCAAATCGAATACTACACATAATAATCCTTATATTTTTTACGAATTTCCGGATTTTATTTTGGTTTTTTAGTAGGGAGAAATTTGATACTTCCCCCACCCTTTGCGAGAGAAGCATCCCTTGGGCAGAAAACGACGAAAAAAATTAAAAACAACTTGCAAAATTTTTGACAAATAACTTTGAAAATTAAAAAGAAAAAGAAAAATTTGTCAAAATGCTTGAAATCATTCTTCCCCTCCTTTTTTACTTCCCCATCCTTATACTTCCCCTTCCTTGAATTTCCTGTCCTTTATACTTCCCCTCCCAAAACTTCTCCTCCGTTATACTTCCCCCACCTTAGTACTACCCCCTCCTATATTGTTCCTTCTCAGTAATTTTAACTTCCTCAAATAGTTTTGTGTTATTTTTTACAGTATTTTTATTAAACTTATTCTACAAAATTATGCCTGAAAATTATGCTTGAAATCATTCTTTCCCTCCTTTTTTACTTCCCCATCCTTATACTTCCCCTTCCTTGACTTTCCTCTCCTTTATACTTCCCCTCCCTAAACTTCTCCTCCGTTATACTTCCCCCACCTTAATACTACCCCCTCCTATATTGTTCCTTCTCAGTACTTTTAACTTCCTCAAATAGTTTTGTGTTATTTTTACAGTATTTTATTAAACTTATTCTACAAAATTATGCTGAAAATTATGCTTGAAATCATTCTTTCCCTCCTTTTTTACTTCCCCATCCTTATACTTCCCCTTCCTTGACTTTCCTCTCCTTTATACTTCCCCTCCCTAAACTTCTCCTCCGTTATACTTCCCCCACCTTAATACTACCCTCTATATTGTTCCTTTCAGTACTTTTAACTTCCTCAAATAGTTTTGTGTTATTTTTTAGCAGTATTTTTAGACTTACCTATTCTACAAAATTATGCCACCAAATCACATTTTGATTACATTTCAAGCCTTTCTCTTCAAATATGATTAAACGGAATGCCCCAAAACCGGCCATACGTAATAATTTTCATTTAATTTCTCCCATTTATTACAAAAGTTAATATATAATAGGAAAATGTTAAACCAATATTTAAAGTACATTTTCATTTCTAAAGTTTGACTGGTTTATAGAATGGTTGTAAATTATGTATTGTACCTGAATATTTTATTGGTTAATATCAAGTTTTCGTGAAAGGGAAAGTTGAGGGTTTCTTTTAATATCTCAGAGAGGTCAAAAACGACCTTTTTTTCTAGGACACTTCACATCCAAAAATACAAATTTTGGTGGACTTTTTTAGCTTGTGTTTATGATATTTTTTATAGATATCATTCTTGTTTTTGGGGTGGAAGAAAAGATCCAATGGTTTCTTGAAAAACAAGCAATTCTTCTCCTCACGTAAAAAAATGAAACCTTCCATTATTTTTGATGAATCGTTTTATCTGACTTATGGGAAAGTGGCTTTTGGGGCCTGGCTGACCAAATAGCCTCGTCTCCATAAAGTGGCGATTTTCTTGAATTTTAGGTGTAAGTGTTCATCCGAGCGATTAGCAATTTTTAACCTGTTTGAGGCCGTTTTCTTCGATTTTCTGGTCGCTAAACATGGCTTCCAAGCTTTAAATATAATACAAAAACCGCCATTTCGCCCGCATCTTACGAGCCTAAAATAACCGATATCTAAAAAAATCTCTGAGTTTGATTAAAACAATGCGGAAAAAAAACGAATCTTGTTTTATGAAATTCGATATTCCAGGGGAATCTCAGTTTATTTCGTTTTCACGCCTTTCCTTTCGTTCGGAACCCCTTCACCGCGCCGACAACCTTACCGGCGTCAAAAATTAACTTAACCCGTTTTCCACCCCATCCCAACCCTTATTTCCTCGGCCGTTTTTCGAATTATCGCCCCAGGAAATTAGGTTCCCTTCTTGTCAAAACAAATTGACTATCTGTTAAAAAAATAAAATCTTCAAAAAGGAAACTGTTGCATCCTGAATACATGATTTTTGGAAATTCTTGACGGGACTACAATGTTCAACATAACGCATTTCAACCTAAAGCAGTTGAACATAAAAAATCTGTAGTTCACCATAATGCGTTTCGGCATAATGCAATTGAAGAGCTTTCAAAAGTTGAAAAATTTTGAGCATAATGCATTTCAACGTAAAGCGATTCGTCATAAACGACTTTTTCTATAATGCAAGTCGACATAAAAAAAGTGCAACTCACCATGAAAGCCTCTCTTAAAACTTGTTGTTTCGCCATAAAACGGTTTCTGTCGTTGGGCATAATACATCTCACCATAAACTAGGGACAGCCAAAGAGCAAGCTTACTTTCGCCGTTTAAAACGCAATTATGGCGAAACGACAAAACATAAAAACTTGACAGTTCACCATAATGCAATTCAACATAAAGCATCTCACCATACTCTAGGAAAAGCAAGCAGACTCTGAATGGGATCAGCTCTTTTATGACCCAAGGGGGATAATTTTATTTCCTCTCGCAAGGATATGCGAATCGCATTACGGAAACTGTCAAGTTTTAAGGTTTTTGTCGTTTCGCCATAATCGCGTTTTCGCAAGTTCGGCTGGTCCTAGTTTATTGTTAGATGTATTATGCCCAAACGACAGAAACAGTTTTATGACGACAAGTTCTTGAAAATGAAAGTTTCCTTTATGTTCAACTGCGTTACGTTGAAACGACAAATTTTATGACGAAACGACAAGTGTTAAATCTCTTCTTTATGGTGAGATGTATTATGTTCAAATGCATTATGGCGAACTTTTTCGACAATTTCTTAATGTTGATTTCTGCTATTTTATGGTGAAATGAATTATGGCGAACCGCATTACGTCGACACATATACTACATCATTCTAGACCCCTAAAAATTATATGAATGCTTTAGAACCTGCTTAATAAAAAAATACATTATTTTATTTATTTTTTCATGGAAGTTTTTAAAATAGGGCTTGGGGACACGACAAATCACGAGAAAGACTTTATCTAAGTCCGTGACCCGAGGAACCCGAATATTTCACTCAACAAGTACTTCGTGGAAAACATAACATGGAACGTTTAAAGCTAAAAGTTTTTTTCTTTTTTTCAGACAACTTTTTAAAAAGAAATCCTTCTCAAAAATTGAAATCCTTCAAATTATTTCCACATGTATGAAAAGCTATTGAAAGAGAATTTTCATCAAATTAAAAAAATTCTTTTTATCAAGAAAGTAAAATCAGTTACTTAATAAGGGATGTTTAATCCTTTGGTTAAGGAAAGGAATATTTAAGGAACGTTTAAAAATATGGGAACTTCTTGCGAGTTTTTCTACAGAGCTTAAAAATAAACATATTTTATTAAATAATTTTGATTCTAGAAGTTTCGCTAAGGCCATAGGAAAAAGAAGTTCCCCAACGAAAAAGGCTTTGACTACACGCTATTTTCCATTTTAACAGATCATTTAACGTCGTCAAAGGAATATTTTAAAAGTTGCTCTTTTTTTTTCCTGTCCAAGGAGCTTTTGACACATAAAATTTCATTAAACGCGCACCATGCATTCCTGACCTTCCCAACCTTACAAATCGGTGAATTTTTTCTTCAAAAAAAAAAATTTCATTTGAAAACTTTGTTTTGAAAATGTTTTAGGGTCAAAATGAAAAGTCAGTTGGAAGGATATAAGGAGGCATTTTGGCCCTAACTCTGATTTGGTCAAAAAAATGTCCAGAAGATGCCTCTTTATGTAATAAAGTAATGACTAATGACATAAATTTCAGAAGAAAAAACCGAACGGTTTTTTGAGAAAAACGGGTTATCTTTTTAGGAAACCTCAATCAATGAACTAATAATCCCACAGAGCTGATTTTTTTTGCATATTGTTTAGCATCTAAGACGCATCTTTGAGAATTTTTTGGAATTTTCCCAAAATTTTAAGTGTGAAAATTAATTTTATAACTTTTAGAGGTCAGAAAAAATGGTTCCCTTGAGGTGGGGGCACCAAATTAAAACAGCTTTTATGAGGTGTACAAAATGAAACTCGGCTAAAATCTACAAAATTCAAATTTACCCTGTGGCTGAGTTTCATTTTGTACACCTAATAAATAAAATTGTAGGAAATTCTCTATAAATGTGTACTTAATTATTTTTTTCTAGGATGCACCATTTCGGAAAATAATTTGTTTTTTAAATAAATTTATCTTGAAAACAGTGCGTCCTAGTGAAAAAATGAATTGAATAAAAATTAAAGAGAATTAAATTTCCAACAGATTTTATTTAGTGCATTTTTTTCAATATCTGTAAACGGTTTACGATTTACAAGCCTTTAAAAATTAACCTTTTAATGGTTCTTCAATAACCTTCTTACACGCAGAAGGTCACTTGACCTTCTTACACGCAGAAGGTCAACTTAGATGGACTTTAACGCCTAAAATGTTTAAAATTTGAAAAAATGAACTACTAGTGTACAAATGAACTCGGCTAAAATCTACAAATTCAAAACCCTGGCCGAGTTTCATTTTGTACACCTAATAAAAGGACCTAAAAGTACATAATTTTTTCAGATAATTTGAGGCAGTAGTTTTATAAAAAATTTTGCTGTTCGCAATAAAAAGTGAGCAGTGAAGTTGAAAATTGATTTTATTATTAATAGGCTATTAATAAATTAGCTGTAGGTATTAATTTAGTGAGCCACCTTAAGGAAACGATTTTTTCTGACCTCTTAAAAGTCAAATCGGAGTAAGGGCTAAAATGTGGCCCTTATTCCGCTGTTGCCTTTAACAATTAGAGGGAAATTCGAGACAAACGATGATTTAAACATTTTGATGATTCAGGTGTTGATTTGAACAAGGGAGTAATAAACGGAGGAAACGAAGGGTGAAGTGGGAAACGGGAAACGCGTGCAAGTAAGGTAAACCGTTCCGGAATCACTAGAATCGCTAGTGACCCATAGGAATTTCCTATTCTCGGGATTACACCCCCCTTTCCACACTCACGAACCAGTGATACTCTGCATAATTGACGCTCTAATCAGTTTTGCAAATGTAAACTGCCCATCTGAATATTCGAGGGACGAGTCTTCAACCCTTCAACGTCCCATATGCTCGACCCGAATAATCCTCGGTGTCAGGAGGAAATTTTAATCTACAGTCGTGACATTTACTTAAAACCCGGGATACATAAAGGTTAACGCATATTAATCTAAAACCCATATTTAATTTCCCATGAAATTATTAACATCATTCAAAAACAATTTTTAGCAATCTCTTTTGTTTTTCAAAAATTAAATCAAACAATACTGCCATACAACCATTTGACCCCAAGGAGCCCCGAAAATAAAATACGTAGTGTAAAGGTAATGAAAACGATTTTTTTTTAGATTTTATGCTAATATCGATTTTTTGGGAGAACCCGTTCAACATAACGCATTTCATCCTAAAGCAGTTGAACGCAATAATCTGCATTTCGACATAAAAATCTGTAGCACCATGCGATTGGGCATAATGGTAATTTAACATAAAGCTCTCAAAAGTTCAAAAATTTTGAGCAAATGCATTTCAACATAAAGCGTTTCGCCATAAAAGACTTTTTCAATAAATGCAAGTCAACATAAAAAAGTGCAGGTCACCTTAAAAGCCTCTCTTTAACTTTTTTGTCGCCATAAAACTGTTTCTGTCGTTTGGGCATAATACATCTCACCATAAACTAGGTACAGCCAAAGAGCAAGCCTATTTTCGCCGTTTAAAACGCAATTATGGCGAAACGACAAAAACCTTAAAAGTTGACAGTTAACCATAATGCAATTCATCATAAAGCGTCTACCGTAAACAAGGCAAAGCAAGCAGGCAGCCAATGGGATTAGCTCGTGTAATGGACACAAGGGGGTTATTTTTTCTCGTGCAAGTGCGAATTGGATTATGGTGAACTGTCAATTTTAAGTTTGTCGTTTCTCCTAATCGCGTTTTAAACGGCGAAAATAGGCTTGCTCTTTAGCTGTCCCTAGTTTATGGTGAGATGTATTATGCCCAACGACAGAAACAGTTATGGCAAAACGACGGCTTCTTTAAAAATGAAGTTTTCTTTATGTTCAACTGCGTTATGTTGAAACGACAAATTTTATGTCTAAACGACAAGTATTAAATCTCTTCTTCATGGTGAGATGTATATGTTCGAATACATTATGTTTTCGACTTCTTTATGTTGAGCTGCAGATTTTTTTTATGGTGAACAGAACTCATGATTTACGCTATTTTATGGTCAAATGCATTATGGCGAAGCACATTATGTCGACACGTATACACACATTTTTTTTCTTGGGTTATGGATTTATAGCATTTTTTTGGCCAAAACTATTGGCCATCCTCAGCACAAACAATAATAGTAATTATATTGTTTAAATTAAGGATACATTAAAATTGTTCAAGTTTTAATAAATTTTTTTCCTCTTCATGTAAACCAATATTGTATTTTTTTCGCATCATTGTTTTTTATTTCTCATTTTTGTTGTCTATAACATTTTTATATTTTTTCGTTCAATGATAAAAAAGGTTTTTTCTAAAAATTAAATTAATAAATTACGTACTATTTCTCAATTAATATATAGCATATAAAAAAATATCTAAATTAAACATAAAAATTAGAATCAATTTTAAAAATGACTAGATGTGGACAGTAAAGATTTTTAAAACGAAAAAAATGGCTATAAATAAATAAAAAACAAAAATAACGTAACGCCTGAATGAAATTAGGGCGGACGGCCGGCTCCATAGACAACCTCATCGGCAAAGATCACTTTTTCCTCTACGGAGTCTGGAAGACCCTTTTCGAGATATGGTAATACAATAACCTCTTGAGGAAGTCAAAAGCATTAAACAACTTCTTTTTCAAGAAAAATACGGTTGGAAAGAACAACAAAACACAAACTGACCCCTTCGAGTCTTGTTAAGGATCCATAACGTTTATTAAATTTTCAAGGATAAAAAATTGCAATTTTCGGTCACGACGGTCATTTTTAACGTAGGGGGAAAAAAACGGGTCAGGTGAAACCAAAGAATTATTGCCCGCACTAATGCTCTCGCATGTCCCAGGCTGGGGACAAAGTATTTTTTTTTATATCGAACTTTTTCTTTGTTACAGAATGACTTCTAGTTTTTCAGGATAACTCGGGGATTAGTTCAGACCGGTTTGACCCATTTTCACTCCCCTATTTTTTTTTTAGGTCCTTTTCTTCTAAAGGTTATTAACTTTTATTAAGGATTTCCTTGATACAAAAAAGGTTTTTTTTTTAAATAAAACGAGATATAAAAACCTTTATTTCGGACTGTTTTATTTCTATTACACCATCCGATATATAGCGTTGACAAATCGTATTCAATGAAAGATTATTTCAATTGGTTGAGTTTATATGGACGTTTTATCCGGGAAAAGCTTAGCTTATCCTCTTAGAAAGGAAAGAAAAGCTTATAATAAAATACGGTCTTCGAAATCTTTCAAGTTTTTTTTTCTCTTATTCATATCTTCTGTGCCTTTTTTCTCTTTAAGGAAGTTCAAATAACAAAAGTTTAATTAAACCCATGCAAAAAAAAGGAGTCTTTTTAACTTTTAGGGGAAAATCGACCAAATGCAAATCCGAACACGACCTTAACAGATATATGCAAATGAGTGGCCTAACTTGGAAGTTACAAGCTAAAACATATTTTGCATAATTATCTCCTCGACAGATTCATTAATTTGTAGAAAAAAAAATAATATGTTTTCAATTCCAAAATTTTCAAAACGATTAAAAAGTTAATTGAATGTTAAAAACGTGATCTCGCTATTGTTAAATAAACTAATTGAAATATTTATTTTATTTTATTTTTTTTTCGTATGGCTATTTCGATGTTGGGCTGTCAACGCTTGGGGAACTCGGTTTGAAACCATTTCGTGAGGAACTTGTTTGACCGAAAATGAATGCTCGAAGGGGAAACAAACAATAAAGTTTCATTTAAATGCAAACTTTGAAATCGTTCAAAGTTTATAGAATAAAAAAAAATAACTGTATTTCTATACGAAGTGAATGTACAAAGAACTTGTATAACCCTTGAGCAATTGACGTAGGTACAAAAATTGGAAATCCGAAGAGAATTTCCTCAAAGTATCGCAATTAAATCATTTTCCGTCTATATTATTACTTTAGTCGTAGACAAATGCCGTCAATTTGAGAGAGCAATAGACGGAAAATAGTTCATTTGATGAGGCTAAAGAAGATGGGCGATATAAGTATGTTGGCTAGCCGTCAAGACCGTTTATTAGGATGGAAGGAAAAGTACTGGTTTGAAGAGTTCTAACGAAAACTTCCTTAGAGAGAAGTAACAATATAGAGGGGAAGTATATGGAGGGGTATATGGGAGGGAAGTATAACGGAGGGGGAGTATAACAGAGGGGGCAGTATAACGGAGGGGGAAGTATAAGGTGAACGAAATATAAAGGAGGGGGAAGTTTTTTGTTTTTCGAAAAATTTTCCGGTTTTTTTTTCTTTTTCTTTTTAGATAGGTATTTTTTTTTTGAAAAATTTTTGAACTTTTTTTTCTAAAATTTTCCGGGTTTTTTTCGAAAAATTTTTTAAGTTATATTTTTCGAAAATTTTCCTAAGTGTCAAGGTAGAAATAAAACCCCTCACTAAAATAAACCCTAATAACTACCCCTCACTTATACTTCCCCCTCCGTTATACTTCCCCCCCCCCTATATTCATCCTCCTATATAGATACTCCCCCTTTACTCATCCTCCTATATCCCCCGTTATACTATCCTCCTATATAGATACTTCTTTTTAAGAAGTTTTCGTTGGATGCTCTTCAAACCAGTACTTTTTTTTCGAAAAATTTTCCGGGTTAATTTGCGTTTTTTTTTTTTAGTAATAATGGGCTCTGGCCTAGGGATGTGCCTCTCGTAATGGGTAGAGTATGAAATTTCTCCCTACTAAAAAAAGTACTGGTTTGAAGAGCTTCCAACGAAAACTTCTTTAAAGAGAAGTAACAATATAGGGGGAAGTATATAGGATGGGGAAGTATAACGGAGGGGTATAGGAGGGAAGTATAACGAAGGGAGGGAAAGTATAAAGGAGGGAAAAATAAGGAAAGAAGAAGGGGAAGTTTTTTTTTTTTTTTTTTTTTTTTTACATTTTCCAATTTTTTTTAATTATTTTTATACAATTTCGTAAATTTGTAGAGAGCCTCTTGATGATTGAAATTAAATAAGGTAAACCATTTTTTTTTTTTTTAGTTGAATTGAGTTGAATTAAGCGGGTGAAAATGAATAGTTTTATCCCAATGTTTAACTTTAAAGAAGAGTTTTTTTTAATGCACTAATGTTGATAAAAATATAATCCATTTACGTACGTGGTAAACAAAACGAGGACCGTCAAGTAGACGTCGCCCTACTTGAATAAGAAAATGCTAATAGAGCCCGGCGAGGTATGAGAAAAGCGGGGTGTGGAAGGGTTACTACGCTCAGGGCTCCAGAGTTTCTGAGAGGAATGAAGAGTAGAGGGGGGTGGATGTGGGGGACTTTGCTTGTGACACTCCAGACACTATATCATATAACTACCTGCGCCCCATTTAGAACAACTCCGGAACCTTCACTTCTTATTCAATGGCACGAGCACGCAGATTTAAATACAGCCTCTTTTTAGCATGAAACTCACGTACGTAACTCAAAATCTTCACTTTCAAGAATTCTAACATTTAAGTTTTTTTTTTTATGCATAAAAACATTAAATATTCCGCTGTCGCAAACGATGGGGATGATTCTCAATTTACCTAATTTTCTCAAAAAGAAACCAATTGTGGCCGAAAATTGAACTTACAGACACAAAGTACCTATAACACCTATATTCAAAACTGAGATAGTAGAACAGTATTTTATAAAAAAAAATTTTAAATTTTAAGCTGCTTTTTGCAATAAAAGAGTGGTGAAGTTAATTTTTTTATTCAATTATTTAAACAATTATTTTTTTATTATTATTATTTTTTATTCTACTTATTTTTTATTCAAAATAAAAATAAGTTACCCCTTATCACGCTTTACCTGTAGCCTTTAATGTTTGGGGAAAAAACAGACAAGCAGCACCACAGAAAGTATTGGTTTGAAGAGCTTCCAACTAAAACTTCCTTAAAGAGAAGTATCTATAGGAGGGGAAGTATAACGGAGGGGACGTAAAACGTAGAGGGAAGTTAACGGAGTGGGAAGTATAAGGGAGGGGAAGTATAAGTGAGGGGAAGTATAAGTGAGGGGAATTATATGGGAGGGAGAAGTTAAAGTGAGGGGTAGCATAACACATAAAATAAAATAAATAAAATAAATTTTCTAAGTTTTTTTATCGAAAATTTTTCCGGTTTTTTTTCAAAGCTTTTTTTTTTTCGAAAAATTTTCCTGGTTTTCTTTTTTTTTTTTTGAAAATTTTCTAAGTTTTTTTTTTTTTTCGAAAAATTTCCCGGGTTTTCCTTTTCCTTTTTTTTTCGAAAATTTTCTAAGTTTTTTTTTCCAAGTTTTTTTTTTCAGTTTTTTTTTTCGCATTTTCCGGGTTTTCCATTTTTTTTTTCGAAAAATTTTCCGGGTTTTCCTTTTTTTTCGAAAAATTTTCCGGATTTTCCTTTTTATTTTAATTTTTTAAGTTTTTTTTTCGAAAATTTTTCTAAGTGTCAAGGTAGAAATATGGCTGACTACCGACTGCGCCGAAGTGACTACCTGGATTGAAAAATTATTGCCAACTGCGCCGGGAGTCCTATCAGATAATCTCTTGGGCTCTAAGCCTATGACCAACTGCGCCGAACAAAATAAATAAACAATAGAGGTATCTTACGAGCGCATCCTCGCGAGAGGAAAAAAATTAACCCCCTAGTGGTATCCAACGAGCGCATCAGACGCTACCTCGTTCCTAGATTCCTTAGGTACAGTCATTTTTTTCCATTTTTAATCATTAAGGCCGGGTGAAACGTGCCTATGTTTCGTTTTCCCCAAAATAAATAATTTCGGCGCAGTTGGTATGCGGCGCAGTTGGTATCAGTAATGATAGCGGATTAGGGGTACCCTTGGAGTCCCGGCGCAGTTGGCCTTTTTTCGGCGCAGTTGGATAAAGCCCAGAAATATAGGGGCTTTCTGACCAAGGGATGATTCACTCGCAAAGGGTGGAAGTATCCAATTTCTACCTACTAAAAAATACCTCCAAAAATTCGTAAAAATACAATATAAGGAGTATATTTTGGTGAAAATCGAACAGACATATCTCCGCCATTTTGTAAAAATTCGGTGAAAATCGGTTCAAAACTGTGGCCCTGAAGTATTCGGAAAAAATGCTACGGACGGCCGGCCGGAACAACTTGAGATCCGTAAAGATCAATAATGGATTTGACCCTCCGGGATCTGGAAGGCCCTTCCCGAAAACCTGACGTGGAGGGTATCACAATATCTTCTTTAAGGAAGTTAAACTTTAAAAATAAGTGAGGAGAAGCTCCATCAGCGTACTAATAGGCACGAATTTGCCTGAAGTTGGGGATTAATTTTGATGTTCGTTGTAAAACTAACATCCCTTCATCCCAGGATGAATATAATTTAATTAGTAATGTATTAACCGGAATATTATAGAATCATACCGAGGAGATTAGTTTTGGCTCTGTACGTATTATGCGTTAAAATATACATCCTTCCGTCCCTCCCACTCCTTCGCCCATTAGAAGCACTAAATTAATTCCACATATCTAAGCATAACAAGATTCCGGGGTTCAAAAGGAGAAGCTTCTTGTTAGTGAAGTTTGACGATTAAATTATTGCAGGATTATGTTCGTAAAGGCCTTATCTGGTATTTTTAAAACACTTAAATTCCCACATTTCTTCACATTTAGTCAACTTCCATGAAGAAGTTATTGTATTACCCTTTTTGTCGGGTTTTTGCATTTAATTTTTCCACAGTATTCACACGATTTTGAAAAAATTTTCAGGTTGTATAGTGTCGACATAATGCAGTTCACCATAAAGCATTAGACCATAAAATAGCAGAAATCGTGAGTTGCCGTTCACAATAAAAAATCTGCAACTCAACTTAAAGATATCGAAGAGGTTCACCATAATGCATTTGAACATAATACATCTCACTCTAAAGACGACATGAAATTTGTCAATTCAACATAACGTAGTTGAACATAAGGGAAAGTTTCATTTTAAAGAACTTGTCGTTTCGCCATAAATCTGTTTCTGTCGTTTGGGCATAATATTAGGTAAATGAAACTCGGCTAAAATCTACAAAATTCAAATTTACCCTGTGGCTGAGTTTCATTTTGTACACCTAATAAAGAAAATTGTAGGAAATTTAATTCTCTATTTTGTACTTAATTATTTTTTTCTAGGATGCACCATTTTCGGAAAATAATTTTTTTACAATAAATTTATCTTGAAAACAGTGCGTCCTAGAGAAAAAATGAATAGAATAAAAATTAAAGAGAATTGAATTTCCAACTGATTTTATTTAGTGCATTTTTAGGTAGATTTCTTTTTTTCAATATCTGTGACGGTTTACGATTTACAAGCCTTTAAAAATTAACCTTCTTAATGGTTATACTTCAATAACCATCTTACACGGAGAGGTCAACTTTTGATGGACTTTAACGCCTAAAATGTTCAAAATTTTGAAAAAATGAACTACTAGGTGTAAATGAAACTCGGCTAAAATCTACAGAATTCAAATTTACCCTGTGGCCTGAGTTTCATTTTGTACACCTAATAGATCACACCATAAACTAGGGACAAGGTGACCTGCACTTTTTTTTTATGTCGACTTGCATTTATAGAAAAAGTTTTATGGCGAAACGCTTTATGTTGAAATGAATTATGCTCAAAATGTTTAAGCTTTTGAGTGCTTTATGTTCAATCGCATCATGGTGAACTACAGATTTTTGTGTTCAACTGCTTTAGGACGAAATGCGTTATGTTGAACTGGGTTCTCCCAATCCTCACACAATATTCCTGATTGGAGGACCAAGAAATTCCCGAAAGTAATTTTTGAATTTCGAATAAATCGCGAAGATATGAATGTTTATAATTTTAAAAACTGGTCCAATTTTCACATAATTTTCCTTAATTTTGGAGGGGGGGAAAAAAGGAGAAATTGGGAGATATGAGCAATGTTTACCATGATCGAAACGCCGAAAAAAAATTATTCTACTCCTTCCTCAAAACTTTACTTTATACTTCCCCCTCCCATATTATTCCTTCTTTTTAATGAAGTTCCCGTCGGGGCCAGCTCCGCTCATGCTTTTACATAAAATTTCCACGAAAGCGGATTGAATATGAGTATGGTATGAAAAACAATGTTTTAATTTAGCGGGAAAATGATTGTTGATGAAGCGTCCGGAGGGTTCATAAAAATCGTTAAATGATAAACGGATTTTAAACTCCCACGAGAGAATCGATAGGAATTTAGAACTCGTTTGGTACAATCAGTCCCAAGAGGATTAGAATTTAGCTCTGACCTCCCAAGCGAAGAAGTTTTCCTAACAATTTAAAGTTTTAAGTTACGGCGAGAAGGGGGATTAAAGTTTCCCTCGTGCGCTTCGACTATCCAGGTCGAATTTTGAAAACGTTCGAATTTTGTGCTCTATTTTGGTAAGAAAAGATGGAATTAAATAGAACGTAGGACATAATTCTCCCGCTAAATCCCCGCCCCCTTACGGCAGCAGGTAATGTAGAATTTAATATTCTCTCACCTCACCCTCGCCTATTTACTATGCTTGTAGGGTTTTCCGAGTGGGCGTGTTCCGCAAGGCTTGAAAGATAATTTCTTCGGATACCATATCACATCAATACTAAATTTCTTTTCTTATATTTCTATTTTTTTAGATTAAAAAAAAAGTTATTGTTCAAAACGTGAAGCATATTTTTTGAGAATTACGTCTTCATGTCACTAAAAGCTTAAATATACGTGAACAATAATTTTCTCTCCCCTTTAATTTATGGTAGGATTTACAAAAAGGCCAAGTCAAATTTTACTCCGACAGTTTCCTTTTAAGAGGTTACATTCAAAGTGAATAGGTACATTTTTTTAGCTATATTTAACTTTTAATATTTACTTGCAATGTTTGATCATTGGGGTCATTTTTTTCAAATAATTATCTTTTTTCAAAAAATTTTCTGTTATTTTAACTTCCTTAAAGAAGCTCCTTAAAGTTGAATTTCGAAAAAATGGCGAAGATATGTCTGTTTGAAATTTTAAAAAATTCGCTGCGGCCGAACAGTTGGTCCGATTTTCACCAAATTTTCACCAATTACTCCTTATATTTTTTAAGAATTTTTGGTGTAAAAAAATTGCCACTTTTTAATTATTAATTTTTTTTTTAGTAGGGAGAAATTTCGTACTTCTACCCATTACGAGAGGCACATCCCTAGGGCAAAGAGCCCGTTATTTCTACCTTGACTCTTAGAAAAATGTTCGAAAAAAAAACTTAAAAAATTTTTCGACTATAAAAACTTAGAATATTTTTCGAAAAAAAAAAAAGGAAAACCCGGAAAATTTTTCGAAAACAAAATTTGGAAAATTCTCTTTTATACTTTCCCTCCCTACTACATCCCCTTCTGTTATACTTTCGTTCCCTTATACTTCCCCCTCCGTTATACTTCACTCTCTGTTATACTACCCCTCACTTAAACTTCCCCCTCCCATATACTTCCCCTCACTTATACTTCCCCCTCCGTTATACTTCCCCTCCCATATACTTCCCCCTCCGTTATACCGTTTGTGATTAGGAGATGGAAAAAAATTAACTTGTTTTTGGCATATTTCACATCTTACTCAATTTGGGTAATCCCCCCTAAGGGCTCGTTGAAACAAATTGAGGATTACTTTTATTTTTTTTCAACCTTGTTTTGAGTTAATATGGAAAAAAAAATCATTTTCATTTGTTTTTCAGAAATGTCAGGGGTTGAAAAAAAAAGGAATCTTCAATTTGTTTCAACTAGCCCTGAGGGAGAGATAACCCTTAAATCGAGTAACGTGTGAAATTGGCCGAAAACAAGTTCAATTAGCTCTTTCAAAATTTGTTGTCCGAAAGAAAAATTCCTTTCAACAAGTGCTAATTTTCATTTCTGAACTAAAAATTTGGGTTCTAACTTGAAAAAAGGCCATTAACGACGAAATCTCGTGATGCAGAATGCGAAGATGCTCAAATTTGAGACAGTTGGATTCTTCGGGAAAAAATAAGTGGAACTAAAAAAAACGAGTCTCCTAGGTCAATTTTAACGGATTTTAGAGCAAAAAAAGCTAAAATTTGGCATTTTTGAAAAGTTGTCCAAAATCGTCATATGAGTACTCAAATCTACTTGAAATTTTGCGTAGATTACGAATCTGAAATAAAAAATAGGGGTTCTCATTTGAAATAACGAAGTTAGGTTGTGTCGGGGACACCCTGTATATCCAGGCGGATTTTAAACTACACCATCAAATTCATTGATTTAATTAAGGGGGGTTTACGTTTAACTTTTTTTCGTAAAACCACTTTTAACGCTCTCCCAGACGTATGCTATGTGTTTCCGGACACCCTGTATATCTTTACCGAATAGATGGAAAAAAAATTAACTTGTTTTTGGCATATTTCACATCTTACTCTATTTGGGTAATCTCCCCTAAGGGCTCGTTGAAACAATTGAGGATTACTTTTATTTTTTTCAACCTTGTTTTGAGTTAATATGGAAAAACTAAGAGAAATCATTTTCATTTGTTTTTCAGAAATGTCAGGGGTTGAAAAAAAAAGGAATCTTCAATTTGTTTCAACTAGCCCTGAGGGAGAGATAACCCTTAAATCGAGTAACGTGTGAAATTGGCCGAAAACAAGTTCAATTTATTTTATTTTTTAAAAAATTTCTGAGGCTTTTAAACAATTTAGGAGGCTTTCCTCACTTTTAATCTTTTGTATGCACGATTGTGTTTTGAGATCTAAAAAACGGATGAAAAGAGACGAGGGGGGGAAAAAAATCCATTGAATTGATTCAGAGTACCGGTTCCCTCAGGCGGCGTGCGCTTTTGTCTAACTTTTTTCCTTCTATTTTCCCCTCTTTTACCGAGGATAAATATGGAAAGGTTATAAATTATGGAGTTAGTTTTCTAAACGGATTTGTTTGTTTAATAACAAACGGGTCCGAAAGGGGTCATGCGGGGACGAGGAAACCCCCATGACTGAATATTGATGGGTTTGTCATGAAAATTTAAATAAAAACCTCGCCTCCCTCTTTTTATTTGAACGAGTACGGTCGACCTACTTCACCACCAACCTATCATGTAATTAACAGTCAATTTCAAAAATTTATGATCAATTAATACGGAAAAAATACGAAATTCCACCGTTAAATCGTTAAAATATAGGGATACGTATGGGGAGTTAGGACACACATGGCACACGTCTCGGAGAGCTTTTAACCCTTTCGAGACCGCGTCTGACGCCGGATTCTCTGCGCGCGTAGTTCATTTCTTCCCCAACAGATTGCCAGTTTTTGCATGTCGCTAGCGCCACGGGAAGCGAAGGTATTAAACTTTTTAGAGAGCTTCCCGCTGGCCCCTGGGCAACTAAAGTCGCCTGCGGTCTCCAAACGAAAAGCGCGAATGAAAACTACAGTCGCCTGCGGTCTCGAAAGGGTTAAAAAGTAGTAGTAAAAAGTAGTAGTGAAATTTAAAAAAAAAAAAAAAATTTTAAATCAAAGATTTGATGGTGTAATTTAAAATGCGTCAGAGCCTAACTTCATTTTTTCAAATGAAAACCCCTATTTTTTTATTTCGGATTCGTAATCTACGCAAAATTTCCAGTTGATTTGACTACAATGACCATCTTAGAAAACATCAAAAACTGTCAAATTTTAGCGTGTTAAAATCGACCTAAGAGAGTTTTTTTTTAACTCTTCTTCTTTCTGGCCGAAGTTTCCAACTACCACAAATGGAAGCATCTTCGCATTCTGCATCATGAGATGTCGTCGCTAATGGCCTTTTTCAAGTTAAAACCCAAATTTGTTTCTTCAGAAATGAAAACTAGCGATTTTTTAACGGAATATTTCTTTTTGATGCATAACAACAAAGACGCTGTAGATCTTTTAAAACTATGGTCCTAAAGAAAATTCTCTATAAAAACCGCTAATTTTTATTTTCTGAAGTAAGAATTTGGGTTTTAACCTAAAAAGTCTGTTAGCGATGACATCTCATTATGCAGAATGCGGAGATACTTGAATTTTTGTTAGTTGGAATCTTCGGACAAAAGAAGTGGAGTTGAAAAAAATAACTCTCTTAGGTCGATTTTACGGATTTTAGCGCGAAAAACGCTAAAATTTGGCATTTTTTTAAAGTTGTCAAAAATGGTCATAAGAATAGTAGTCAAATAAACTTGAAATTTTGCGTAAATTACGAATCTAGAATAAAAAATAGGGGTTCACATTTGAAATTCGATCGAATCAGGTAAATTTAATAATCAAAGAAATTTTTAATGGATGCATTGGAGAATTTGTCATGCATTTGTCAAAAATAAGCGGAATTTAAAAAAAAAAACGAGTCTCCTAGGTCAATTTTAACGGATTTTAGAGCAAAAAACGCTAAAATTTGACATTTTTTAAAGTTGTCGAAAATGGTCTCAAAAATAGTCAAATCTACTTGAAATTTTGCGTAGATTACGAATCTGAAATAAAAATAGGGGTTATTATTTGAAATAACGAAGTTAGGTTGTGTCTGGGACACCCTGTATATCCAGACGCATTTTAAACACCATCAAATTCTTTGATTTAAATTAAGGGGGCTTTACATTTAACTTTTTTTATAAAACCACTTTTTAACGCTCTCCCAGACGCTTGCCATGTGTTTCCGGACACCCTGTAAAAACGCATTTTACACTACACCATCAAATTCTTTGATATAAATTAAGGGGTGCTTACCTTAACTTTTTTTTCACAAAATCACTTTCCAACCTCTCCGAGACGTGAGCCATGTGTTTCTGGACACCCTGTATATGGGATCCAACCATTCACGCAATTTTATACGATTTAAAAATAAAAAGTAAAAACAACTTGAGGGTGTTACAATAACTGCTCTTTCAAAATTTATAAAATCTAGCTCTAATCTAGTGCTTTTTAGAGGTTTTGATGTCTTATTTTGTCTCTTCGAAGATAACTGTATGTAATCTATTTAAAACCCTTGTTTTGATTACTGCCGTCTAGAGTGGATACTAAAAAAATCAATCCCTTTTAAATCAAGCTAAAACCAATCTTGTATCCTTCCCCCCGCCATCTCCCACGGAAACAAAAGGTCGTTAAATTACTCTTTCCGATTGGAAGGTGAATTATTTTACAGAAAAAAAACACCAAACAATTCTGTGATTAAAACAATAATTTTAACGCTTACATTTTAAAATGGGAAAACACCCTTGAAATACAGTTTGTGAATTTGCGACGGACGGACGGCCGGCACCACAAACAACCTCTTGATCGGCAAAGATCAGTAATCAGTTTTCTTTACGGGTCTGAAAGACCCTTATCCAGATACAGTACCTCGGAGGGTGTCACAATAACTTCTTCGGGGAAGTTAAAATAACATTTCTTATACTATTTTTCGAGAAATTTTTTAAAATATTTATGTAAAATTAATTTTACAAGAGCCAGAAAAGTGCCAGAAAATTACTAAGTGCCAAAAAAAAACTTATCCAGATACAGTACCTCGGAGGGTGTCACTTCCTTATAATTCCCCTCCCTTATACTTCCCCCTCCCTTATACTTCCCCTCCTTTATACTTTCCCTCCGTTCGTTATACTTCCCCCTCCTTTATACTTTCCCTCAGTTCTTTATACTTTCGTTCCCTTATACTTCCACCTCTGATATACTTCCCCTCCCATATACTTCCCTGTCCCTTGTAAGTCCCCTCCGTTATACTTCCCCCTCCTATATTTTTACTTCTCTTTAAGGAAGTTTTCCTTGGAAGCTCTTCAAACCAGTACTTTTACTAACTGTTGAACCCAAATTAAAATAAAATTCATCGCTTTAATAAATTTTTTTGTTAAAACTTTTTTAAAGAATTTTTAATCTTTGCCGCGAGCGTTATTTCAAGATAATTAAAGGATATTCATTGGCAAGAACAGCAAGGGAAGCTCCTTTTTTAAAAAAGAAGCTTTTAAAGTAGTGAATAAAAAGTAGAGATAAAAGTGAAGTTTAAAAAAGTTTTAAAATTTCTTTCTATTGAATAAAAAAAAACAAGGACGTTAAAAAATGGAAGAGACGATATTAGAAAAACATTTTTCTTTAATTTTTCCTTTCTATTATACTCTTTTTAGTGCTCAACCAGTCTTTATAAATAATGTATTCATGACTTTTCATCAAATGTTTAAACAGTTGAAAGGCCCCCATTCCCGCCTAGCGAGTGCCCCTTCCGCGCCCACCGTTTTCAGGACAAGTATTAAAGTTCTCTGGCCAAAGTAAAGTAATTATGGTTAAGTATAAACTTTGCTTAATTTAATTTAAAACTTGAAGGGAGGGGGAGGAGGGGTAGCGTACTCAATTAAGTCTCCATTCTTGAGGAATGTCGGAGGGCGCGCGAGGATCCTTCGCGTTTCTGAAGGACAGTATCATAATTTCAGTTTAACTTCCCTCCTGTATTATACCACTTACAGTTCTGCTTAATCAACTTTGAAGAACAAAATGCTTTTCAAGAATCCCTTAATTTTGAAAATTGAGGAAAGCATATTAAATTTTTAGCCAGATCCTCCCATAGTCCTGAGAGGGAAGCTCTAAAATGGCGGTTTACTCAGATTTTGTATAAATTGAATATTTTACGTTCGTAGATATATAATTTAATCGCCAACTTGAAAAATGAGTTTGTAATAGGATCATTTTATTTTTATTTTATTTTTATTTTATTTTTATTTATTTACATCAAAATTAATAAATTTATAGTAATTGTCAAACAAAATAACTAGAACAGGAAACAATTACAATTAACACTTTTAAACAATTAACAATTTTTAAATATTTTTATCTCACTAGAAAAGGAACATAAATTATAGGTATATCACAAGTCACTTAGATCGCTATTCAAGAATCCTCATGAGTAGATGGGGTTCTTAATCAGCCACCCCTTTACTCTATTAGTGAGTGGCAAGAGAGGCAAAACTGAAATTGTGTGAGGCAATTTGTTAAAAAATCTGTAGCTCCAATATCGCTGACAGGTAAGGCTTCTTTTTAATCTATTAAACGGGACTACAAGATCACCTCTGTTTCGAGTGTCATGTGAGTGCACGTCCTCAAATGTTCTTAAATTTACTGAGGCAGACTTAATATGTTTTATACATCCCAGAATGAACACACTTGTAACGTCAAGATTTCCAGTTTAATGAACGAACTACGAACATCATCACGGTAACCAACATCATCCAGAACACGAACGACTCTCCTCTGTATGGCAATACTTTTTCAACATGACAACTATGACCCCAAGCTGTTATACCGTAGGTAATGTGAGAATGAAAAATTGCAAAATAAATTGACCTTAATTTATCACTGCTCAACTCTTTCTTTAATAACCTCATAAGATACGTTTGAGTGCTTAACTTTTTGCAAAGATTTTAAATAAGATTTAGAAAATCCCATATTTAGTAAAATTTTCTGTGATGATCTAAAAGTAAAAGGTCTGTATTTGGCCCTGACAGGAACTTCCTCCATTTCTGAGAATATCAAAATCTCACATTTTCAAGCTAAACCAACAAGAAATTTTCTGTGAAAATTGGATGGGAACTGCGGCCGTAAAGTATTCAGGAAAAATGCAATCGACGGACAAGAGACAACCACATTATTGGAGAAGATCTTAAATTTCTGGAAGACCTTACTCAAAGAGGTATTGCAAATAAGATCACTTCGTATTTAATAGAGTTTATTGAAACAAAAGTTCTAGTTTGAAGAGCTTACAACGAAAACTTCCTTTAAGAGAAGGAACAATATAGGAGGGGGAAGTATTAAGGAGGAGAAGTATAACGGAGGTAAAGTATAATTTCAAGTATTTGTAATAGAAAGATTTTTTTTTTTTTTTTTTTTTTTTTTTTTTTTTTTTTTTTTTTTTTTCCCAAAAGTTTTTAAAGTTTATTTATTTTGTCGAAAATTTTTTTTTTTTTTTTTAGTTTTTCCACGATTAACGAAATTATCCAGGTAGAAATAATGCACCGTTTGGCCAAGGAATGTCTCTCTCGCAAGTGGCGAAAGTATCAATTTTTCCCTGCTAAAAAAATTTTTTCACCTCAAAAATTCGAAAAAAAAAAGTACTAGTCTGGAGCTGGCCCCGACGGGAACTTCCTTAAAGAGAAGTATCTATATAGGAGGGGAGTATATGGGAGGAGAAGTATAACGGAGTGGGAAGTATGTGGGAGGGGAAGTATAACGAGGGGGAAGTAAAACGGAGGGGGAAGTATAACGGAGGGGAAAGTATAAGGAGGGGAAAGTATAAGGAAGGGGAAAGTATAACAGAGGGTGAAGTATAATGGAGGGGAAGTATAAGGGAACGAAAGTATAAAGGAAGGGGATGTAGTAGGGAGGGAAAGTATAAAGGAGAATTTTCCAAGTTAGTTTTTTCGAAAAATTTTTCGGGCTTTTTTTTTTTTTTTCAAAAAATTTTCTAAGTTCTTTTTTTGAAAATGTTCTAAGTTTTTTTGTCCGAAAAAAATTTTTTTTTTTTTTCAAAAAATTTTCAAAGTTTTTTTTTCGAAAAATTTTCTGGGTTTTTCTTTCTTTTTCTTTTTTTTTTTTTTTTTTTTTTTGAAAAATTTGGTGAAAATCGGATTAACGGTTCGGCCGCAGCGAATTTTTAAAATTTCAAACAGACATATCTCCGCCATTTTTTCGAAATTCAAAAATCCCCCTCGTTACATTCTTCTTCACCGGCTAAAGAATTTTGGTGAAAATTTGGTGAAAATCGGATGAAAATTGTGGCCGTAAAGTGTTCCGGAAAAAAATGCTACGGACGGCCGGACGGCCGGCCGGCACCACAGACAAAGTTGAGATCGGTAAAGATCAATATTCGATTTGACCCTCTGGGGAAGACCCTTCCCCAAAAACCCGACGTCGAGGGTATCGCAATAACTTTCTTTAAGGAAGTTTATATGAGGAGTATTTGGTGAAAAGGTAAAAATCGGACCATTGGTTCGGTCGCAGCAAATTTTTTAAAATTTCAAAAGACGGTTCCGCCATTTTTTCGAAATTCCACAACCTTGTTCAACTATTTAGAAAGATATTGTAAACATTTGATAAAAATCTGTGGAAACTGTGGCCGCAAAGTGTTCCGGAAAACCACAGACAAATTTGAGATCGGTAAAAATTCGATTTGACCCTACGGGGTCTGGAAGGTCCTTCCCGAAAACCCGACACGGAGGGTAAAACAATAACTTCTTTAAGGAAGTTAAAATAATTTAGGGAGAATACAGAGGAGTTTTCGCTTGTTCGGTGGTCTGACTTAGGCGAAGACTTTCATTTTTTCTACCTCAATGCAGAAAAAATGTTTTCAATTGAAGGGAAGAAAACCGATTAAATTGCGCTACTTTGGCTGCCTGCTCCTGAGTAGCATTTTATTGGTGGGACTAACAGCGTATAAAGAAAAATCTCAAGATTTTAAAGCAATATAAAAAGTTTCATTTCCATGTGTCGTGTAATTCAAGTGTAAAGTTGTAAAAAAGTTTATTTGCTTGGCTATGGAGAAGGTTCCGGGTCGAACATAAACAACACCCTTAGGAATTTATACAAAAATGGGACTACAGGCAAAGTAAATAATAGGACTGTAAATAATGGTGGGTGTGTCAAGTACTTTTATCTCCCGGTTCCACCCGAGTACCCCTAATTATATAAACAAATTCTCGGAGTCGCTTTTCGCGCTCTCGTCCCGGACGTATCCGTAGCGTGCAGAACCCTTTTAACCCCCCGCCCCCCAACCAGCAAATCGGACGTTCTACGAGCTTTGAAATTATCATAATTGCACTTTTCTCGCTCAGAGAAAAAATGTTCAAACGCCTATTTAACAAAACGAATAGTTTTTGATTACTGTAGGTAGCTTTAAAAAATATGTGGTATTGAGCTCTTCCAATCGGGAACGTCGTCCAAGTAACCGTCATAATAATTTTTCGTCCCACCTTAAAGAGGTGTAACAATAAAGAAGGGGGATGCATTAAGGAGGCGAAGTATAACGGAGGGGAAGTATAAAGGAGGGAAAGATCGAGGAGGGGGAAGTATTAGGGAAGGGAAGTTTAAGGAGGTCTTTGAAGTACAGGGAGTCATTTAACTCTTCTCGTCATAAGTTTTCAAGGAGGTTTTTTTTCCAACTTAGTTTTTTTCCGAAAAACTATCAGTTTTTTGTTTCAAAAAGTTTCTTTTTTTTCGAAAAATTTTTTAATTTTTTTTTAATTTTCTAATTTTTTTTTTTCGAAAAGCTTTTTAAGTATCAAGGTAAAAATAATGGCTGCACCGGGATTGCGCATCAGACCATCAGACCACCTCCTCCTGGCCAATCCGAATCCATAAAGGCTATTAGACCAATCCTCCTGCTCAATCAAATGCGCAATCACGGTGTCAAATAATTTTTGGTTATGCGCAATCACGGTGTCTAAAATTTTATGTCCATGCGCAATCACGGTGTCCAATAGTTTTACCTGTGCGCAATCACGGTGCCTGAAATGTTGGAGCAGGTAAAAAAATGCGCAATCACACCCAAAATAATGGGATTTTTGCCCTAGGGAGGACCCTCTCGTAACGGGTGAAAGTATGAAATTTCTCGCTCCTAAATTGATACTTGTTTTACACCAAAAATGCGTAAAAATATAAGGAGTAATTCGTGGAATTTGGTGTAAATCAGATCAATTTTTTAAATTTCATTTTTTTCAAACAGACATATCTCCACCAAAATTGCCCTCGTATAACGGTAGGGGAAGTATAAGGGAACGAAAGTACGTATAACGAAGGAAGGGAAAGTATAAAGGTAGGGAAGAATAAGGGAGGGGGAAGTTTTTTTTTTTTGTTTTTTTTTAATTTTCTTAGTTATTTTCTTAGAAAAATTTTCTAAGTTTTTTCCTAAAATTATCCGGGTTTTCTTTTTTTTTTTTTTTTTTTTTTTTTGAAAAATTTTCCGAGTTTTTTTCGAAAACTTTTTTTTGTCAAAAAATTTTTTAAGTTTTTTTTGTCAAAAAATTTTTTAAGTTTTTTTTTGTCAAAAAAATTTTTAAGTTTTTTTTGTCAAAAAATAAGTTTTTATTTTTTGAAAATTTTCTAAGTTCAATTTTTTTTTATTTTTTGAAGATTTTCCAGGTTTTCTTTTTTAAATTTGCGCTATTTTTTTGGAGGGTATCACAATAACTTCTTTAAGGAAGTTAAAAATAAAGGTTCTTATTCGAAATAACGAAGTTAGGTTCTGTTGGGTACATCCGAACGCATTTTAAACCATACCATCAAATTCTTTGATTTAAATTAAGGGGGCTTTACATTTAAATTTTTTTCATAAAACCCGAAATTTCCATTACCTATCAATCCTATCTCATCGGCCCTCTTGGCAGAAGCCCTAAAACGATGCCTGATTTTCAACTGAAATTTCGTTTTTTGAAGAAGACGGTAAAGAAGGCAATTCGGAGCGATTAAAAGAAACCAATTAAGGATTAAGTAAACAATGAAGGCAGTAAAAAGAGAAAGAGACCGAGGGGGGAAAAAAAGAGGGAA
This sequence comes from Orius insidiosus, assembly GCA_014119065.1. NCBI lineage: Eukaryota > Metazoa > Arthropoda > Insecta > Hemiptera > Anthocoridae > Orius > Orius insidiosus. The sequence continues at coordinate 149,800 of JACGAQ010000091.1, forward strand.
GAAATAATTGGAAGAGTTGACATCAACTAGAAAGAAGGCCACCTGTTCTCTCTAGCCCCGCCCTTGTCACCTAAAATCCGAAGAAATTCTCACCAACTTTTGTATAATAAAATGTATTAAAATTCGAAGATGACAGAGTAAAAAATGAGTTTTTAATTAAATTAGACCACATTAAAATGAAATGTTAGTTTAAACATGAGAGAAACTCCGATGTTTGAATGTTGAGGTCAGTTTTGGCTTTTGAGGGAGAGAAACTTTTAGTTAGGTTTGAAATCAGGTGGACACTTCTCGGGCGATTTAAAGCGACATTAGAGCCGTCAAGAAAAACGTGTCGGGATTATGTATTTCCCGGGGCGAGTGGCACTTATGAATTCGTAACGCCGTGCCAGCCTGGTGCCAGGGGCTGCCCAAACTCCCATTAAAAACGGCGAGGGAGGGACGGAAAAAAAAAAACCACTTTAATCTCTCCTTGTCATGACTTCTTTCCACTTTCCGAGGACGTGAATTGAAAACGGAGGAAGGAAAACCTTGATTTTTAATTCATTTCAGAATCCTTTCCCCCGATGTCTTCAGGATTATCAGCTTTTTGTCCCTTACTCAAAGTTCCCTTTGATCTTACAGTTTAGAATAGTTAAGAACTCCTTAATGGATTGCCTCGTTAAAAATGGCATCGAAAGATCGTTATTCCCAAACAACTTTAACTTGATTATAACGAACCCTTTCAGCATTATTGTCCGTGAATAAAAAGTGCTTGTCAGTGTCAGCCACTTCTAAATTTATTTATTTATAAAGATCAAGATTAATAAGAGGACCAAACCCCAAGTGTTGTTGTACGTAAATAAAACAAAAGTTTTTTATTTGAAAAACATTTTTAGTTTTAAAATTTAAAAAAAGAGTTAACTAGTTTGATGAGCTTCCAATGAAAACTTCCTTACAGAGAAGGGACAGTAAAGGAGGGGAAGTATAACGGGTGGTAAGTTTCGGGAGGGGGAAGTATAAAGGAGGGGAATTATAAGGATGGGGAAATACATACAAAAGAAGCAGAATAATTTCAAGGTTTTAGAGGCTGGTAACCAACCGGGCCAAATATTTTCATCAACGACACAAAATATATCTAACTGGGCCAACGACTTGACAACTATCGTGCCCAACTCGGCCAACCACTCGAAAGCCATAGTTACTAATTCGGCCAAAAACTGGTGCCCAAGTCGGCCAAAATTAATACCGTCAATTTTGTAGTAGGATAAAATAAAAAAATAAAAATTAAAAATTTACTTCATATTTTATTGATCCTACAGTTGTATCGTTTTTATATTCGACTGTCAACCCGAACCTCTGAATTGCACGCCACCAAGCTTGAGTTAAATGAAACCTGCATCCCACTTGTCGGGCACACGGCCATGCCTTGTTTTAAGGTATTTTTGACCAAAATTGCATTTTTAAGGCATTTTCGACCAAAATTGCCTTTCATTAAAAGCATTTTTCACAGTTTTTGTCTGAAAAACAACAGATTTATGGCATTTTTGAGCAAAAATTGACTTTTTTAAGGCATTTTTGACCAAAATTACCTATTTTAAGGCATTTTTGACCAAAATTACCTTTTTTTAAAGGCATTTTTGACCATAATTGCATTTTTAAGGCATTTTCGACCAAAATTGCCTTTCATTAAAAGCATTTTTCACAGTTTTTGTCTTAAAAACACAGATTTATGGCATTTTTGACCAAAATTGACTTTTTTAAGGCATTTTTGACCAAAATTGCCTTTTTTAACTTATAAGCCTCTTCTCGTTTACTGTTAATTAAACAAAAACGATTGGAATGTAATTATTGCCGATAAATCCGTGTGTCTTGAGGAACTGTTTAAAGTACGAAGGCGCAAACTGGAAAGTACCACCAAATTTTTCTTTTTTTTCCGTCAAAAAATTCAGGGTAGAAATAATGGGTATTCTGCCCAAGAGATTCCTCAAGTCGCAAAGGGTGGAACTAATAAGTTTTCCCTACCAAAAATACAAAAAAAAATTTTTTAGTGTTTCGGAAAAATGCTACGGACGGTGCAACGGCCGGCCGGCAGTCCGGTACAACAGAGAAAGTTAAAATGGGTAAAGATCAATATTCGATTTGACCCTCCGGGGTCTGGGAGACCCTTCCCCAAAAACCCGACGTGGAGGGTATCACAATAAATTCTTTAAGGAAATTAAATATAATACAAAAGAAAAGGGAAAATTTTTTCGAAAAAAAAAAGAAAATTTTTCTCAATTTCTCAAATTTTTTCAACTTGAAATTACACTTTCTCTTCATTGTACTACCCCTCCTTTATACTCCTCCTCCGTTATACTTCCCCTCCCTTATACTTCCCCCCGCTATACTTCCCCCTCCTATATTTTTTCGTCTCTTTAACGAAATTTTTGTCGAAAGTTCTTCAAATTAGTACTTTTTGAATTTTTAACTAATGTAGGTTCAAAATTGACGTCAGAAACAGAAAAATGGCATTTTCAAAGTAATTTTGACACCCTCTAGAGATGTATTTTCACCTTTTCCCATTAAAAATTTCAGAACAGTTACAATGATCCGGAGTATATTTTTTTTCTCGATTAAAAAAGTTTTTTTTATTCCATCTTAATAAATAAACTTTTGAATAACTTGGAAGGAAAACTTTATCGTTAATGAGAGTAAACCATCAAACGTAACTAGGTAATTAATTATTTCGAGTAGTTTTATCCATTCGAGGTTTCTCTATATCATGCACTCGTAACAAACTTTCCAAATTAATTTTGAACTAAAACTAAGTTTTCTTAATATATAGAAATCAGTGTTATTTTAGATAAAATTTATTTTTCCATGATAAATTAGTTTCCTTGGCAAAATTGATCGGAGAGGCTTGAATTTTTTTTCTCTTGTTAGAAGAGGTTCGGAATTTAAAATTTAAATTAGAACAATGGTTCGGCTTTTCGACGTAAGTAAATAATGTTCTCCTCCTCTTTTGATTAAGCTTTCAGTTCGTGTAGTGTCTGCTCTGGATGTTAAACAAGACCCCATAAGACTTAATTGCTCATAGTCGCATAATCTCGGTATTCTCCGGTCTATATCGCTTCTCTCTCCAATCAACAATACGACAATATCAGCCCTGTATGCTAATTCTAAGTATTTGTTTCTAATTTAAATATTTCTCTTTTACATCTTCATTTGATTGTTTCCAGTCGAAAAATGGGTGGATAAGGGTCAAAAGGGTCCTTATCGATCAAAAGAGAAAAGTGACAGTACTAAAATTAGCCAAATATAACTTATTTATTACCTATTCTTAAAAATCAACCATTTAAGCATCCTGTATAAACAAACAAAATTTAAAAACAATAGAATTTTTTATCCGTCTAAAAAATACACTATAACGTATTTTTTTTTTTTTTTTTTTTTTTTTTTTTTTTTTTTTTTTTTTTTTTTTTTTTTTTTGCTTAAAGTTAGATTGGAGGGATAGAAAGTTTCTTTAGAGTTTTCCGTCTCAATAAAAAACACTTGGGCCAATCTTCCCCATTTTCATTACCGCCTTTTGGTAGCAAAAACATGAAAAAAAGAATTTTTTTTTATATTGAAAAAGTAAGTTTTTTTTGAAAATTATTTGAGGGGAAAAAAGTCACTTTGGTTTAATTTGAAGGATTTTCATTTAAATTGATTGAATTATTGCATTTATAGGTAAAATTTAGGCCACAAAATGTTAGTTTTTCTGAAAAGACGTTATTGTTTTACCAGCCAGGCCCGGTTATTTGTGAAAAGGTCGTCCGCACTCCTATGGGGGGGGGGGGGGGTAAACGCGGATTTTTCCGGTTTTTTCCTTGCATCTCCAAAACGGTACGTCGTAACTAAAAAATATATAAGTTAAAAAAGAAAGCTGGCTAAATTTTCTAGAAATTTGGTTCAATAAAATTTTTGTACGACCAACGGCGCCCGAGCTACACGGCGGCAAAAAACGGTGCAAAAGAGCGAGAAAAAAAAATTTCACCTTTTTCGAGAGTGACTTTTCGCGGTTTTTCGCCTGTATCTTCTAAACGGTACGTCGCACAGTGGGGAAAAATGGCCAAAAAACGGAAAAAATTCTATATATCGAGAACGGATGGTCCTATCGACCTGAGACTAGTCTCATTCGATTCAGGGTAAAAAAATACATTGGATACACATATAAAAACCAATTTTAATTGTTTTTATATATTTGAAGGTAAAAATAATAATGTATAGGTAATATTAATAAATATAAATATAAATAATAAATATTAAATACCAAAAATAAACATAAAAATTGTTATATTTATTATCATTATCGGCAAAAAAAATTTAACTGAATGAGAATATAGAATCATGAAGGGGCTCATTTTCGGCTAGCACAAGCTAGCGTATTAATGAACCAATAGTCTTGATAACAAAACAGGATTAATTTAAATGATTGTTTACTAAAATTAACACATATTAATAAATAAATACTCAAATACTAATAAATTAATACACATATATTAATAAATTAATTTAGTTAATATAATTTATTATTAATAAATTAATACTTGTGTTTAACGCTATGTTAATACATGCTGTATTTATCGCGTCTCGACATAAAAAAATTCATAACTCACCAATTCGGTTGAGCTCGGGTACCAATTTTTTATAGAACCTTTATTAGAGTATCTAGATTCAGGAAAAAATTGTCTCAGACCGTAGGAAGGCGTAGCTCGTTTTTTTTTATCAGAATATCTGACGAAAAAATTTTTTTGTGTGCGAGTTCAATTGACCTTGATTTAGAATCTATTATTGTATACGCTAACGTAAATACTACTAATAAATATGAGAAACATATTTTATAAGTGAACCGAGATGAAGAAATTCATCAAATTAATTTTTTCCAGCATTTCCCCACTGTGCGTCGTAGCCAAAAAGTGTACTATACAAAAATGAAAGGTTAATTTCCTCTAGATTAGACAAAGTCAACTTTTTTGCAGGATCGGCCGTTTCCGAGCTGCAAAGTGCTGAAAAAGTAGATGAAAAAAGCGTGTTTTAAAAATCGCTGAAATTCGGAAACAAAATCAGGGAAGGAGCAGTCTGAGCGAAAACCGGCCATAGCTTTGTTCCAACCGCAGTTTGAAACTCGTTTGAAACTCCTGGGGCATACGCAGAAGGATTTGGACGTCAAATTTGACGTCGATCAATTCGTTTGTCCATCAAATCCTTCTGCGCATGCTCCATAAGTTTTAAACCAGTTTCAAATTGCTGTTGGAACAAAGCTAATGATGGTAGATCTCGACTTAGTCTATGGTTCCGACCAAGCAGCAATATCCCCTTTTCCCCAAATTTTTTGAAGTTTTCTTCGTTTTTTTTTATTCCCTAAAAACCATCTTTAGAGCAGACTTTATGCGGTGGTATTTTGGCAAAAAAATATACTTTTTAGCGAGAGTTAACCGCTTTTTTAACCTAAATACGCCATTAAGAAAAGCTAGTTGATATTCTATTGTCGGATATTGTTTTAAACGAGAAGAAAAAGATTTATTGAGAATTTCCAAGGTGACGAGGGTCAGTTATTTCCGAGAAATCCAGGTGTTGAAAGGGATGACAACTCTCCAATTATTTCTTCCGACGACTTCACCCTCCCGACGAACGTCCCGCTATTGTTTACCGAGGCGTTAATTGGTTCCCTCTAATTGGATGGTTTCGGATTTTCATCTCGTTATATCCGCACGCGGGGAAAATTTTCTATCGGGCTTTCGCTCCTATTGGTCCAAAAGTCGGAAGAATGCGTAAACAAATATTAACGCGTGAGAGGGAAGGGAAACGATGGGATTCACTGATAGAATCCCCCTTAAATGTCTTTTCCCTTAAGTCCCTTGATATTTAGTCCGGAGAGTTGGCACAATGTGCTACACTTGCCGAGCAAGCTAATTCCATGTAAATTAGCCCTCCATGTCCCATCCGTATATACTGAAACTCTCTCCATGTTGCGATTTTCAACGATTTCCTAACATTTTACCCCCATGTATATATTTAAATCGTCTAACTTAATCCTCTTTTAAAAACCCCCTCCTCCCCTCGTAATTACTTATCCCAAGGGTAATCCAATTAAACTTATTATTTCCGCGTAAAAATCAAGTTCAGATTTCAATTGAATAAAAAGAGAATCGTTGAAATATAGGATGTTGGCAATCCTGTGAAAAATTGTCGGATTAAAAATTAATCCTGGCCACCCCGATGGAAAAGGCTTATATCGCCCCCAAGTCCTCTCAAAATAAGATAAACAAACAATATTTTTACCATCCGAATGCTAATTTTGAATTGGAAAACAAATTGTTCTCTGCCATTGAAAAATAAAATAAAATATATAGGAAAAAAATTTTCCCCAATAAATTCTTCTTCCTTCAATGAAAGTATTTTTGCGAAGATCGGAAAAATTACGGCTGTAGCGTATTAAACAAAACTTTAGACATCCATATCTCCGCCATTTTTGCGATTTTTGAAAAAATCTCTCGACATTTTCAAATTATGTATGAAAGCAAGAGCCTCTAAAAATTTGGTGAAAACCTGATGAAATTGCATCTTTAGGGTCAGGGTGTTTCCAAAAAATCCAGCCAGAGGGAGAAGGGACGAGGATTTTCCCGGTTTCCCTTTGTATCTCCAAAACGGTACGTCGTAAACAAAAAATATATAAGTTAAAAAAGAAAGCTGACTTTTACAATGAATTTGGTTCAATACAATTTTTTGTACGACCAACGGCGCCTGAGCTACATGGCGGGGAAAATCAGTGCAAAAACGAAAGTCTTTTGACCGCGACTTTTCGCGGTTTTTTTGCCTGTATCTTCAAAACGGTCTGTCCTAGTCAAAATATGTATTATACAAAAATGAAAGGTGATTAAATTTTCTACAAATTAGACGAAATCAACTTCATTGCAGGATCAGCCGTTTCCGAGAAGCAAAGCGCTGAAAAAAGTCGATGAAAAAAAGCCAGTTTTAAAAATCGCTGAAACAGTTTGAGCGACAATCGGTTTTTATTTTTTGCTTCCCTAATGGTTAATGCAGGCGGAAGAAACTTTCGAAAAAAGGAAAAACCAAAGTCGATAGGTAAAAAAAATGTTAGACGTTTGTTTATTTTGTGATTTATAAGGAGGTTTGTCGTAGGTGATACGCAATAAATCATGTTTAGATCCCTTAATGGACTTTCAAAATTCAAACCTTGTCGCGTAGTTGATGTGATCCCTCCGTATCTCAAGTGGCTGCGAGTCTTTAAAGAAACGTCAAGGAAACGAGACAACCTTCCCCTCCACCACATTACATCCATGATTTATACGGAAAAGTGACAAATTAGATTCACGTCAATTCACGCGCCAGAAAAAAAATTCTTCCCGTTCAAAAATAAAGACAACTTTTTGAGTGAAGCTAAACGTTGAGTAAAACACAAATTAAAACTGCTTTTCAACGTTTAAACCTAGATTTACGATACAGCGATGGGCGTTTTTCAACTAGAGGACAGCCAAACGTTTAACTCCTGATTTCCAACTTTGTTTTATTCATCCCCATTATATTTATCTCCATTCAGACTATGAAAACGTAATTATCTATCAGGGAGCCTTTTAAACCTTTCAGTATGTATTTTATTTAGAGAACATGTAGGATGGGTTGATAACCACAAATTTAGAGAGATTATTAAAAGATTGAGTGGTGGTGATGTGTAGGACGTGTTTTGTTAAACTGAAGAAAATTTTAAGTCCGATCTTTCTGCTAGCTCCTCTTGAGGAGTTAAAACAGTTACTTAATAAGGTTATTGTGATACCCTCCATGTCGGGTTTTTGGGGAAGGGTCTTCCAGACCCCAGAGGGTCAATTCGAATTTTTTACGATTTCAACTCTGTGGCTCCGGCCGGCCGCCATTTTTTTTTAACACTACGTGAGAGATTATTCTTCGCATCCATTGTATAAGGTATACAAAATGAAACTCGGCTAAAATCTACAAAATTCAAATTTACCCTGTGGCTGAGTTTCATTTTATTTTTTATTTATTTTTTATTTTTTAATTTACAATGCTACAGTTAATAAAAAACCAAAACAGCATAGTCAAAAAGAACTTTTTACATAACAAAATTTTTTTTTTTTTTTTCTTCTAAAAAACCCAGATCCCTGCTAAATCGTGTTGAACGATTCCTGCAGCAAAGCTCTAATAACGCTCAAATTATCATGAAAAAGATCACCCCTTTTACAGAACAGGTTCAGCTCTCTTAAGATTCGAGGTATAGGTGAATTAATAACATAATCCTTCGAGGAGGCTGTAATCATAAACAGGTCATGAGACCGCAAGGACCTCTGCGGAACAGATAAATTTACAAGGCGACTAACCAACTCCGGGCTATCAATAAAATTTCGAAGCACTTTCCAACCAAACACAACGTCCGCAATAACTCGACGATTTAACAGAGAATCGAGACCCAACCATGAAAGTCGTGATTCATAAGAGCAATCACCATTACCAAACCGATAATTCATTAACTTAGTGGCCTTACGCTGCACACTTTCAAGTTTATACACTTCATTCACATGATAAGGAGACCAAACGACGCTCGCATACTCGAGATGACTCCTCACAAGTGACTGAAACAAAACTTTAACTGCAAATACATTCTTAAAATCTTTGGTAAACCGGTTAATAAAACCCAGATTACGAAGCGCTTTACCTCTGATCTTAGCAATATGTTCACCAAAATTCCCTTTCACATTAAAAACAACTCCCAGATCAACAATAGACTCGACCTCTTCTACCACTGATCCATCAATAAAATACTGTACAGATTCATAATCCCTTGGTAGAACATGTTTGCAAAATTTAATAACTTTACATTTACTAATGTTAATTGGAAGACGATTGATTTTACACCAATTTACAAAGCAATCTAATCTTGTTGTAGAAAACTACAATCTTGAACTGAGGACACTGCAGAAAACATTTTTAGGTCATCCGCAAGTAACGAAAAATGACACGTTTTTAGAACCCTGCATACATCATCGAAAAATAATAAAAACAAAATCGGACCAGAATGTGAACCTTGTGGAACTCCAGACAAAATGTCTACCTTATCAGAAATTGTACCATTAATACATACAGAAAACGAACGGCCAGATAAAAATGATGAAATAAGCGACAATAAAGGATCACCTATACCCATAATTTCAAGTTTTGCAACAAGGATGTCGATATCAACTCGGTCGAAGGCCTTGGATAAATCGGTGTAAATCGAATGAACACTCTTCAACTGGCTCATCCCATTAACTATAAAGTCATAATAAAGAACTAGATTAGATGTCGTTGACCTACCTTTTAAGAACCCATGTTGATTAACATTGAGACATGAACGAACAGCACTAGTAAGAGCATCGGCAATCAGAGAATCCAACATCTTAGCGAAAATGGAGTTTTTACAAACCGGTCGATAGTTATCACACAAATGAGGGTCGCCCTTCTTAAATATAGGAATAATATGAGAGAACTTCCATTTATTCGGGTAATATCCCTCTTTTAAGCATCTTTTGAAAATCTTATGTAATGGAACGAATAAAGACAAAGAGCAAGACTTCACTACCAAGTCTGGTATCGAATCAGGTCCCATAGATAAGGAGTCCTTAATAGCATCACATCTTGAGAGAATATCCATATCAGAAAAATCAAACGCAGAAATGTCGATAACATCACTTGGGATTGAACTGATAGCATCCTTATGAGGGACTTCTCTGGAAGAATGAAAATTATTCATAAATATTGAAGCAAAATTATTAGCTATTATGAACTCATCCGAAACAGCATTACCATTGATCAAAACCTCCGTCGGGATTCTGTTAAATTTCCTTTTACTATTCACAAATTTCCAAAAGTGTTTCACATCCTGTATCGACTTTAGTTCTATACTACATATGTAAGCCTTGTAACAATCCGAGATCAAATCCTTTACCTCACTTCTGAGAGATGAGAAAGCCCGGTAATCCTTGGTAGTTTTTGACCGTTTGTACCTCTTATGAGCTCTATTCTTTTTCTTTATCAAAGTTCTCAGATCATTGGAATACCAAAAAGGAAATTTAGAACTTGAAGGAGAAAAAACAGGAACAAACAAATCAATGGCTCTATTTAACTGAAGATAAAAATACTCCACCGCATCATCTAGTGTCCCTTCAGAAATATGGTCCCATTGGACTGCAAGCAAATAATCATTCATGGAATCAAAATCAGCTCGTTTAAAGTTCTTAATAAAAAATGTAGGCTTACGCTTTTGAACAAAAGGTATCTTGATGAAAAAATCAAGAGGGGGATGAAAACAGTCCGGACTCACAAGGAAAAAATCACTCTTCTTAATCTCAAGATCCCTTTAGAGGCAAATACAACATCCAGCACACCACCGAAGTTATTAACAATGGTATTGCATTGATGAAGGTCTAGAAATTGCATATAATCATTAAGCAACTGTCCAGCAGCAGTCCCACCGGAATTACCGTTATAATCACCTAAAATATAAATAGAATGGTAATCATGACTCGTACACAGTGAAGAGAGGTACGTGAAGAACTCCTCATACACATCTAAAGTCACCTTATTAGGAGAGATATAAAAACAACATAAGAGAATCTTTACATTACTACCCAAAGACAAAACTATTCCACAAATATCAAAGGATCCAGAACGACCACCAATATATTTCACCGAAAACTCACTTTTGACCGCAATCAGAATACCTCCTCCTCTGACAAAGCCTGTAAGAGAGCTGTCCCTGTCCTGTCTAAAGACTACAAAGAATCATTAAACAATTCAGCATCACTGCAGGAATCATTCAGCCAGGTTTCTGTAACAAAAATCAGATCATAATTACATGACAGAACATTATTGAAAAACTCAACCGTTTTGGTTCTAAGACCACGAACATTCTGATAATAAACCGATAATGCATTTATATCACAACCATTCAATTTAAAGCTACACGAACGCTTAATATCACAATTAGTATTGATATCAAAATTATCACTTGACGCATCATACGGACTATATGGACTAGAACAAATCAGCTTATCAGTATTATCACAAAAATTTATATCAACTAGATTATCACAATCATAATCACCAGAATCACAAGGTATATCACAGGGATTGGAGGTAGCTTGAGAAGCTGATGAACAGCCTACACAGTTTGCTCGGGTTTCCGACGAGGCCATAAAAAACGCCGGAAAGTGACGTTACGTGGCCAAAAAGAAGAATTCATTATAGAATCACGGTATTCAAAGCTAACACTAACCTTGAAGCTTGCATTAGTGCCAAGAGAATCGAGTTTTTCGACTATGACATCTTCAGAATTCAGTTTGCCGACAATATAATCTTTAACTGCCTCTACAGTTGTTCCTGAAGGCAGTTTCCCAACGTGCACCCATGCTCTTTTCATACCAGAAAGGACGTCTGAAGCTTCTCCTGTTCCCACAAGAGGACGATGTATTCTTCTTTTCGGCGCTGGTGTCTGTAGGTCATTGGTTTTCGATGTTTCCTTCCGAGCGGGCTTTCCCCGTTGATTTACGCCGGTGGTCGAGGAAGTCTGAGAATCAGAAGAGAGATTAACATGTCCATCAAGTTTACCTGCTTGTCGGGTTTTCTTTCTATTAATAACCTGAGACCAACGTTCCGCTTGTATCGTTGGAATAGATGATAAATCAGTTTCAGCATTGGAAATCGTATTCGGTTGGTCCTTCACGTGTTTGTCAACAAAAACATAGGTTAGGTTTCCGAGAGGTTGAGTATTCTGACCAGTGATACCAACTGATCCAGACGAAACTCCTTCACCATGACTATAGGCGCTCTTAACGGAATCCGAAGTAAATCGTTCACGTTTCTCTATCGCACCGTTGTTATCTTTTCTTATCAAATTAGCCTCAAAAGTCCCAATTGATTCTTTTCCAAATAAAATGCTCTCATATTTAACTTTCAGACACTCTATTTCCTTTTTCAGCATCTTATTTTCCTCCGAGAGAACCTTAGGATTGCCATATTGAAGGATTTCCAGTAGCGTACTCGTAAGCAATTTGAGGGACTCATTCGTCGCCCTTTGCTCACCAATAATTTGCCTCAATAGGTCATCATTTGCCAATTCATCTGGGTTTAAGTCTTTTTGAGAGAGGTCGCTTAATGATTCAAGTAGTAAACTTACTGAATCGTTCTGGCATAGGTCGTCTGAGGTCACATGGTGAACCGGAGAACAACATTTCACTTTTCCATCGGTTATAGACAAATCCTTAAGTCCCGCACAACTAATGTGGTAACGGGAACCACAATGAATACAATCCACGAAACTTTTCACAGTATTTTTACGGCATTTAGCACACAAAACTCCAGTTTCGGAGGAGCTATTAGAAGACGGCGGCGACCGTACCGTCGCCATTTTCTTTTTGTACACCTAATAAATAAAAATTGTAGGAAATTTAATTCTCTATAAATTTGCACTTAATTATTTCTTTTCTAGGATGCACCATTTTCGGAAAATAATTTTTTTTTTAAATAAATTTATCTTGAAAACAGTGCGTCCTAGAGAAAAAATGAATAGGTTAAAATTTAAAGAGAATTAAATTTCCAACAGATTTTATTTAGTGCATTTTTTCAATATCTGTAACGGTTTACGATTTACAAGCCTTTAAAAATTAACCTTCTTAATGATTATACTTCAATAACCTTCTTACACGGAGAAGGTCAACTTTTGATGGACTTTAACGCCTAAAATGTTCAAAATTTGGAAAAAATGAACTACTAGGTGTACAAAATGAAACTCGGCTAAAATCTACAAAATTCAAATTTACCCTGTGGCTGAGTTTCATTTTGTACACCTAATACTTTAAATAGCGTTAGATAGAAAATATAGAATCGAAATGTAAAAAAAAGGGGGAAAAGATGGCATAATGAAAGGAATAAATGAGGTCTATTCCGTGTCATATGGACGTGTGCCGAGAATTCTTTTTTTCCCTTCATGATCACTTTCCTATGTCTGAGTGGTTTTCCCGTGAGGGAGAAGGCGAAAATGAGATTCCTTAGGGTGAAAGGCTCGCACCGCCCGCAACGATTATGGCCATTAAACTATATCGACATCCATGGAGATGGGGTTCTTTTTCTTTTTCAAAATGGATTCCTCCGGCCCTAGATGGAGGAGCTTTTTATTATTTCTTTTTTGCCTTCCATAAAATGGAGCGTACAGAAAGTTGTTCCTAATGTTTTTATACACGCTAGCTTGACAGGAATCCATCCCTGCTGATACATTAGCTGCTTCCTGAATCCGCCGCCATATCATAGATTGAAAATATTGATCACAGTATGAAAAATGAGAATTTCGCTGCATTTAGGCTGCATATCTCGGGTCCGATATATCAAAAAAACGGTAATTGAAACGACAGCTTTTAATTGCGGCCCTATGAAAAGGATACGCGTCCCAATTTCGATTTTCCACCCTCACAAAAAACCTCGCCCGCTTTTGCCTTTGAAAATTTCAATCGATTGGCCCTGGACGGCCCTTTTTTACGCTGGGTCAGAAAGTTTGTTTTATGACTTTTCCTGCTTGATTTACCTCCACTGTTTTTTGCCTCTCCCCTTTTTTAATACTCCCTAATGATTGGTGATCGTCCAGATTGGTCTCAGTTTAATTGAATCCCCGGCGTTTGCCTCCCATTAAGCCACATTGAAAATTAAGTAAACAGTTTAGTAATCTATTGAAGCACTTGGCTAGAGGGAATTAGATTTCCGAAAACGACCCATTCCAACATTTCGAGCCATTAAGGGAGTATATTACACCCGAAACAGATTCCCCTCGATAAAAAATTTAATATACGTCCCTCTCAATCCCAAAAATGCATTATTAACTGAAAAAAGGCTTTTAAAATTAATTTTTTAGGAGATAAAAAAAAGTTTGCTTCATAAAAGTTTCGTGAACGAGAAGCAATAAATAACAAAAACCTCAACTTGATATGAAGTTTAATAATTATGTTTATGTTACAGACCAAACAGCAGCAAGCATGAGGATTTTAGTCGGCGGCCTTCTTGTAATTGAAACAACACTTCGGTTAGAATACGGTCCGAAATTGGGTTATCTCAAGAGCGGAGTGATTATAACTTGGATGATAAAGTCGTTTATGTGCTCTCTATATGAAAAGCGTTTTGGGGTTAAGGGTTCCCCAAAATGATCCTTCGAAGTTATTAACGTTTAAAACCCGATAATGGCCGAGTTCAAAAATGTTCATGAGTTCGAATTGAAATTGAAGTTTCACTCAAGCAACTAACTTTAAAACACTAGATTTGGCGAAAAACGGCTTAAATTTGGAAAAAAACATTTTATAAAATACTGTTCTATTACATCGAAAAATCTTAAAAAATTATGAGAAGTACATTTTAGGTTCCTGTAAAGTCTAATTTTTTCTGACCTCTCAAAAGATATAAAAATTAATTTTTCACACTTAAAAGTTTGGGGAAAATTTCAAAAATCCTCAAAGATGCATGATAGACAATTAAAAAAAAATGAGCTCTGTGGGATCATTAATTCTCAAGATATTGAGGTTAAAAAAAAAAAAAAAAAAAAAAAAAAAAAAAAAAAAAAAAAAAAAAAAAAAAAAAAAAAAAAAAAAAAAAAAAAAAAAAAAAAAAAAAAAAAAAAAAAAAAAAAAAAAAAAAAACGTTTTTCTCAGAAATTCACCAAATAGTCCTTATATTTTGGTGTAAAAAAAAATTATAATAATAAAACTAATAAAAAATAAATCAATAAATTTTTAAAAAAATTGTATTAGTAGCAGGGAGAAATTTTATATATCCACCCTTTGCGAGAGAGGCATCCCTTGGGCAGAAAGACCATTATTTCGACCTTAATACTTAACAAAATTTTCCGGAAAAAAAAACTTAGAAAATTTTTTCGAAAAAAAAAACATTGCAAATTTTTCAAAAAATAATTAAATAAATAACTCGAAAAATCTTGGACAATTTTTTGACGAAATAATTTGAAAAAATAACTTGGACAATTTTGGGGGGAAAATAAGACGTTTAAAATTTTTCGAAAAACAACAAACTTTGGAAAAATAAATTTGAAAATTTTTTTAAAAAAGAAAAATTTGTCTAAAAGCTTGAAGTTATTCTTCCCCTCCTTTTGAACTTCCCCATCCTTATCCTTCCCCCTCCTAGAAATTCCCCTTTTTTATGCTTCCCCTCCTTGAACTTCCCCTTTTTATACTTCCCCCTCCTTGAACTTCCCCTTTTTATACTTCCCCCTCCTTGAACTTCCCCTTTTTATACTTCCCCCTCCTTGAACTTCCCCTTTTTTATACTTCCCCATCCTGAAACTTCCCTCCGTTATACTTCCCCTCCTATATTGGTCCTTCTCTTTAAAGAAGTTTACGTTGGAAGCTCTTCAACCTAGTACTTTTTCCCGGGAAATAACATTTTTTGATAGATTTTTGGACATTTTCCAAGGTTTTTCGTCCGGGAAGCCCTTTTTTTTTTTACTGGATGCAGGAAGTCTTCTTCTGTTACCAAAACAGAATCTTAAAGCGTTTTTCTCATTTCTTTCTAAAATTGATGAAGAGAGGATTTTAGGGAGTTTTCCCTCCAACTTCTTGTCGAAGAAGGCCAGTTTCACTTGCTTTTTGCGGTATTTGCTTCGTTTTTGGATAAAAAAAGTAGTTTTCGGACCAAAAATCCTGATTCCAAAATCTTCGGCCACATTTTCGTTTTTTTCAAGCTCACTCCACTATCGGGGACCTGTTGAACTTTTTTTATATTTCTTTTGTGGAATTCGCCCTGGTTTTTTTTTTATTATGCTTTTATATCCTCGGAGATGTGTATGAATAAAACATGGAGTATCCTTGGGCGTTTTGTCTTCTCGGTAAATTCAATCACTTTAACTTTTTTTCTGTGGTTTTCTTCGATGTTAAAGTTTTAAAATTTGATGCACGTTTTCTTTTTCTTAATCCTTTTGTTAGCAAACGACTAGCCATAAATTCCACTATTATTCCACTCGGACGGGCTTCAGCGTCAGTAAGGTCCACTTCACTCTAAACCCCCGGCGGGCAGTACTCCTTCCCTCAATTAACTTGAGGCCTCGCCGGACGGTGTTTAGTTTACCCACTTTAAGGCTCAAGTAGTCCTTTTTGTATAAGAAAGTCTTTCCAGCTCTTAAGATTTTGAAGTTAAAATCGATTTAAATTTTTTATTTAAATGACCAGTTGGGAACATTTGGCAATATTCATATAGAAATACCTTAAAAGGAAGATTTTTTCCGGTGGTTTCAGAAATAAAAGGAGGGTCTCGCAAATTGAATTCCCTTCTTCCCCCTTCATATTATGGAAATATCGGAGTGCCGAGTATGTAGAGACGTCTGGAGGAACGCCTTGTGATCGGTTCATTAGAGAAAAAGGAACAAGTGAAGCGACCCCCAACGCTTCTAGAACCCCATTCAGACCGTTAGCTATACATTTCTCTAAATGTATTTCCGCTTTTTCCCCCGGCACATTTCAATTTCGTATAATCCCATAAAGGAAATATATTTTATACACCATTTTGACCGTTGTCGCAACCGAAAAATGAACTGTTCCGGAAAAATGGACGGGTGGCGCCAAAAACAACCTCAGGTAACTTCCTCAAAAGCAGGAAAAGGATCTTCCAGACCCCGTAGTTGGAAAATTTTTTGTTATCCTTAAAACAGAGAAAACTCAGAGAGGGTTTTTGACAGAGAAACCCCAAAAATTTACTGGGATTTCAGTAGTTTCATCGGTTTTTTGACAGAGAAACCCCAATTTAACTGGATTTTCATAAGTTTCATCGGCTTTTTGACAGGGAAACCCAAATTTTACTGGATTTTCAGTAGTTTTATCGGTTTTTTGACAGAGAAACTATTTTCAGTAGTTTAGAAATGGGGTTTCCCTGTCAAAAATCCAGTAAAATTGGGGATTTTACTGGATTTATTTATTTATTTATTTATTTATTTACATTACAACGCTTACAGCAACAAGGCCAAATAGCACAGTCAAAAGTCACTTATGCAACTAAGAAATAATTTAAACAAAAAAAACAAAAAAAAACCCTTGTATAAAAAAAACAAACACACAATATATATGAAAATAAATTTCAGTATGTAGTTTCATCGGTTTTTTGACTGAGAAACCCCAATTTTACTGGCTTTTCAGTAGTTTCATCGGCTTTTTGACAGAGGAACCCCGTTTTGTAGAATTTTTCGTAGTTTTTCTGGGTGTTTTGTTAACTTTCTCAAAGAAGTTACTTTTATTTTGGCAGAGAAACCCCAATATTACTGGATTTTCAGTAGTTTCCCTATTTTCAGTTGTTTTAGAAATGGGGATTCCCTGTCAAAAATCCAGTAAAATTGGGGATTTTACTGGATTTTCAGTAGTTCCATCGGTTTTTTGACAGAGAAACCCCAATTTTACTGGATTTTCAGTAGTTTCATCGGCTTTTTGACAGAGAAATCCCAATTTTACTGGATTTTCAAGAAATTCTCTCTTTACCGAAAATGTGTCAGTTGTGCCGGCCGACAGTCCGTCGCTAGTTTTTCCGAAAACTTCACATCGGATTTTCACAACCACAGGATGATTTTTAATTTAATTTTTATTGCGTCTGTATTCAGCAAGGGGGGTTTTACTATCAAATAATTAACCAATAATGGAGGAAGAAATGACTGTTTCCAGCTTCCCGCTATATCAACTAAATCTCTCGGAGATTGAGGTACAGTGAAAAGATAGAAATGAAAGTGATAGAGGGTATAGTTCACCCTGACGTGGCTTTTTAAGCCGAAACGCGTCGTGAGATACCCGTTAACACAGTCATTTCTCCATTATTGGTTAATTATTTGATAGTAAGATCACCCCCCTTGCGATTTGAACCTACGGGGTCTGGAAGACCCTTCCCAAAACCCGACGTGAAGGGTAAAACAATGACTTCTCTAAGAAAGTTGTAGAATGTTGCTATCTGATGATAATGATTCGAAATTTCGGGTGAGCCCAAGAGATCTTCTAATTTTGCTAAGCTTTGTATTAAACGGGATTTTTGTCTAATTGAGCTTTAGTTTGAATTTGAAGTGCGCTCTTTGTGGCGGGGATTCTGAGAACCGCCCTAAAGGAACCGATCCGGAGGGGGCCCTTTAAAGTGTAAGTGACCACATAAAAGTGATCCCAACGGACCCTAGTTTTACCATTCTAATGTTCAACGCATTAAGGGATAGTAAATAGGCGGCTTTAACCCGGAATGTTTAAGGGGACCGAATTAGAGCAGGGAACGTGTTTCCGCTTTATTAATAACTGGGAAAGACATGTGTCCTTCCTTTAAGGGAGGAAATGAGCATCTGCTCCCCCCCGAAAGATAATGCGTATTATTTTTTTTCCATCCCCTTCAATCTTTTCACTTCCTCAAAAGGAATGTCTCAACCTCAATTTGAGTCAGAAACCAATCAAAGAATATTTCCACAATTTCAGCCTAAAAAGTAAGCTTTCTCACATAAAGAAACATTTTTCACCTTACCGTACGAACAACGGACTTATAAAATAAACACTTCATGGAATACGTATATTTATTTTAGAAAGTAATGAAAACTTGGGGGTAGACTAGCATTTGAGCAATTTCACGGAGCATTTCATATCGTAGGTATGTAATTATCATGGGAGTGAGAGGGGAATCCAAGAGATGTACAAGGAATGAGGTTAGAAGATAGAAGCTGGAGGGGATATCCATCCCCCTACCCGCTAAGTCGCCCACAAAGGAATATTATTCCTTACATCTCTCTGCCGCCTTGAAAAACTCATATTTTATTATTATGGTTTTAATTAAATATAAACCCATTTTTCACCCTAAATAGGAAGGAAGAAATTGAAGTTAGGATTGACAAATGGGTCATTTGAGAGTTGAGACCTGAAGAAAAAAATTGTCAGTTTTTTTACGATTTTTATTTTTGCTATAATATTGTTTACGATTTTTTTAAGGTGTATACGTATCGACATAATGCGGTTCGCCATAATGCATTATTGACTATAAAATAGCAGAAATCGCGAGTTCACCATAAAAATCTCAATATAAAGAAAATAGTCAAAAACGTTCACTATAAGGCATTTGAATATAATAGTTAATACATCTCAACATAAAGAAGAGATTTAACACTTGTCGTTTCGACGTAAAATTTGTCGTTTCAACATAACGCAGTTGAACATAAAGGAAACTTTCATTTTATAGAACTAGTCGTTTCGCCATAAAAATGTTTCTGTCGTTTGGGCAGAATACATCTCACCATAAACTAGGGACACCATAAGAACAATCTTACTTTCACGTTTAAAACGCGATTATGCGAAACTACAAAAACCTTAAAACTTGACAGTTCACCATAATGCAATTCAACATAAAGCATCTCACCATAAACTAGAAAAAAAAAAAAAAGTAGGGAGCCAATGGGACCGGCTCGTTTTATGACACAAGGGGTTAACTTTCTTTCCTCTCTCAAGTTCAACATAACGCAGTTGAACATAAAATAAAGGAAACTTGTCGTTTCGCCATAAAACTGTTTCTGTCGTTTGGGCATAATACATCTCACCATAAACTAGGGACAGCCAAAGAGCAAGCTATTTTCACCGTTTAAAACGCGATTATGGCGAAACTACAAAAACTTAAAACTTGAAAGTTCACTATAATGGGACTTTAAGCCCTTAAAAAGAGAGCGAGGAGCTGCCTGCGCTTTAGCTTTTCCTAGGTTATTGAAAAAGTCGTTTATAGCGAAACGATTTATGTTGAAATGATTTATGCTCAAAATTTTGAACTTCTGAGAGCTTTATTGCATTACGCCCAAACGTATATGGTGAATTACAGATTTTTTTTATGTCGAAATGCAGATTTTTTATGTTCGACCGCTCTAGGGTGAAATGCGTTATGTTGAACGGTGTTCTCCCATTTTTGAAATGGATGATTGCAAATAAATTTTTGAAAAAATGCAGTTTTTTTACGTTTTCCTTGAAATTAGTAAAAAATTTTAATTTCCTAAAAAGTAAAAAAAAATATGATTTTCTCAAAAATAAATGATTTTTGTAAGAAAATTGTTTTAAAAAATTCTACATATTTCTTTGAAAAATACTATTTCCTAAAAAAATACGATTTTCTATTACGATTATAACCGTTACAATTTCTTATCCGTAATAATAATTAAAAATAATATGATTACGATTATAACTTAATCGTTTTATGACTATGCCCTATAGTTTTATGATTTATCCCGACTTAATGGTTATACTTAGGAGATTTTATTGGTAAAGGGGTAGCGCGACAAAAAAGGGTATTTTTTGTCTAGGAAAATGCCAAAAAAAATTGTTAAAGATGACCTTTCGACGCTAAAAAAACGGAAATAAAATGCGAAGTACATAATTTAAAAGTGAAGAAAGATGGAGAGCACAAAAAACTGTTTTTTCTTCTTTTTTTCTAGGGGTGCCCATTCTTAGGTTATGGTTGAAGAAAAAACTTTCTTTTGGGGCTGTAAAAATCAAATAGATAGACTTATAAATATTCAATATTTAAAAAATGCGTTTTTAATCTCTCCTGTTTAATTAAAATACTTTCAAAAAAAAGTGGGGGTAACCTTTGAATTGTCTTAAATGCAAACTTTAGGTCCCCTTCAAACAGAAGGATAAGAGTTCCTTTTAAGAGTTTCAAAATTAAAAAGGTAAGAAGGTAGTTTGAAGGGCAATCCTTTTTTAATTAGTTCCACCTTAATCTTTTCGCCCTTTCGTATTTTTTTTTTTTTTTTTTTTTTTTTTTTTACCTTCTAAACCGCAAAATGTTTCAATTAAAAAGCTTAATCCCCAATAACTTTTTACAATAAAAGAAGTATGATTACTTAATTCGAGAAAGGATTTAAAAAATCCTTTTGATTTTTGAGATATGGACTGAATATTAAATCAAAGCTATAAATAATTTGAATATTTATTTATGCGCATTCATTTATAAACTCGTGAAATGTTTTTTCGGGGGAGTGAATAGCAATACGTCATTCGTCTCGATGGGTTTCACACCTTTTATACTTTTTCTGGATGAAAAATTGACCGGGAGACTTTTTTTATCGTCCTCTCAGACCTAAAATCGTTCCATTAATCACCATTGTGAGATTAGCGTATGTGCTCTGAAAGCCACGAAATTAACTTTTTGACATTTCAAGCATGATGGCTACACTCGTTTGACTAAAAGAGTCGTTGAGGAAAAAAAATTAACAAATGGTTTTTTATTTTGTGCACACAATGGAGTTGCTACCGAGATTTTCTTCCCAAAGAAACATTTGCAAAAACCATCTATAGAGGGCATCACATTAACCTTTTTTGAGAAAAAAGTACTGGTTTGAAGAGCTTCCAACGAAGGATGGGGAAGTATATTGGAGGGGAAGTATAAGGAGGGGGAAGTATAACGGAGGGGGAAGTATATGGGAGGGGAAGTATAACAGAAGGGAAAATATAACGGAGGGGGAAGTATAAGGGAACGAAAGTATAAAGGAGGGAAAAATAAGGGAGGGGAATTTTTTTTTTCGAAAAATTTTCAATGTTTTTTTTTAAGTTCGGTTTTTTTCCTAAAATTTTCCGGTTTTCTTTTTTTTGGTTTTTTTTGACAAATTTTCTAAGTTCTTTTTTTCGAAAATTTTTTAAGTGTCAAGTTAGAATAATGGGCTCTTTGGCCTAGGGATGTGCCTCTCGAAATGGGTAGAGTATGAAATTTCTCCCTACTAAAAAAAAAATGGCAATTATTTTACACTAATAATTCGCCATAAAGCATTTTGACTATAAATAGAAGAAATGGCGAGTACCGTTCACCATAAAAAATCTGCAACTCAACATAAAGAAAAAGTCGAAAACGTTCACCACAGTGCATTTGAACATAATACATCTCACCAAAAAGTTGAGAAAAAAAAGCCTTAAGCAGCTCTCAGAGCTTTTTATAATTTATTTTAAACAAAAAGCTTAGATAAACAAAACTTTTTTTTTTTTCTTGTATAACGACAGAGTAATTTAAAGTGCACCTCTGACCTTTTTCTAGACAACTTTGGTAACTTTACGGAAACTTCAATGAGGAAAAATTTTTTTTACATATTTTACGCTGGAGAAACTTTTTATCTTTTATAGAAAACAAGTGTTCCTCGGAAATTTTTTCACAGCTTGTTAACTTCCTAAAAGAATTTATTGTTTATACTTGTAAGGTTTTTGGGAAAGGGTTAATCTATTATGGATCTATACCGATCGACTTTGTCCGTTGTTCCGGCCGGCCGTATCATTTTAACAATTTTATACCAATTTTATAAAATATTGAAGACTAGATTAAACAGTAATAGAGCACTTTCTACTCTAGGAGTTCAAATTGCTTATTGTTAAAAAAAAGAAAAGAAAAATGAGGCAAATGGTAATATATTAAAAGTACAATGGGCTTGTTTGAGAAGTGGGAAATGGGGAGTAAAGTTTCCAGAGGTAAACTCACGGCTCGTTATCTCCCAAGTTTCGAGGGACGAAATATTAAGAAGGAGAAAACGGCGATGTCAACGAGGCCTTGGGTTATGTACTTATAAAAACATCTGAACAAAAATTAAAAACTTATCATTTTTCAATTTATCTAGTTTGAAAATTCTCACTTTGAACTCTGTCGGTATTGAAACTTCCATTCAATTTTCGACCCTTAATTGCCACTTGTCGACGGATTCGAGTGGGGGTAAATAACGCATTGTGACCCCCTTTCCGATATGAAATAGCCCCGGAGTATCATCTTGAAAATTTCATTTACATGTAAATTGGTTATTCAACTTCACCAATACTCGAATATGTGATTCTTTTAATTTTAAAAAAGGCTTATCTTTTGAATTGAATCGCTTTTCCTCGGGAGGTAAAAAAAGAGTAATTTCACCAAGGATAGAGTCACATGAGACATTATGCCGAGTCGAGCATAAAATATTCACAGGTTTTCGGAGTGAGACTAAAGAAAGAGAAAACTGCCTTAGAACTTCACATTTGAGATAATGTTTCTCCGTATGAACAAAAGGATTTTCTCCACTTTTATCAGTGAAAATTTTTACTTTAATTTAAATAAAAATCTTACCTTGATCCAGTATGGGAGGTAAAATCCTGAGCAGCAAAGTACGGCCGCTAGCAAGCTTAGAAATGCCCAGACTCTTCCGCAGCAAGTCAAGGAGCTTCCCATGTCACCTGTCAACAGGAGAGATACCATGAATTAGTAAACAGCCTCAGGAAACATGTTCCTGTCACGCCTTAGGCACATTATTAACTAAAACCTCATCATCGATTGGATTCTATCCGCAAGATCAAATTTCCTTATTTCCTATTTAACACTCAAATGAAACGCGAAATGCGTTTTTATTAATAAAGATTTAGTGAAAATTGGGAGAGAAGAAATGAGTATAAAAAGTAGTAGTTTCCTTTAACTTCTTTAAAGGAAGTTAAAGTAGTTTGAAGAGCTTCCAACAAAACTTCCTTAAAGAGAAGTAACAATATAGGAGGGAGGAAGTATAACGGAGGGGGGTACAACGGAGAGGAAAGTATATGGGAGGGGAAGTACAACGGAGAGGGAACGAAAGTATAACGAACGGAGGGAAAGTATAAGGGAGGGGAAGTATAGGAAGGGGAAGTATAAGAGAGAGGGGAGTTTTTTTTTTTTTTCGAAAAATTTTCCAGGTTTTCTTTTTAAATTTGCGCTTTTTAAACTTTTTTTTTTTTGAAAAATTTTCCAAGTTCTTTTTTTCGAAAATGTTTTAAGTGTCAAGGTAGAAATAATGGGCTTTTTGGCCTACGGATGTGCCTCTCGTAAAGGGTAGAAGTACGAAATTTCTCCCTACTAAAAAAAAATTAATAATTAAAAAGTGGCAATTATTTTACACCAAAAATTCTTAAAAAATATAAGGAGTAATTGGTGAAAATAGGACCATAGGTTCGGCTGCAGCGAATTTTTTAAAATTTCAAACAGACATATCTCCGCCATTTTTTCGAAATTCAAAAATCGCCCCCGTTACATTCTTCTTCACCGGCTAAAGAAATTTGTGTGAAAATTTGGTGAAAGTCGGATGAAAACTGTGGCCGTAAAATGTTCTGTAATACCCCTCCCCAAAAACCCAACGTGGAGGGTATCACAATATCTTCTTTAAGGAAGTTAAAAAGTGTAGGCCTCCAGTGGGATTTGAACCTACGACCTTGGGGTTACATACCCAACAACTCAGCTACAGAACCTACTTGTAAGAGTGTCTTCGATCTGGATTTTTTTACCACACGTTTTCCTTAACTAATCCAGATCGAAGAAACAAGTTACTAGGTAGATTTGTTGGACATTCAACCCAAAGGTCGTAGGATCGTATCTCTACGAAGAGCCAAAATATTTGTCTACTTTTTTTTTTTTTTTTTTTTTAATTTTCTCGAATAGAACATTATGTCCACCCTTCATATGATTTAAACCCGTTTTCCCAGGATGGAATCTCCCAATTTGAGGCGACGTTCGAACATGCTAATTTCATATTCATAATCGATAAGAGAGGTAATCGAATATGGCACATTTTGAAACTTTCAATTAAAGTTCGACCACGAGAATCTTGAAATCCTGTTGCCGATCATTTATCACCCCAGTTTGCAATTTTATTTATCCCCCATTTCAATAAAGCTTACTAAAATATAAGGAGTATTTGGAGAAAATGTGAAATGTCCGTTTTTTTCAATTCTCGACCTCGTTTGCAGATTTTTCAATATTGAAATATAGTTTGTTTTTTGTTTTTTCCATTTCAAATGTTTGTTTGTATAAAAATAATTGAATTTGAGTCGCAAGGTATTTTTTACACCTCCGCTTTATTTTTATTTTTTTCGCCGTCCGGCCGCCGCGATTAAGCCAATTGAGTCTGTTTGTGGACGGTAGGTTATTCAATCATTTCCACAATAATAAAAATACAGCGGGACGGTCGGAATTGGTTGGTGAGAGAGCCGAGGGGGAAAAAAAAAAGTCCAAAGGGAAGAATCATACATTAAACATGGTTTTGAACTCGGTCTTTCCACCCCGAAAAACCTCCCCCGCCCGTTTTCTCCTCCGACTCTGCCAACACCGAATTGCGAACAAAAGTTGCCCCTTTTCAGTTTGTGCTCACAGGATTTCCGCTTCTTCGTCCATTGAATTATTGCCAATTTAACATATTTCATCGATAAGTAAAACTTGGGAAGGACATTTTTTTTTAATAACAAGACGTTGGAATCTATGAAAGTTAAGATTTTTTTTTAAATCATAAAAAAAATAAGATTTTTTGTGAAAGTTATGTATAAAATCCAAATCATAATTATGACAACTCAGATCAAAAAATCAGCAAAGAACGGTGTCTGAAGAAAAAAACTAACGAAAAGGCAAAGACACAAAAAAAAACCCTTTCTGTAAAAAGTGTTGGGAAAAACTTTTTTTCCTCTCTCCAGTTCCACAGGTATTGTTTCCTTTGTGTAATATTATTCACAGGAAAGCCCCATCACAGTTTGTAATTGGTTTTCTTTCAAGGGTAAGAATTCATTTCACCCCTTTTCAAGCCACCCTCATCTATAATTGGTTCTCACCGACACAAATCGTTTGTTTTATTTCGCATCCGTTTCTTTCTATAATAAAAACTGCTACAACTAAAAGAATATTAAGTGAATGAACGTTTATTAAAAAATAATTCCCTTTTTTTTTATTAACTCATTTAAAATTCAAATTTTACCATTTTCCCTTTAATTGAATCGAAATGCTATTCGTGTAGTGTACGTGGTGGAAATGGTTAAGGCAGTCAAACCCAAGAAGACAGTGCAATTCCATTAATGTCTGGAATCTCCCTTCCCACTGGACTATATTACGTTGACGTTATATACGGAATATTAAGTTTTTCTTTTTTAAAAAGATGATTTTTCGGGATCTGTTAAAATTTAACAAGTTCAGTGGTATGGAGAAGGAGTGATGTACTACAATAATAAATACCATAATCCGATTCGCAAATCCTATGAGAGGAAAAAAAGTTAACCCCCTTGTGTCATAAAACGATCCCATTGGCTGCCTGCTTGCTTTTCCTAGTTTATGATGATATGCTTTATGTCGAATTGCATTATCGAACTGTCAAGTTTTTTTCCTTTCGCCATAATCGCGCTTTAAACGGCGAAAGTAGGCTTGCTCTTTGCCTGTCCCTAGTTTATGGAGAAATGTACTGTGCCCAAACGACAGAAACAGTTTTATGGCGAAACAACTAGTTTAAAGAGAGGCTTTTATGGTGAGAAGCGTTGGTGTCTTCCACTTTCTTTCATGTCTACCTGCATTTATTGAAAAAGTCGTTTATGGCGAAATGATTTATGTTCAAAATTTCCGAACTTTTGAGAGCTTTATGTGTTAATTGCGTTATGCCCGAACATATTATGGTGAACTATAGATTTTGTCGAAATACAGATTTTTTATGTTCAACTGCTTTAGGATGATCAGGAAGACCCTTTCCCAACAGACCGACAAGGAGGGTAAAACAATAACTTCTTAGTAAGCGAAAAATTCCCATGCTTTATCATGTAATCTATTGGCGAGACAAACAATGTAACAAAATTTTTTAGGTATTCGATTTTTTTTACACTTTAAGGTACATACTGTTATAAAATATTCTCCTTTATGTGGTGGAATAAAAAATATGTTGTTTTGTGACTTTTCGGAGCAATAAATCGAGGGAGCCGATGGCGAGGGAGGAGCGGACCCCCCCACAACATGTTTTGACCCTCAAAAGTAACTCGTTTTCACGGAAAACAACTCTTCGCCCTCGTCCAGGAGAATCCCGCCCCCCTTTTATGTGTCACAAGTGGTACTCTGATTTCTTTCAGATTTCTCAAGAAAATGCGAGTGGTCCTTATTAGGTCTTATTCAGAAGGTACTCCTCGCCTTTTTCCTCTCCACCCCTGTTTTTTGTTGACTGAAATTTTCTTTTCGACTAAAAAACCTTTTGAATTCAAAGAAGATTGTAATTGTACGTTTTGAAATCGAAAAGTTTTACAAAGGAAGTGCGATTTAATTAAAATTTGCTGCCGAGATACACTTTAATATGCTACATCGGCTTGTATACTGCGAAATTTCTCAGGAAGCAATTTTCGGTCCCCTAGTCTCTTCCCGTTAATTTCCCCCCTTCCTAATTCAAAAGCAATAATTACTATAAGGGTGACAAATTTAAACTTTTTATCCAATTCCCAAAATAAAAACAAGTTTTTTTGTTTTCGAAAAAACTTTTTAAGCTAAAATATCTTCGAAGTGAGGCAAAAGTTTGTCTCCCTTTTATGAATCTTTTTTCTGGTTTCTTTTATTCGTACACTCCATGACCTGTTTTTTCTTTTATTTTATAGCCTCACGAAAAATCGTTTTCTTCACAGTGGCAATAATAGTTTTGTCACTGAGAGGAACTTCTTTCGTCGAGTAGGGGATTTCTGTAACGATGTTTGGAATGTCCAGATCCCGGCGAGCTTTTTTTCCCTACCCCATTTCTATTTCAGTGATTTACTTTAAGGAAATACCCATTTCAGTCCTATTCACCGTTCATTTTGTTCATTCATGCGTGTATTGTAAATAACATAATTTTAGCTCTTCAAAGGTAGTTTTTTTCTCGTTAAAAAAAAAGTCAAGTTGAATGGTGAAAAACAGTTTGAAACAGATGAAAAGTACTAGTTTGAAGAGCTTCCAACGAAAACTTCCTTAAAGAGAAGTATCTATAATAGGAGGGGGAAGTACAACGGAGGGAGAAGTATATGGGAGGGGAAGTATATAGAAGGGAGAAGTATACGGGGGGGGAAGTATAAGTGAGGTCAAGTATAAGGGAGGGGAAGTTTAAGTGAGGGGTAGTATAACAGAGGGTGTAGTATAACGGAGGGGGAAGTATAAGGGAACGAAAGTATAACGGAAGGGGATGTATAAGGGAGGGAAAGTATAAAGGAGAATTTTCCAAGTTTGTTTTTTCGAAAAATTTTCTAAGTTTATTTTTGAAAAATTGCCGAGTTTTGTTTTTTCCCAAAAATTTTCCGGGTTTTCCATTTTCTTTTTTGAAATATTATCAAAGTTCTTTTTTTCGAAAATTGTTTTAAGTGTCAAGGTAGAAATAATGGGCTCTTTGGCCTAAGGATGTGACTCTGTAATGGGTAGAAGTATGAAATTTCTCCCTACTAAAAAAAAAATAATAATTAAAAGTGGCAATTTTTTTACACCAAAAATTCTTAAAAATATAAGGAGTAATTGGTGAAAATTTGGTGAAATCGGATTAACGGTTCGGCCGCAGCGAATTTTTTAAAATTTCAAACAGACATATATCCGCCATTTTTTCGAAATTCAAAAATCGCCCGCGTCACATTCTTCTTCACCGGCTAAAGAAATTTGTGTGAAAATTTGGTGAAAATCGGATGAAAACTGTGGCCGTAAAGTGTTCCGCAAAAAAATGCTACGGACGGCCGGTCGGTCGGAACCACAGACAAAGTTGAGATCGGTGTAGATCCATATTCGAATTTATCCTAGGGGTCTTCCAGACCCCTCCCCAAAAACCCGACGTGGAGGGTATTACAATAACTTCTTTAAGGAAATTATAATGTGGGTTTATTTACAGAGAATTTAATGTTTTACTTCATTGAGTTTTTGGGGATGGGTCTTCCAGACCCCGGAGGGTCAAATCGAATATTGATCGCTCCAACTGCCATTTTCCGGCCGTCCGGCCGTAGCATTTTCTTTTATACTTTACGGTCAGTTTTCAACCAATTTTCACCAGATTTTCACCAAATTTCGATTTTTGAAGTTCGAAAAAATGGCGGAGATATGTCTGTTTAAAATATTTGCCGCGGCCGAACCGTCTTATACTTATACTTCCCCCTCCTATATTGTTCCTTCTCTTCAAGGAAGTTTTCCTTGAAAGCTCTTCTAACAAGTACTCGTTTTTGTATATTCCGCAATTCACCTTGTTTCTTAATTATAATACCCGGCGCCACAATCTCTTCCTTCATTATTGGCTTATAAAGACTAAAAATTTTAAGTTAATCAAAGGTTTTCTACTGATAATGACTTTTTTAGGAAGATGTTCGTGTTAAAAGCAATTTGTGAGTTTTTAAGTAAATTAGTTTAGGAATAAACAGGAGCTCACAAAGGGGAGACAGACGGATGTCATTTTCATGAACCTCCTCGTCATTTCGACGAATCCGTAAAGGGAACGAATTAATTATGAAAATTAATCAAAAGGTATTAACCGCCGAGAAGAAATCCGGGAGGATTATAAGATATAGGAAATTATTAAACTTAAATGAACTTGCGAACAAGATACCCAGGTAATTAATCACCGTCGCGGATTTCGTCGATCTGATGTTTCTTTAAAATATATTTCCTTTTATTTTTTGAAAGGTCTTAAATCACACAGGCGAGATAACGCGATCATAATTTTCCTTCCTAGGGGGAAACTTTGTCATGAAGAGAATCTCGGTGAAGAAAACGGCCCTTTATTAAAAATAAAACCACTCTTGGTTAGCTATAAGTTTTACTTTATAACCCGCTAAATCCACGTTCTTACTTTTACCACTGAAATTCCTTACTTTGTGTACTTCATTTTTAATAATTTTTTCATTTATAATTTTATTTCCTTTCTCTATTCAGTTCAAGAGGCTCCAGGAAGAAAAGGAAGTTAAATTTTCTAAATTCTCTTGCGCTGTCTCACCCCTCAAATGGCCGAGACGTTCGCCCGATTTCAAATAGCGGGAAAAGGGGAGCATTTTAGAATTTACTCCCAGTTAGCCGAAAAAATTCCAGAAGATACCTCTATGTGAATAAGAACTGACATTTTCTGATCAAAAAACCGAACAGTTTTTGAGAAAAACGGGTTTTTAGGAAAACCTCAATATCTTGAGAACTAATGATTCCACAGAGCTCATTTTTTTGTAAATTGTTTACCATTTAAAGACGGATCTTTGAGAATGTTTTGAAATTTTTCCAAATTTTTTAAGTGAGAAAAATTAATTATTACAACATATGAGAGGTCAGAAAAAATGGTTATTTATTTATTTAATTATTTTTAACAATAAATGAATTTTTAACTTTACCACTCACTTTTTATTGCAAAAAAACAGCTTAAAATTGATAAAATACTGTTCTACCAACTACAAAAATCTGAAAAAATTATTAGAGGTACATTTTAGGTCCTTCTAAAAGTTGCACTACTTCGGTGTCGCCATTTCAAAGGGAACCATTTTTCTTACCTCTCAAAAGTTATAAAAATTAATTTTTTCACACTGAAAAGTTTGGGAGGAATTTCAAAAAATTCTCAAAGATGCATCTTTAGATGATAAACAATTGACAAAAAATAAGCTTGTGGGATCATTAGTTCCTGAGATATTGAGGTTATCCTAAAAAAAGGCTAAACCCGTTTTTCTCGAAAACCGTTCATGTGCTTAAAAGAAGAAAAACCAAGAAAATTAAGTATTCAACGAGACTGTCCAGCCTGAGGCTAATTAAAAGAGCTTTGACTTCGCTAATAGCGGCCTATTAGCCAAAAGGGGTCGATGTGCACAATGCCCCGTACAGTTTGAAAAGCTCGCCTCAACAGGCGTTTTCCCAAGGTTTTTTTGGCGAAGAAAGCCCCTTTATTTTTATCAGAATTTCTTTCTTTTTCCTAATCCTTTTGGCCAAGAGTAATTATCCCTAAATCCTGTACCCTCCATCGGCTTTCTCATCGAAACTGTTGAATTCTTTTAAGATAGATTCCTTTTCTTCAAAATCTACTTTTTTATCGTTCCCTTCGAACAAAAGGGACTCGTGCGACAATTCTCTAGTGTGTGTGGAGGGAAGTAAGGATTAAGGAACTCCCGTATTATAAGGTCAAAAATCGGCCCAAATTGTAGCCAAAGTGTGAAAATAAATCTGAAACTGCCATTATGAGAATATGAGGGGTTGAAATCTTGAGTTTCTCACTTTTAAATGGCTTGAAGAAGCCAATTTTCGAAATGTTTTGTACTCTCGTAAAATGAGGGAAAACGCTTTCCCCTTTGAAACCATCTCGGTTAGAAACAATAGAGATAAAAACAATTTTCTAACCCGAACCGAGTCTATTGGAGTCTAGGGAATAACAAAAGGCTTTTGACCTTCTCAATCAATAGCTTTTCTCTACGTTTAACTTATTTTATTTCGTTGTCTCTCGCTGTCGAATACTAAAGGTCAGAAATTCTTCAATTTGAGAACTAACTTTTAAATGCGCAACGAAACCTAATTAGACTGAATAAACAAAGAGTATTTGAAAATGAGGTGTTATTTCGTAAAAGCAATCAGTGGACATTGGTTAATAAAATTGTTTAATCAGCGTCCCCCAAGGCTATTCAGGTGAATTACACCCCCCCCCCCCCACCATATTCATTCTCATTATTTATAGTAACACCCATTAAAAAAGGTTTTTCACTCGGTCATAAATTCATAAATTTTGAACCCTAAAAAGGGCCCTTAAGTAAAAGTTATGTTATTAAAGGTAAAAATGATGTATAAAAACTGTTATAATAAAAGAAAAACTTTTTTTTTATTGATTCTGAGTTATTTTGATATTATGATGTTCCATCATGCAGATATAGTATTCGGGGGAAAAACATAACGCAGGGAGAGACTTCCCATTTGCTATCCGAGCTCCGCATTTCGTATCGACCTTTTAGCCTTTGATCTTTTTCCATTTTTCACTGTTAAAACAGAAGGTTTCACTGACGCCTGCAGCCTTTAACAGGGTATAGGGTTTCCTTTTTAAAAAAAAGGGAGTGCCAGACGAGAGAAAATGATGGCGTCTCGTTTCTAATAAGTAAATTTTATCAAAAAGAAGGTGAAAGACTTTTAGCTAGGGAATGGTGGACAGTGAAAATGGGTGAGATTGATAGCCTTGATATCTTCATATTTCGGGAAACCGTATCTCCTAGGAAAATATGGTTTTTCACCAATTTTAACTTCCTCAAAGGAAAGTTATTGTGATACCCTCAATTTCGAAAAATTGGCTGAGATCTCCCTATCTAAAGATTTGTTTGCTTACGAGCATTATAGTTAATAAAATTTATTACAAAAAAAAAATTCTCGAAAAATATAGGGTAGGTCAGGAGGAAGTGATTTTGCTCGTTCCTTGTGGCTTAACTGGGTGAAATCATTATTTTTTTCTGCCTCAATATACTGAAACAACGTTTTTGAAAGTGGATACGAAAATTTCGCTAAAAAATAAGCGCTAGGATGGCCTCACAATTCAACTTTTCTGTAACATTCTTTTAATGAACTTCCTTAAAGAAGTTATTGTGATACTCTCCACGTCGGGTTTTTGGGGAAGGGTCTTCCAGACCCCGGAGGGTCAATTCGAATTTTGATCTTTACCGAGCTCAACTTTGTCTGTGTTTCCGTCCGGCCGGCTGGCCGTCCGTGTCATTTTTCTAGAAAACTTTACGGCCACAGTTTGCAACCAATTTTCACACAACCTTCTTGATAGTTGAACAAGACATCAACGTCGGCGATTTTTGAATTTCGAAAAAATGGCGGAGAACCGTTGGTTCGATTATCACCAAATAATCCTTTTTATTTTTACGAATTTTGATGTAATAATTGAAAAAAATGTTGTTTTTGTTTTTTAGTAGGGATAAATTTGATATTACACCGTTTGCGAGAGAGGCATCCCTTGGGCAGAAAGCCTTGATAATTTTTGAAAAAAAAATACAAAAAAAAACGTCCCCCTCCGTTTAACTTCCCCTCCTTTATACTTCCACCTCAGTATACTTCCTCCACCTTTATACTTCCCCCCCTTTATACTTCCCCCTCCTTTATACTTCCCTCTCCTATATTTTTAATTCTCTTTAAGGAAGTTTTCATTGGAAGCTCTTCAAACTTACCTACTTTTGTCAATCTCCCTAATCCTTAGCGTCCACCTTAGCCTCTTAAAACGAACATTTTTTTCACGAATAATGGGCACTCTTTGACTTTAATTCGACCATTTTGGCCATATTTTCAGAAAATATTTACAGCTTGAGAATAGGGATGGACCCTCGATAGATTCTTTCTGGAGAGTTAAAATCATCGCTTATCAAATTGCCTTTTTCGGAGATGGATCGGATATTTTGGTTCCTATAAATATCTAATCTGGATTAATTTCTCTTCGGGATACCCTTTTAAAAAAATTTAATCTTTTCTTTTAAGATTATTCCATTTTATTAATTAGCATGGGATAATCTCTTTTCGTATAAAAAAAAATTCCTTCAGAAAAAAAAATTTTTTTTTTACACTGGGAATTTTGGTCAGTCTCCCTTGATTCATTAGGAACTTTAGAGGGATGACCCGGAAATTTAAACTCAATTTGAGAGAGAAACCACTTCAGAACCTTACTTTCCGCTAATAAAGCGAGGGTGCCCCGACACCGACTAGTCCGGCGTTATTTCCTTTGACTAATACGAACGAACCGAAAATGAAGGTCTCACCAAGCCTGTAATTCGATTTTATGTTTCGTACACGGTTCGTTAGACGATTTTTTGCTTAGGGAGAAAAAAATGGGGGAAAAATTGGCACTTTTTTTATTTTTAAACGTTTTAATTGCCGGCGGAAAAATTGATTTCTCTCAGTGAAAGCTAATTAAAATGAGCCCCCTTTTATGAGTGATCCTGATGAAATAAATTTTGAGAAATTTTTGTCTAAAAATGTTAACTAGCCTAGACCCCCCCCCCCAATTAGCGCAATTTTATATTGTTTTCTCCTCCAAAATCAAGGTAGAAAAAATATAAGTCTTCGCCCAGCCAGGCCATCGAGAATGGGCGAGAATACCCCGAATTTCTCCTACATTTAAAAACAGAACAAAATTTTTGATTTTACTAATAACCAATAATGGAGGAAGAATGACTGTGATAACGGGTATCTTCGACACGTTTCGGCTTAAAAAACCTCGTCAGGTGAGGTCATAAAAATTTAAAAAAAAAAAAACAATTAGGAACTTTCCTTAGAAAAATTTTCCCCATAAGTTTTATATAAATTAAAGAGGGGAAAAATAAGAAACAATGCCGTTTGAATTTTTTTCCTACGTTGAAAAATGGATTTTTAATGAATTTTTGAAATTTGGCTAGTGATAAGAAATGTCCGATGGGCGGTGCGGGGGACGTGACGTCACCCCTGCCGAGCGTTCTACTGGTTTTGGTTCCTCCCGTGCTTGAAGCAGTGAAGAAACTTAATATTAGTAGTTTTTTTGGACTCTTTATTCAAATAACATGGTACGCGAAGGATTTGTGATTGCGTCTTCAGATAATTTGCCGTCTTTGTCCGAATTCGCCGTTTTCGAATTTATAAATTGCGTTTACTCCGGGGCCAAGGGGCAAAAATAGAAAAGTAAGTGCTTCTTTGTTTGAAAGTTTGTTTTTAAAATTTATCCATTAAAATTTAATAGTTACGTTCTTCTCAAAGAAAGTCATGATGTTCCTTAAAGTTTATTTTCATTTTTTTTAAAAGAAATAAGGAAAAATTAAACAACTAGGTTAGGTTCAGTTAAGTGTAATAATTTTATGAAGTTATAAAAGAAGTGCCTAGGTTTGAGTTTAGGTATACTTACTTATTTTTATACCTTCTTATATCACTTATTACTAAAATGTTAGAACATTGATGTAAGTAAGTAATATTTAAATCATTTCTTGCAAAACATCACGCCTTCTTACATCAAAATGGTCTTCACAACAAAAAAAAAACCGATTTGTAAGACAAAGGTTGAGACGTAGTATCCCGTCTTACAGCACTGAACCATTTTTTAGCAGTATTACGATCTTGTGGAACCTTAGAAAATTATAAGTAACAAAATGAAAAATTGACAAGGACAAAATGTACATATTAGGTATTTAATAACAACTTACCGTAATAAACAACTTCTCCGGAGTTGAAATAGTGGTGTTCCGGCACATCGGAACAAAGCAATATTTGTATCTCACCATGGCGTAAAATATAATAATAAATAAAACGTATAAACAATATCCATGGGCGCCAAAAGGAAGGCTTTACATTCCCATGTCATCTATGATTTGGCAGGGGTGACGTCATCACCCCCACTCCCCAGAAAAAACTTTCTTATCAATTCGGCAAAAATTCAATTTTCAAAAAATCATTAAAAATCCATTTTTATCGCAGGAAAAAAATTCAAACGGCATTGTTTTTAATATTCTCTCCTCTTTCATTTAGTGCAATAAAAAAAAAATGGTCAAGTTACCAATTATGAAGTGGTGAGTGGCTCTATCTCTTGGAGAACGGTCTCTTGGTGAGCTTTCGGGAAACGGTTTCTTTTCAGCTTCCCGCTGTGTCTACTAAATCTCTCGGAGATAGGGTTCACAGTGAAAATAAGAAAGATTGTGTTAGAGGGAATAGCTCACCTGACGAGGCTTTTTAAGCCGAAACGCGTCGTGAGGTACTCGTTATCACAGTCATTCTTCCTCCATTATTGGTTATTAGTAAATCAAGCGTCTTGCGGAATACATACCCAATAAAAATTTGAATAACAAAATTTTAGGTAGGTAGATTTTTTTTTCTCATGAATTTTTATGTTAAATATAAAGAGTATTAGGTGGAAGACCCTTTTCCAC
Organism: Orius insidiosus; assembly: GCA_014119065.1. NCBI lineage: Eukaryota > Metazoa > Arthropoda > Insecta > Hemiptera > Anthocoridae > Orius > Orius insidiosus. Next base: position 185,415 of record JACGAQ010000091.1, read on the forward strand.
GTAGAAGGTGTCAAATAAGTCCTCTTTGAGGAAGTTAAAAATACCCTAATCTTCTATTTTTCGGCGAAAAAAGACGGGTCAAAAGGTCTTATTTTTTGATCCCCCGTGTAGTCTGCTGTAAACAACTCAAAATATCCTTTTTGTTCATTTACCTAAGATAAAATCAATATTTAAAAGTTATCTCAGTTTTAGGCAATTTTATCAAGTTTATTATTCTCCTTATCTTCGCGACCCTCATCTCGAAAGTGGGTAAATCTGAAAACAATATATAGCGTAAAGAGATATAAACCCGGGGGTAGAAAACCCAATAAAAACTTTCACCCCATCCAGGGCCTTTTTATTCGTTGGAAGTTAAGGAGAAACGGAGGGACGACAGTATTAAAACAAGTACATTCGAAGGAAAAAGAAGGTGGGGAGAAAGATAGGAGAGTGGGAAGTGCTCCTGGGTATTTTTTCACGGACAATAGAATTTGAAATCATCGCTACATTGCTTTCTAAATGTATGAGGGCGGATTGAATCTCCGTTTAAACGTTAGCTTTGCTTATTCACAGGTTTTATTCCCCACTACCCCCAACTTTTTATTTTTATGCCATATTCAGTTTTATCCATACTTTTCGGCTTTTTTAGGAACAGTCTTCCAGACCCAGTAGGGTCAAATCGGATCTCAACTGTGTCCGTGGTTCCGGCCGGCCGTCCAGCACGGCGCAGCATTTCCGAGAAACTTCACGGCACCCATTTTCAAAAGATTTTGAGTGTATACGTGTCGACATAATGCGGTTCGCCATAACGCATTTGACCATAAAATAGCAGAAATCGCGAGTTCACCATAAAAAATCTCAACATAAAGAAAATAGTCAAAAACGTTCACCATAGTGCATTTGAACATAATACATCTCACCATAAAGATGAGATTTAACACTTGTCGTTTCGAGATAAAATTTGTCGTTTCAACATAACGCAGTAGAACATAAAGGAAACTTTCATGTTAAAGAACTTGTCGTTTCGCCATAAGACTGTTTCTGTCGTTTCGGCATAAGAATACATAAAAACTATATTGGGCATATAAACTAGGGACAGCCAAAGAGAAGCCTAATTTTGACGTTTAAAACGCGATTATGGCGAAACGACAAAAACTTAAAACTTGACAGTTCACCATAATGAAATTCGCACATCCTCGCGAGAGGAAAAAAGTGACCCCCTTGTATCATAAAACCAGCTGATCCCATTGCCTGCCTGCTTGCTTTTCCTAGTTTATGGTGAGATGCTTTATGTTGAATTGCATTGTGGTGAACTGTCAAGTTATAAGGTTTGTTTTTCGCAATAATCGTGTTTTAAACGGCGAAAGTAGTCTTGCTTTATCGCTGTCTTTAGTTTATGGTGAGATGTATTATGTCGAAACGCATCATGGTGAACAACATTTTATGTCGAAATGCAGATTTTTGATGTTCAACTGCATTAGGGTGAAATGCGTTGACCGGTGTTCTCCAAATCTTTCACGCAATATTCCTGATTGTAGGGCCAAGAAATTCCTTAGCGCGATTTTTGAATTTCGAATAAATGGCGGAGATATGCCTGTTTGAAATTTTAAAAACTCCGTTGCCGGCCGATTTTTATGAATTTTTGGAGGAAAAAAATAAAAAAAATTCCTTAAGTTATTATTGTATATCTAGTAGGAAGAAACGTACACCACGGTTGTGAGGGGCAAGCCTCCGCCAAAAATAAAATAACTTATGTTAAAAATTTTAATAATTTAATAACATAGAGGCCTTTAACTTTTCTTTTTTAATTGGACGATTTAAAGGATTTGGAGCATCAAAAGAACTTTAATTTGGTGTGACATTCATGAACATCCTGATACCTTTGCTTGAGAGTAGATCATCAACGAAGGAAAAAAAAAAGAAAGAAAAAAAAGGTTTCTTTTGAAGAAAGATAAAAAAAAGTCTAGATTTTCCTCCGTCCTTTGGGTGCTTAATGTGATGAATCTCTGCCTTCAAACCGCACAGATTTATATCTTTCCTTTTTTTATTTTTCTCCTACTTTTTTTAACGTCGCACGTTTTCACGGTGTTTTAAGGCGGGCGGGCATTAACGGGGTGGGACTTTTTTTACTTTTCCCCCATCCTCTCCTGTCATTCCTTCGCATCATTCCCGCCCCCCTAATGGGATTATCCTGACTCCGAAGCGAGAAGTTGCACAAAACCCCGAGCACTCAACTCCGACAGTTCAATAGTTTTAACAACTTCTCCATCGGAATAGAGTAGCTTACCTTAAACCTTTGGCAGTAAAAAAGCGACTTTTTTTTTTGCTTCATGAAGCGAAAAACTGCCTCATCTTTAAATCGCACGGAAGTTTCAGGCAACCCCCCAGGTCACCCCACAAAAAGTGTTTTTCGCCTTGTTAAGTCCACAGTCAACCATCTCAATAGGTTCCTTATAACAATAAATACGTCATAATGTTATAAATAAAAGGGAAAAACTCAAGAAAAGAAGAACTGTACATCGTATATCTGATTTCATGATACAACTCCATTAAACAGAAGCGATATATTTGTTCTGTTTCTTTCGATTTAAGGATATCGTTATAAGGATATTGGATATTCCGATTGTATCATTTTCTACGGTTTTCTTTTTTTCTGTAAAAAACCTTTTTTATCTACTTAAATATAAAAGCATTAAATTTTAGTCTTCAAAAGTTAAAATTTACAAGTTCGGCACTGAATAGTTTAGGAACAGAAAAACTTTATCGGGCAAGTTTCGCAATAGCGCTTCTAAAGACGTATTGGCTTCTAATTCAGTTAAGAACAACTTTCTTCAAGCTAATGGTTGAGGAGAAGATAAAAACCTTAACCGTAATTAAACCAAAAGGAGATTTTCTGGGCTTGGGAGTGTCGGAACCACTTTTTTGCGTGGGGCACCTTTTTCTATTTTAATAAAAGGTAAACAAGTGTAAATTTGATGAAGATCGGACGTACAACGGAGGTGGAAGTAAATGGGAGGGGAAGTATAACGGAGGGGGAAGTATAAGGGAACGAAAGTATAACGTAGGGGATGCATAAGGGAGGAAAGTATAAAGGAGGGGGAAGTATAGAAGAGGGGAAGTATAACGGAGGGGGAAGTTTTTTGTGTTTTTGGAACCACAGACAAAGTTGAGATCGGTAAAGATCAATATCCGATTTGACCCTCCGGGGTCTGGAAGACCCTTCCCCAAAAACCCGACGTGGAGGGTATCACAATAACTTCTTTAAGGAAGTTAAAAAAATTTTAAACAGACAGTTCTCCGCCATTTTCGCGATTTTTAAAAAATCTCTAATCAGGATTTTTTACATATTTTATCTGTTGACTGAACGTGAATTGTATGCATCTTAAACACTTTTTACAATAATTTGAACCATTTTTGACCATTTGATTTTGACACATTTTGACATGTTGGGCAATTTAAGGTAGATTGCTTCTTAACTTCCTTAAAGAAGTTATCGTGATACCCTCCACGTCGGGTTTTTGGGGAAGGGTCTTCCTGACCCCCGAGGGTCAAATCGAATCTTTACCGATCTCGAATTTGTCTGTGGTTCCGGCCGGCCGTAGCATTTTTCCGGAACGCTTTACGGCCAAAGTTTAGAACCAATTTTCACCAAATTTTTACATAATCTACCTCACTCAATAAAAAAGAAATAACGAGGGCGATTTTTGAATTTCGAGAGATATGAACGTTTGAAATTTTAAAAACTGCGCTGCGGCCGAACCCCGTTGGTCCGATTTTTATTTTCTTTATAACTGTAAGTTACAAGAAAGTAACTAATCTTTTCGTGGAAAATAAGAGCTTGATTGCTTTATGCTTCTTAGAATCTCGAAATCCTCAGAAATCAATTCAAAACGAGTTTTCTAGGAACTCCGGAACATTTAGCCATCAGGCGCTTGCTTGTCCTAAAACAACGGAAAACTCCTCAAAATGGCGAATTCAAAAACCTGGTAGAAGGGATATTTTCGGCAAAGAGAAAGAGAAAATTGCTCTAAATAAGGGGTGGGATGAGTCTCTCCGTCGAGAAGTAGAGGAAAACACCCAAATTCCCAGAGATTTTTCGGCCAACCCTAAAAATACGGGTTTTTGAGGCCCAAAGAGCGATGAGAAAGTCGCCTCTTCCTTTTCTCTTTTATTCTCCGGCACCTACAGGCTAATCAGTATACGATGAGAGATCCAGAAAATTTTTAAAGTTTTTTCTTCATCAAAAAACCACGAAAAAAAGTGTAACGAGAACCCCCCCCCCCTCCCCTCCCTCTTAAGCAAGTTACGTAACATCCTCAAAGTTGAGGTCTTTGGGAAAAGGTCTTTCGCAGTAGAGGAAAATGGTTTTCTTTAATTCAAAACTGTTTATGAGTTAAATGCTATTTACTCGGTTTAAAAAAAATATCACGTTCAATGCCTTCATATTGGATGATAAAAAAAAATACGAGCTTTCATCGATGAAAAAGGTTTGAAATCCAGTTTAATTTCATAAATGTGAAGTTTTCTTGCATTCGGACTTGGAGAAGAGTGAGATGTTGGCGGGAGGGGATGCCTTTGATCTATCATTTGCCCCAACGGTTCGTTTGACGCTGCAGGGTAAATCCTGTATCAAATACTCGCTTTGCTCTGATATTAAAGTCGATTTCAACTGAAATTTTCTTCAGATAAAATTGAGCACATAGTTTTAAATGGATTGCTTTTCCAAGCGGATCGATCTAAGAGAGGGAAAAAAATCTTTTTAACAAAAAAAGATTATTTAGGACGTGGGAATTTTGGGGTACTTTCTCACAGTTTTTGGGAGCCATCATTCCCTCGTGAATGACAAATTTTTCTAGAGATGAGTCTTTTAAAAATATTATTGTTGTTTTATTTTAATATTCGATTAAATTGAATGTGTTTATAATATCAAGGGCAAAATGATGTAGTATGTAATTTATATGAATAATAATAATGATATTTTAGGTAAATATCAATATTTGAGGGCGGGAAAATGGGATTGAGGGGAGGAATAAATAAAGATAGCTTTAGATCACTTGGGAAAAAAAAGAGAGCATTAGGATAAGGGCGGTGGAGCGGGGGATACAATAACTTTAGGGCTTGCCAAAAATCTCCGAGCTCCCGATATATCTACGCGTCCTACTTGGCTGGGAGGACGGGTGCTCATAATCTTTATGAGAGATAAAAAATAAATTGAATATTATAAAAAAGAAAATTGTTACCGAAATCGTCGTCGATGATAGAAATGAAGGAGTCTGGGGGGGTGAGAGGTGGCGTCGGAGACGGTGGATGTTGCACAACCGAACACAGATCACGCACTGAGGAAAACCCGGTGCCGGCCTCTCCCTCTCCCGCCTAAAACCTATTTCCACCACCCACATCATCCCATGGCTTTTTATTACAAATTGTAATTTTCTCCGCTATCGTATAATATGGAAGGTTCGATTATTACAGTGGTTTTTACGGATTATTTTCAAACTTGAAAGGCGATTGAATTTCTAGGCTACCAAATAAAAGTTGTTTTTTCTCTTTCGCTTATTCTACTGCCAATCCAGGACGACACATAAGAAAAAAACTTTATTAAGTTTTTTTTTTAATTTCTCGTTTTTTTAGGTACCTGGATTTCTTTTAAAATCTACCTATTGTTTTTTTTTTTTTTCGAAAAATTTTCTAAGTTTTTGTCTTTTTAAATTTGCAGTTTTTTTTTTGTTTTTTTAATTTTTTAGGTTTTTTTTTTTCGAAAAAAATTTGTTAGTATCAAGGCAGAAATAGTGGGCTAAAAGCCCAAGGGTTGTCTCTCTCGTTACGGGTGGAAATGTGATATTTCTCCCGACTGATATATGATAGTTAATGTAAAAAGTACTAGTTTAAAGAGCTTCCAACGAAAACTTCCTTAAAGAGAAGTAAAAATAGAGGAGGGGGAAGTATAAGGAGGGGAAGTATAACGGAGGGGAGGTATAACGAGGGAAAGTATAACAGAGGGGAAGTATAACGGAAGGGGAAATATAAAGGATGGGAATTATAACGGAGGGAAAAGTACTCGTATAAAGAAGGAAGTTTTTTTTTTTTTTTTCAAAAAATTTTCAGATTTTTTTTGTTAAGTATCAAGGTAGAAATAATGGGATTTTCGCCCAAGGGAGGTCCCTCTCGTAACGGGTGGACGTAAGAAATTCTCCCTACTAATATGATAATTAATGTAGAAAATTTATAATTTTTTTACACCTAAAATTTTTTGAAAATATAAGGAGTATTTGGTGAGAATTTGGTGAAAATCGGAACAACGGTACGGCCGCAGCGCAGTTTTTAAAATTTCAAACGTGCATATCCCCGCCATTTTTTCGAAATTCAAAAATCGCAGACGATAATTTCTTGTTCAACTATTCAAGAAGGTTGTATGAAAATTTGGTGAAAATCGGTTGGAAACTGTGGCCGTAAAATGTTCCGGAAAAAATGCTACGGACGGCCGGCACCACAGACAAAGTTGAGATCGGTGTAGATCCATATTCGAATTTATCCTACGGTCTGGAAGACCCTTCCCCAAAAACCCAACGTGGAGGGTAAAACAATAACTTCTTTAAGGAAGTTAAAAATTATCACATTTTACACCAAAAATTCGTAAAAAATATAAGGAGTATATTATTGGTAATTTGGTGAGAATCGGACCATCCGAGCAAATTTTTCAAAATTTCAAACGGACATATCTCCGCTATTTTTTCGAAATTCAAATTCTTGTTCACCGACTAAAGAAAATTGTGAGAAAACGGTGAAAATCGGTTGAAAACTGGGCTTGTTCCGGAAAAAATGCTACGGACGGCCGGCCGGAACCACAGACAAAGTTGTGATCGGTAATTCGATTTGATCCTCCGAGGTCTGGAAGACCCTTCCCCAAAAACCCGACCTGGAGAGTAAAACAATAACTTCTTTAAAGGAAGTTAAAAATAATAAATTTAACTTAGTAAGTTCATCTCAAAAACCAACGGCACGAATTTCACTCCAATTGAGTGTCAAAAAATAAATATGTACTTAACATAAATAAAATAAAAAACCTAATATAGGGACGAAACAAAAATTTCAAATTAAAAACGTTAAATTCCTCTATAGACCGTAAAATAAAATAATAAAAATAAATACCTAGATTATCAACAAACCAAAATGGCCACTAAAATTCACCACTACACAGAAAACGGTCGAATTGAACCAACGCCAGCCTTGCATGTTCAAGTTTGTCGTGAATGGGTGGGAGGTGGAAAATTAACGAATTTTTTCGTGAAAATAACCTATTTTTTCCTTATTTTTTGCCCATATTTCAGCGCTTCCTGAATCAGAAATTAGCCCTAATTTTGAAAATAAAAGAAACAAAATTGTTGACTATATTTTTGGGAAATTAGGATCACTTCCACTATTTTTAACCCAACACCATAAATGTGGTATACCACACTCACCGTTTGAAGTTCGCAGAAAATCTTGGATCGGATGAGAAGAAAAGGAAAAGGGAAACGAAAATCCGATACATTTTGTGAGCTAGTCTGCTGATGGGAATCTTATCAGGCAGGGATATAAAACCGGAAATTTAAATTTCTTTTGAATAAACTAATGTTATTTTACTTAAACACAAAAGAAACGAAACTTTGGTGCCAATGCCCATGAATAAAACAAAAACAATTTTAATACAAAAAAATCGCTCTGAACGATGTGACTGACTGACTGACCGATGATCCAATGGGAATATGGGATGAGAGTCAATTAGGGTGGGGGGTAGACAGTGCTGCCTTAATCTTTTTTCTTCCAATAATTTTCCCCCTCCTATACAATGAATTTTTATTTATTTTACTAATTCTTACCGTAATTAAGACACAAAGAAAATGGAGGAAGACAGTGCCTCCTTAATCTTTTTTCACAATGAAAGAAAAAACACTATTTTCAAAATGAAAGTTGTAATATTCCCCTCAAAAAATAACTTATAAAAATGCATTAATTTAGAGAAAAGCACGGCTCTCGTAGAAAAGAAGACGTTGGCCACAAAAAAGGCCATGGGAAAAATGGCAAACAAAGAAATAAAAAGTAAACTTTTCTTAAAATTTACCCAGATCCTCTTCCACTAGGTTGTTGAATGCGAGCTTTTTGTAAAGCCTGAACATACTCCGGTAATTTGATATGGTTTTACGATAGGGTTTTATAAGAAAGTAGCTTTCCCTTTATTATTGTAAGACATCGCCAACTAGAGCCTCTTACGTCTCCAATTTATTCCGGATTTTACCTCAAAAAACAATCGCTCTATCGGTTACTATAGAAATAGCGCAATTAAAAACGCAGCTTTTATTCCGATTGATCGGTGGACGTTTCTAATTAAAGGAGGGGTTTTCCAAATTGATTGAAATCCAAGCTAGAGTCGAAATATGGTTTGATTTTAATTAGAGTTAATGGATGGGGATCCTTTTGAGTTTTGTTTTGAGAAACGTTATCGTCAAAGGGTTCTTATCTTTCTTCCTTTTACTTATGAGTTCTATTTCTTCTCAAAAGAAGGCATCCCGACGAAGACGCGATTGAAAAGGGCCCGCCCTTTTGTCCCTTTCTGTCACGCGTGTTAAATTCCCTCAACCATATTTTACAACATTCAAATCAGGGCATTCCAGTTTTAAGACGATTATAACTTGTAAGTTAGAATTCATTGGAATGAGGAAAACAACCAAAAATTAGTCGGGAGGGGCTGTTCTAGCCAATTATGTATGTGCAAAAAAAAAGAGTCTATAAACAAAAAAATTTGGGGAGCTTCCAAAAAAACTTCCTTAAAGAGAAGTAACAATATAGGATGGGAAGTATATAGGAGGGGAAGTATAACCGAGGGGTAAGTATAACAGAGGGGGAAGTATATAGGAGGGAAGTATAAGGGAACGAAAGTATAACGGAGAGGGAAGTATAAGGGAACGAAAGTATAACGGAGGGGGAAGTATAAGGGAACGAAAGTATAAAGGAGGGAAAGAATAAGGGAGGGGGAGGTTTTCCTTTTTTTTTTCGAAAAATTTTCCGGGTTTTCCTTTTTTTTTTCGAAAAATTTTCCGGGTTTTCCTTTTTTTTTTTCGAAAAATTTTCCGGGTTTTTCTTTCTTTTTCTTTCTTCTTCTTTTTTTTTTCGAAAAATTTTCTAAGTTCTTTTTTTCGAAAAATTTTTAAGTCTCAAGGTAGAAATAATGGGCTCTTTGGCCTAGGGATGTGCCTCTCGTAAAGGGTAGAAGTACGAAATTTCTCCCTACTAAAAAAAATTAATGATTAAAAAGTGGCAATTTTTTCGCACCAAAAATTCTTAAAAAATATAGGGAGTAATTGGTGAAAATTTGGTGAAAATCGGATTAACGGTTCGGCCGCAGCGAATTTTTTAAAATTTCAAACAATATAAGGAGTATACATATTTTGGTGAAAATCGAAAAGACATATCTCCGCCATTTTTTCGAAATTCAAAAATCGCCCTCGTCATATTCTTCTTCACCGGCTAAAGAAATTTGTGTAAAAATTTGGTGAAAATCGGATGAAAACTGTGGCCGTAAAGTGTTCCGGAAAAAAATGCTACGGCGTGCCGGACGGCCGGCCGGCCGGAACCACAGACAAGTTGAGATCGGTAAAGATCAATATTCGATTTTACCCTCCGGACCCCGGAAGACCCCTCCCCAAAAACCCGACATGGAGGGTATCACAATAACTTCTTTAAGGAAGTTAAAAAAGATAGGAACTTAAAAGAATTTTAAGAAAACTTACTTTTTGAAATGCGGATAACCGAAATTGTGAATTCAGAACCGAATCAAACTAGGTCTAGGGTTAGGGGGGGGGGGGGGCTTTTGAAGAAACCGCTGCCTTCTAAATTATTTTAGCTCCCTAAAATACAAAAAATAAGTATCCAATTTAAAAAAAAAAATAAATAAAAATGCTTATTTCTACTTCATTAAAGAAATTATAGTTTTGTTTTTTGGAATAAAATGTTATCGCAGGAGGAAAAAAAGCGGGCAAACGCATGCACGATCAAGTTTTATTTCCAGTCCTGTTCAGAGCTGCGGCTGGGGATTTCTTTTCTTCGAAATTAACCGATTTTTCTTGTTTCAATAGGTGAGTTTTTATATTAATAATAATAATAATGGCTTAAATTAGATAATAGTCACATGAAATTGATTTTATAAAAATGATGATTGAGAAAAATTCTTATGTTTTATGATGATCCGACCCTTCAAGACTCTCCCTCCCTTATCTTCTTTTTCCACTTTTTTAAACAATATGATCGTAATCTTTCGGAGAAGTTTTTATTTCGGTAGTGCGAATGGTGAGGTATATTTAAGATTAAAATTTCTCAGAATTTTAACTTTTAAAGATAATTATTCGCTGCCACAGTCAGTTTATTTCGGAACATTTCACGGCGTCAATTTTCATCTTATTTTCAACAGATTCTTACAAAATCTTCTCTCGTAGCTAGCTTGTATATGTGGAGAGGTTTTTCTTTTTAATTTTTAAAAATGGCGGAGATCGGTCCGTTTAAAGTTTTGTTCAACTCAGTGCCGGCTAAGGGTCGGGCGAGCCGCCCCACGCCAACCAAACATTAAAAATAAAAATTAGATTATAATAATTATATTTCGCAATAAAAAAGAGAGTGAAGTTGAACAGGAAGTAAACTGGAATATTTCACGACCGGTTTCGATCTAGTAGGTCTCATCAGGTGAACTATTTTCCATTTATTGCTCTCTCAAATTCTTGTGAATATAACTGCACGGCGTGAAACATTCCTTTTTATTGTTTCTCTCTTCCTCTAATGTATTTTTGTACAATTAATTACTAAGTGTGTGGTGAACCTACATTAAATTTTATAATTGAAGTAATGAAATTCACCAATCACTTTTTTATAGCGAAAAACAGCTTAAAATTCAGTAAAAAAATTTATAAAATATTGCTCTACCACCTCGAAAAATATGAAAAATAATAAGAGATACATTTTAGGTTCCTCTAAAAGCTGTATTAATTTGGTGTCTCCAACTCAAAAGGAACCATTTTTCTGGCCTCTCAAAAGTTACAAAAATTAATCTTTCACACAGTTTGGTAAAAAACTTTAAAAAAACTTTAAAAAATTTTCAAAAAAAAAGAACTTAGAAAATTTTTCGGAAAAAAGAAAAAGAAAAGGAAAACCCGAAAGTTTTTCGAAAAAAAAACTTTGAAAATTTTTAGAAAAAAAAAATGTTTTTTTTTCGAAAAAACCAACTTGGAAAACCTCCTTTATACTTTCCCTCCCTTATAAATCCCCTTCCGTTATACTTTCGTTCCCTTATACTTCCCCCTCCGTTATACTTCACCCTCTGTTATACTACCCCTCACTTAAACTTCCCCTTCCATATACTTCCCCTCACTTATACTTCCCCCTCCGTTATACTTCCGACTCCGTTATACTTCCCCTTACGTTTTACGTCCCCTCCGTTATACTTCCCCCTCCTATATAGATACTTCTCTTTAAGGAAGTTTTCGTTGGAAGCTCTTCAAACCAGTACTTTTTGTCCAAATCGGAGTAAGGGCCAAAATGGGGCTCTATCCAACTGCGCCAAAAAAAGGCCAACTGCGCCGGGACTCCAAGGGTACCCCTAATCCGCTGTCATTACCGATACCAACTGCGCCGCATACCAACTGCGCCGAAATTATTTATTTTAAGGAATACGAAACATAAGCACCTTTCACCCGGCCTTAATGATTAAAAATGGAAAAAAAATGACTGTACCTAAGGAATCTAGGAACGAGGTAGCGTAGGATGCGCTCGTTGGATACCACTAGGGGGTTAATTTTTTTCCTCTCGCGAGGATGCGCTCGTAAGATACCTCTAGGAGGTTAATTTTTTTCCTCTCGCGAGGATGCGCTCGTAAGATACCTCTAGGAGGTTAATTTTTTTCCTCTCGCGAGGATGCGCTCGTTAGATACCTCTGGGGGTTAATTTTTTTCCTCTCGCGAGGATGCGCTCGTAAGATACCTCTAGGGGTTAATTTTTTTCCTCTCGCGAGGATGCGCTCGTTAGATACCTCTAAAGTGTTAATTTTCTTCTCTCGCGAAGTTGCGCTCGTTAGATACCTCTATTGTTTATTAATTTTGTTCGGCGCAGTTGGTCATAGGCTTAGAGCCCAAGAGATTATCTGATAGGACTCCCGGCGCAGTTGGCAATAATTTTTCAATCCAGGTAGTCACTTCGGCGCAGTCGGTAGTCAGCCCAAAATGGCCCCCTTATCCCGCTAAAGCCTTTGGAAGAAAATCATAAGCCTAAAAGGTACTGCGTGGGGAAAAGAAAGTTGCTGTATTACTCTTCATGAATGGTATTTGGGAAAGCGCGAGGAAAATCGATGAGTGATCTTAACGTTCCTGAGGTGCCGTCCGCCGCTTATTCCTGGAACTACTTGAACGCAATTTTTTCTTGAAAAGAATCTGCAAGACAACATCTCTTTGAGGAAGTTAAAATTCACGGGGCGGGAATCGAACCCGAAAACTTCCGGTAGATTCCGCTCCGACAGTTCGATATCCGGTGAACTCTCCAACTTCTAGGTAGATCTTAATCTTCTCCAAGAGGCTGCACTAAGTCGGTGTCTAAAACGCCCAATTATTCCCATATCTAGGAAGGCGCTTACCATCATGAGAACATGATGTTAGATGAAGAACTACAAGATGAACAAAGATGAAAAACGAAACGTCAGATTATCGATGTTAAAGGGCAATAAAAGAAATTTTTAATCCATAGACTAACTTTTAGGAATTTGATTGAAACCTGACTACCGCCCCCGGATATGCCCCAACCCGTCCTTCCAATCAAGAAAGTAAAACTTTCCACAAACCACACACAACTAAATTACCCATTTCTGTATGTAGTACATGAATAAATTTAAAACTCATTTATCCCTCTAGAAAACTTTTTCGACTACTCTAAAATTCGATTTTTAACCTTTAATTTCATTAAGGGAATCGGATAATCGTTGAACAACCTATATCATCCCCAGAGGCATAACAAATGAAGCTAAAGTAACTTGGTAACCAAATCTCTGGAACATAATGGCGTTAGTGAATAGTGAACCAATTTACTTAAATAGGTTTAAATCGATCGAATAATCTGACGTCGTTATGTTAGGAAGCTTGATCACATTAACTAAATAATCATTTCAATTAGTCCGTCATCACAATTATACTTATAATATAATAAAATCTAAAAACGCTAATTTTAGTAGAGAAGTGTGGAATGTAGATACTAAGAACTGATCGAGCTGCCCCCCACGAAACCTTCCTCTAAGTAGCGCCATTTTTCGGAGAAGCGAATTTTTCTATGATTTTTCGTCCCTACTGTTGAAAAAAAAATTGAAGTTTCATGGTAGAAAGTAATGGTTTGAAGAGCTTCCAACGAAAACTTCGTGAAAGAGAAGTAACCATATAGGAGGGGGAAGTATAACCGAGGGGGAAGTATAATGGAGGGGGTAAACGGGAGGAAAGTATAACGGAGGGGGAAGTATACGGAAGGGAAGGGAAGTATATGGGAGGGGAAGTATAGCGGAGGGGAAGTATATGGGAGAGGAAGTATAGCGGAGGGGAAGTATATGGGAGGGGAAGTATATGGGAGGGAAAGTATAACAGAGGGGGAAGTATAATGGAAGGGGAAGTATAACAGAGGGGGAAGTAGAATGGAGGGGACGTAAAACGGAGGGGGAAGTATATGGGAGGGGAAGTATAAGGGAAAGAAAGTATAAAGGAGGAAAGAAAAAGGGAGGGGGAAGTTTTTTTTTAATGTTCTAAGTTTTTTTCCTAAAATTTTCCGGGTTTTCCTTTTTTTTTTTTTTTGAAAAATTTTCAAGTTCTTTTTTTCGAAATTTTTTAAGTGTCAAGGTAGAAATAATGGGCTCTTTGGCCTACGAATGTGCCTCTCGTAATGAGTAGAAGTATCAAATTTCTCCCTACTAAAAAAAATAATAATAAAAAAGTGGTGATTTTTTTACACCAAAAATTCTTAAAAATATAAGGAGTAATTGGTGAAATTTGGTGAAAATCGGATTAAGAAATTTTCGCCATTTTTGCTAATTTTGAAAAAAGCTCTCAACATTTTCAAGACTACTGTAAAAGGAAGATACCGTGAGAATGTGGTCAAAATCATATAAAAATTGCTAAGCCGTAGGAAATACTGGCAACGGACGGCCGGCACCACAAACAACCAGGTAAGCATCACTTATCAGTTGTTCTCTACAGAGTCTGAAGACCCTTGAAAGGGTTTTAAACCACGAGTTAAGAAGAATCAAAACAACATATTTTATGTAGGAAGTTTATATGCATTTTTCTGATTTCCCTGTTACTAGTTCATGCGTGTTCGACTAAAATCTGGTTACATGTTAACAAAGGATTACTATTGACGAACGCGTTATCGAAATAAGCGTTATTTCGTCCCCTCTTTTCAAAAGCTTTTCTCTTTCTAAATCGCCTTCAGCCCTTTTCAAGAAGAAACTTTCGGAAAGGTCGGCCCAATGGCGACACAAATGTACTTTCCATTTTGGTGCAAATTTTTCTTCACAACGGTCGTTTCGAAAGGTTTTCATGGACGGGCGGAGTGCGATACCAATTCAGGAAGATTTGAATTTCAAAAGAGCGTAAACATGAGCATCGATTGTGACAAGTCTAATAAGATTTTTTCACCCGATCCCCGTTTTTTTCACCCTATTGTCCAAAACTGTTTCCTCAATCGAACAAGCAGACTTCATTGTCCAATCTGAAACTGGTTTTTTCTCCCCCCCCCCCCCCCCCACGAGGTGACGTGTAATAAAAGGAAGTCTAATAATAGTCCTTTATACAAATATCAGTCTGTAGGTTGACCAAAAAATTGAAATCAGACGCAAAATATCTGTAATTTATTCTGGCTCAGACAAAGGGTAAATATTGAAAGGTCTCTGAAAGAAAAAAAATAACCAAACGCAAAATACGAGGTCTTTATAAATAATTCTTTTTTGAAATCATCAAATATTTTTACTTTATTTTTCCTCTGACAAATAAGCGACTCCTGGGGATGGGATCTAAAAGGTAGCAACCGATGTATGAACTCTACAAATTCTACAAACCTTGCTTATTTCCATGGAAATCTTTTGTCTGTTGAAACATGATGAATACTTTAAACGAGTGTTAAGGAAATAAAAGGATATTAAAATAATTATTTATTTTGAACAATTTTGGGAGAAGTTTCATTTTCACAGCCATCTTTGATTCAAATCATGATAATGTAGACAGGAATTTAAAAGTACAAAATACTCTTCTTGTTTATGTGGTTTAAACTTTTTTTAACGTGGTTTAAACGTTATTATTAATTTTTCTAAAAAGTGATAACGGTTCTTGGCTTTTCAGTCTTGAAAATTTTTTTCGAAAAATCAAAAAAATTTGAAAAATAACTTTGAAAACATGTTAAAAAAAGAATTAGACTAAATGCTTGAAATTATTCTTCCCCTCCTTTTGTACTTCCCCTCCTTTATACTTGCCCCTGCTATTTTGTTACTTCTCTTCAAGGAAGTTTCGTTGGAAGTCTTCAAACTAGTACTTTTGAGTGCATTTAGTCAGATTTTTCATCATTTATCATGGAGTACACCAAAGGAATAAAACTGCTGAAAGGAGCAGAAGACTGACCAATTTGTAAAGACAAAATAATGGATGTTATGGAATATTTCAACGCATTCGCTATTATACAAGGTAATCCGTAAAAGAAACCAATGTGAAGCCTGTGCACATCGGGACCACGAAGGTCTCTTCCAGCTACTTGGCCAAGATTAGCAAAATGTCAACTGTAGGGAATATTTCCCTGCCCCTAGTAAAGTTGGCAACATTGCCATTAACCTACAGGGTCTGATCCAGAAGTAGTAGGACTGATTTTCTGTAGCGCGAACGGAGCGTCGTAGGGGGGAGCGGCTTTTTGGATGTTGTTTAGGAGACATTGGGAGCACACTCATATTTTTTTCAGCCGCTTGGTGCAGTAGTTGAGACAGTACGTAAGTTCCTGTGAACCTCTACAGGGTGACCTCGTCGAAGCCCGAGATGGAGAGAAATAATTTATAGGACTAATGGCTATTAAAAAAAAACTAAAGCCGTGAGGTAAAAAATTCTTTAATAATCTTCAAATAACACCCTTCCGCTTCGCTACACAGCTCATAACGCCTTTTCCATTCATCAAACGCCTTGGAGAAGTCTTCTGGATGGTGTTCAGAACCTCGGTCGTAGCGTCTTGAACCTCCTGGATTGATCCGTAACGATATTCTTTCAGAACTCTTTTCACTCGGGGGAACAGGAAAAAGTCCGGCGCGGCGGAGAGAAGTCAGGACGAAGAAAGGACACCGTTACGGGTTAATCCAGGAGGTTCAAGACGCTACGACCGAGGTTCTGAACACCATCCCTGAAGACTTCTCCAAGGCGTTTGATGAATGGAAAAGGCGTTATAAGCTGTGTAGCGAAGCGGAAGGGTGTTATTTTGAAGATTATTAAAGAATTTTTTACCTCACGGCTTTAGTTTTTTTTAATAGCCATTAGTCCTAAAAATTATTTTTCTCCATCTCGGGCTTCGACGAGGTCACACTGTAGAGGTTCACAGGAACTTACGTACTGTCTCAACTACTGCCCCCAAGCGGCTGAAAAAAATATGAGTGTGCTCCAAATGTCTCCTAAACAACATCCAAAAAGCCGCTCCCCCCTACGACGCTCCGTTCGCGCTACAGAAAATCAGTCCTACTACTTCTGGATCAGACCCTGTATAAACCATGAAAACTCTCAAGTTGTCTGTCTGGTATCCATCGGCTTGAAAATACAGTGTTCTCTCCTCAAAACGACTACAATTATTAATCCACAATCATCCGACAGCGAATAATATTGGTGACCCCGACGTAATCCGCTGTGGACCTACCGGATCACAACAATGACGGACACTTCTGGCTCAACGCCGACGGGTGAGTTAATAAAACTGCCACCTTATGGTTAGCCAAATCAGCCATATGGTTCAGATCGGTTGAGGCTCAATTTACCCTTGCCAGAATTACCTCGAACACCAGAAAATTTAACCATTTATTGGCTCAATTGGACCTAAATATAATCGAAAACATTGATGACATCATAACGGACGAGACGATCACAGACAAATACATCGCAGCCAAGACGCGACTGATTGATTTACATACCGACAGTGAAAATAAAAAAGTAAAAAAATTAATATCGGAATTAGAGCTGGGAGACCAAAAGCCGAGTCAACTCCTCAGAAAAATGAGGTCACTCGGCACTGATGCGTCTGACAAAATCCTTCAATCCTTATGGTTAGAAAAACTACCTCCACAATTTCAGGCGGTTCTTGCGGTGTCGTCAGGAGACTTACCATAAATCAACTAGCCACTATTGCAGACAAAATTTAGGATTTCCAGGCAGTAGGCATCCAGAATAACAATCGTCTCTCTCTCCAGTCGCTTGCTTTGATGAAAAACTCAATAATCTTAGCTCCAGATGCAGAAGTAACAGTCGCAGTGGAGACAGAAACCGGAACAGAAGTAAAAGCAGGTCGCGTTACAACCCCCAACGTCAAATGAGAAGATTTCAGAAGGACCCATTCGATTTGGATCCAAATGCCATGCCGAAAAGTGTAAAGAACCCTGCAAATGGAATAAAGAGAAGGGAAACGACAAGCAGCAGTAGAGGAAGCGACCACATCTGCTACTGCCTGTCCCATTGGCCGCTCATTTCGATTATACGTCACTGATAAAACTACAAGATTTCAGAAGAACCAGTTTTTTGTAAACCTCGTAGCTTTACAATGGCTAAACATCGGCGCTCACCGCTCTATCTGTCTTCATATTCATCCGCGCATTGTTTTCTGATTCAAAAGGTGGTTTGGAAGAGTAATCCCTATTTTTTCTCTTCACAATGGCTAACCTCGGAGACTGGGACCGGAAGCTTTAAAAATCGCATGATTGATTTATATAGGGCAGCCTAAACCAAACAGCCGCTTTGGCCGACCACGTTATGGAGGTTTTTACCTTCGTAGAGTCACCATCACTCCAACTTTCGGGCTGCTACATATGATCAAAGGCGACAGGACAATATCTTATGAGGCCTGCTGCATGCTATGTAGCCAAGTTCCTATCGACTTAAAAATTAAGGAAGCCATTGATTGCTTCGAAACCGTCACATCTTCAGAGCCGAACGTCGACCTGAGCTATCCCATCGATAAATTAGTCGCAGGGCACATTCTCTCCACCTCTCCCGACTAAACTCGTAACTTCCATTGTCTTGCCCTTTGGAAGCGGTCAAATATAATACCACATCCACACCGATGGCAGCAAAATCGGCGAGAAAACACGTTGTGCAGCTCTTATATATGGCGACCAGGGACGCACACTAATCCATGTAGTTTACACAGTTAACAAGCGGAATTATTAACCATTCTTCACGCACTCAAATGGTTCACCACTTAAGATGTCCCAACCGATTCCAAAACATTAATACTGTTCACCGACAGCCAAATCTTAATCAACACCCTTAAAAAAGAAAAAAAATTTAACATCAACCACCCTTGAAGCAAGTTTTCTTAAATTATTCGAAAAGGATTGGCACACATGAAGTGGGTCAAATCTCACGATAGCCTTCAAGGCAACGAAAAAGTGGATTCCCTAGCGAAAGAAGCTGCTTGAAACGAAACATCAAATCCTTCATACATCCTTGTCCCTATGTCATTTGTAAAAGAAATCTGTCAATAACGTCGAACGGTGCCTCAACAAAAGAATTTCTTCCATCATTCGAGAAAAGGCTTCAACATGATCTCTCTCCTCTCAACTACAAGGTCACTCAAATACTATGTGGTCATGGAATGAACAAGGCAAACCTTCATCGCTTTCATCTGACAACGATGATATATGCAACTGCGACAACTCATCCCCCCAAACCTGGGACCATCATGCTGTTCTGCTCATCACCAGCTCATCAGATAATTCTTCCCGTAGCAAACTCATCAGGAAGATAGCGTTAAAGGGTGGAATCTGACCACCACGCAAAACAGACTTAATCGAACAATTTTGGATCCATTTTAAAATTTTATCAATGAACTTGATTTCAACAAAATCGGTAACCTCAAGTTGGTGTTGTGCTTTTTCATCGGTGTACTTTGGTGTTGTATATTTTGTAAATATGTCATTTTTCTTTGTAAAGTTTTGTAAAAATCCTCCCACATAGTTAAAAAGAAGAGAAGCATACTGTTAAATTCCTGAATCAACCAAAATTTACCATTTAAAAATTACATCATTAAAAATCAACATTGTTTCTCTGCTTGACCGTTTTCAATAAACTTCAGCTTTGCTGCTTTTTCCGATTCCAAGTTTCGGAAGTCCTTTGTTGAGCCCTTCCAAAAGCGTACAGGCTTTGCAGACTTTCTGACTGGAGACGAACCCGCATTGGATACAAGTACCTCTTTGAGGTGTCCCGACGCCTCCTTTTACGGTCAGCTGTTCTCCCGAGTGGATGACATCTATGATAGACGACGGTCGGATTTTTTCCAGATCTTTTAAAAACGCTCTCGCATGCCCTCGATAAGCGTTCGGAGCGTAATGCATTCAGTCGAGAAATAAACCACTTTTAAAATAAGCGTACATCACTATCTCTTTTTCATAAGTATATTTCAAAGGTTTGACTCTTGGAATGGAATCTTCGCTTTCCTATAAAAAAAAAAAATAATTAAAAATTTCTTTTCTTCCTTCACAACTTACAGTAATAACAGATGTACAACGCTGCAAACGAGCGATGTCCCCACGAAGAATATTCATGAGCACAGTTTCAGCGATATCGTCTGCATTATGTCCTGTAGCGACTGCATCAACTTTTAACATGTTGGCACCTCTATCGAGAGCTGGCGACGAAAAACTCCGCAGAACGTACAATTGTTTTTTTTACCAATCTGAAAGGAAAATGTTATGTTTACAATTTAAATCGCTACATACTTGTGAGACGATTTTGTCCATTGTCCATCCATAGAGGTCTTCATAAGAGAGTATCTTCAATTTCATATTGTAATCATCTCTATTCTGCTTAACTGTGTTTAAGCTATCATCGCGATACCTAAAGAAATTATAATAACTCCTTTTACTTTAGGTACTTTACCTGTGATTCCTTCGTCTATGGAGAGCAAGACTAAGTCGAGGCCATAATCGTATTTTTCATTGAGCGTTTTGAGAACGTGGGCCAAAACTGTGGAGTCTTTACCGCCCGAAGCAGCGACTGCGACGACGTCTCCTTTTTTGAAAAGTTTCCCTTTCGTTATCGTGTGATGGACTTCAGTCTCAAACGCCCAAAAGAAACATTCTTTACAGAGAGCATCCCCTGTTTTGGGCCTCTGAAAAATTTGAAATTGAAAACTACAAATAAAACTTTTCATACTTTGAGGACAGCGTTGCTCCCGCATCCTGAGCTGCACAACGTAGGCATTATTAAAACAAAAAAACGCTAGCTAAACAAAAAACATTCTACTCAACTATATTAGGGTAGAATAACAAGTTTAGAAAAAGAATTATGTTAGGAAAAACCTCCAGAGTTTACTTTTCACTTCTCGATTTCCACGTGCTAAGTGTTTATGGCCACTAGAACTGGGGGGATTTGGTTGTCTTGACGATAAGAGTACAAATAATGACGTCAAAAAAAGGACATGGTTAACTAGAAGTTACAAATAATAATAAAACACCTTAAAAGCTTAAAATATAACAAAATAAAATTTTATGTATCTTCAATAATGAATAAAATGTATATTTTGCCTTCTGTGGCCCTTTTTCAATTTAAGCGTTTTTTAGCTTTTTGTTCCGCCAAAAAATGACTGATTTTTGAGCATTAAAAATTGATACATATGTTTTTATATCTATATTTTTTCTGAAATCGCAAAAACATGAAATGCTTAAAGTGTCGGACTTATTGATGAAATTGAAATGTTTCTGCGACTTCCAAAGGTGCCATCGTCGCTGCGAGTTCGGCTTTAACTATTGTACCGCTATCAAAATAGTTTCATTCGCTTCGTACATTTATTTGGCTTATTTTTACGTTTTAATTGTGTACAATTTAGTTTTTGATTTTTAAAAAAGGTTGGCACTGTTTGTAATGTTACCATGGTGATCAGGCTAAACAACTGGAATTGTTTTTTAGGGTAAAAATTTATCTGAAAGTCGTAACAGCGAGAAAATTCAGATTGACCTCCATGTCCGAGCGGTTGACTGAACTTTCGCTTCATTTCGATGAGCTGAGCAGACTTCGAATCGTCGATCCGGAAGTCTCAGCAAAAACCAACGACTTAAAAGAAGAATGCAACGATTTTGTTAACAGTAAAAAAACATGTTTTTTTTTTAAATTATTAATTTTTTTTTCAAGATGTCGAAGCTTTTCAAGGGATCGCAAATGGTTTTATCAACATTGTCGACAGTTTGGCGCAAGAAGTAAATAAAGAAAAAATCAGAGCAATTGGCGCTCGAAACCTAGTGAAATCAATGGCCAAACAAAGAGACGCACAAGAACAACAACTTAAAGTGACCACAAAATCTAAAATAAAATTTATTTATATTTTTTCAGGCTTTACTTCTTGAAAAATCTACAGAACTTGAAAGACTTCGAATTCAACATCAGTCTCTTCTTCGCACAGAAAGCGAACAAGCTGAATTGCTCGACAGGCTTTTGTTAAATCAATAAAATCTTTGTAACAAATAAAAATCTTAAATTATCTTATGTATAATTTTTTTTAACGATAAAAAGCATAATGCCTTGTTTCCTGCTTAAAAAGGGAGGGTGATAAGGGTAGAAAGATAATTATTTCCTCTTTTTTTCTCTCTTTCTTTTGCCCTGATAATGACCCAGATTTCTTATTAAGCGCAATGACTTTGATATAGATTGTTTTGAAAAAGTTTAAACATGAATAGTTTTTGGATTTTGCTAAGTCTGGTTCATTTCGCTCTTTCAGGTCTGACTGACCCAACGCCAACTTTGATGCACAAAGAGCCAATGATAGTTGAACATCCTTCTGCCATAATTAAAACCGCTTTTAATGATTGGATAGAAAAATATCCTGAAATGTTTTCTTCATACTCCATCAGTAAGTACGAATAAAAATTTTTTAATTTTCAATAAAGTAATTTTAGGTGACAATTTACATGTTATTCAAATTGGATTTAACCAAGAAAATATCACCGTGCCAAACATTAAACTGATTGGAGGGATTCACGGCAATGAAATAATTGGATCAACGATCTTGATGCATTTGATTGAGGTAAGTCTTTATGTTATAATTTGGGGGTTAAGTATGAAATTTTAGTTTTTACTAAAGTGCGTGGTTATTTTTAGAAAATAATTATCTGGTATATGAAAAAAATGACTCTGAAATGATCAGTTTGCTTTATTCTGTCAACATTCACATTTTGCCTCTGTTGAATCCTGACGGTTCAGTCAAAGCACAAAATGGTCTATGTACTTCTGGGCCTGGAAGGTATAAAATTCAAAATTGACTCAAAAAGTTGACTTTTGTTTTTAGAAATAATGCTAACAATGTAGACTTGAACAGAAATTTTCCGTCTTCTGTTTGGCCTTCGGATGTGAGTCCTCCTGAAAAGGAACAGTCGCTGTCATGAAGTGGATGATGGAGAGACATTTTGTCCTTTCGATGTCATTACATAGCGGAGCATTGGGTGTCGTTTATCCTTACGATGTCTCCAAATCCAACAGTAAGTCCGATTATTGTATATTTTCTATTATCAATTTTTCTAGAGTACAAAAAAGAAGAATCTTTGACCGATGATGATGAAGAGTTTAAATATTTAGCTCGAAGATATGTTAGCTTACATCCATGGATGAAATCAAGCCGAGGCTGCAACCAATCGCCACCTTTTAACAACGGCATCAGTAATGGCGCACAGTGGCTACCAGCAACCGGTAAACAAAATTAAAAAAATTTTTTTCAATATTTTTGGTTTTAAAAGGCACAATGCAAGACTACAACTATGACTTTCATGGCTGCCTCGAGCTCACAGTTGAAGTCGATTGTTGTAAAACCCCAAAAAACCTAGATAGCGATAAAATCGTCAATGAAAACCTTGAAGTAAAAAAAAAATCCAATTTTTTCATTTACTAAAAATTTATTTTTAGCCCATTTGGATTTCATAAAACAAGCAGATCGTGGTATAAAAGGCCTTGTGACATACAATAAAGAACCAGTCGAAGGAGCGACTGTTACAATTATGCCCAGGAGCATTGAGCACAAGACAACTTCAAAAGGAGAATTTTGGCGTTTCTTATTACCAGGGCGTTACTACTTAAAAGTAATCTATAATTCGAGTTTCATTTAGTACATATAGTAGTTCATTTTTTCAAAATTTTAAACATTTCAGGCGTTAAAGTCCATCAAAAGTTCACCTTCTCCGTGTAAGAAGGTTATTGAAGTATAACCATGAAGAAGGTTAATTTTTAAATGCTTGTAAATCGTAAACCGTTACAGATATTGAAAAAATGCACTAAATAAAATCTGTTGGAAATTTAATTCTCTTTAATTTTTATTCTATTCATTTTTCTCTAGGACGCACTGTTTTCAAGATAAATTAAAAAAAAAAAAATTATTTTCCGAAAATGGTGCATCCTAGAAAAAAATAATTAAGTACAAATAGAGAATTAAATTTCCTACAATTTTTATTTATTAGGTGTACAAAATGAAACTCAGCCACAGGGTAAATTTGAATTTTGTAGATTTTAGCCGAGTTTCATTTTGTACACCTAATATTTCTTGCCCATTTTGCTTTTTAGCACTAAGGGAAAAAACTTATTTAGAAATGTTTTTAGATTGAAAAAGATGGGTTTGAAACGGTCATCAGATCATTTATTTTAAGCCAAGAACAATTTGAGAGTGCTCCATTGAAAATTGACATAGATTTAAAGTTGAAATCGTATACTGCAATAGAAGCAGAATATTCAGAACAAGTAACTGACGAGGAAGAACCTGTGACTACTCCCAAAGCTCAAAGCCACGATTTAAATAATAACTACAATGACTACATCTACGATCCTATCCACTTCCTAGATGAAGGTAAAAATAACAAAATGATACGTCAAAAAATTAATTTTAACTTTCAGATTTCATTGAACAAGTTCCACAAGCGTCGTCAAGCCCCAAACTAATTTTTTCTCCACTACTTTTATGGATAATTATAATAAATTAAGACGTGCTGAAAACTTATATTTGGTTTTAAAAATACATGAATAAACACTCTTAAGTCAATGGTTTTTAATAAATATTCTTTTTAGTCTCAGATTAAAAAACTGCACAGCCAAGCAAAAAATAAAATGCGATGTAAAATGTGTATTTAAAATACATTAAAACTTTTTACAAGTAAAAAACATTAAGTACTAAATATAATAGACATATATTATTTACAGGAATGAATATTTTTATGAAAGTTCAAGCCGGTGTTGCTTGATATAGCTATCTTAGTTTGTCTCTCAATGTGCCTTTTCTTTGATAGTTGGGAAGTTTGAGGAGGTTAAAACAAGTTGAAGATGTCGGAAGACGATGTTGAGGATCCCGTTTTCGTATCGTGAAAAATCCACGGATGACGCTCCCTGAAAAAGAATGAAAAATTTAGACGAATAAAAATCATTTTTACCGATCGTATCGCCGGTGTCTTCATCATCGCCGACTTCTACGCATCTTATCGAAAATGGTGGCTCGAGATGTGCAAAGCCGAGAAGAGGAGGTTTCGAACAGCTTGTCACAAACTAACAAAACAATGAGGTTATAATTTTGAGGTTAACTTTTTGAAGAAAAAAGACCAGTAACTTTGTTTACAGACCTTCAAAAATAATCTTTTCTCCTCTTCAGAAAAGTCTTTCTGCAAAATATCCCAAAGCCAAAGAACACTTTATGAGAATCATGAAAACCACCGTAATATTGAGTATGTCTTCTAAGATCCACTATATCAAGAGGTACATTATCACCAGCAATCAGTCTTTGTAACTAAAAATCAAAAATGAAAAAAACAAATTTCCAAAAATTAAGCTTACTTCAGGAGTAGAAAAAAGTTGTAGCCAGTCCAAATTGATTATAGATCTAAATCCTTTTATGAACGCTGCAGTTTGTTCTTTGATTTGGGTATGCATTCGAAAATGAGCCATCAAATGTATGTAGTTTATTCTAAAAAAAGTTAAGCAATTTTCAAAAAAGTTTTTTTACTTGTTATGGTTGTTGACAGGAAGAACGCGTCCGCCAGGGACTAATTCGTGAGTTACAAGCCTTCCCATGACATCATGGTCGACTGAAAACGTCAAATCTAATTGGCTAACATCGCCTTCTAAATGTTTGACGTAAGTCAGTGAGCGGTATAGGTCTTTATCTAATGATGGAAGCTCATCAATACAAGAATAAAGAGCTTCATGCGTCTGTCCGAGAACTTGACTTAAGAAAAATGAAGCAAAAGGAACATCAACGACAATTCCCTAAAAATAAATAATTAAAATCCAAATTGTAAGTTGAAACAAACCTCATAAACAGCTTTTCCTAACATTCTTCCGACAAATTCAAAAAGTTGTAAATGGTTGTCTTGTAGATGTGAAGTAGGTGAAGGATAAAGTCTTTCTTCACTTGTTGCTACGAAAAGATTTAAAGATGGGTCAAAAACTCTTTTGATTGTTTCTTCCAAAAATTCTTTAAAAACTCCATCCTGATCGATTCCAGCCTCATCTAAGCCCTGCTCGTTAATAAATCTGACTCGAATGACACCTTTTAAAGCTTGAGAAGGCAACAGAGCCAACTGCCTATAACCATCTTCAACGATTCTACTCCTAAAAATGAAAAAAATGTTAATTTTTTATTGTTTTTATAGGTTGAGTACCTGTGTATGGTGATTAAAGTTGAAGATGCAGCAGCGCAAGCGGATTCTGTCAAGCCTAAAACGGTTTTTTCGTTCATGACATATTTTCGGAAAAGTTGGACACGTTCTGTATGAGGTATGACGTGAGGCATTTTCGCCAGAAGAAGCTTTAAAAAAAACAATTTTAAACAGAAAGATTCAAAAAAATGTATAAACCTGTGTGGTTTTCTTCCCTTTATCTAAATCATTCATAAAACTGCTTATTCGAATTTCTTTGACGAGCCAATGATTCTGAGGACAATAAGATCTACGACTGTCCCTTCTGTACAGCACCATAAGTAAAGTATGTAAAGCTTGAAATAAATTTGTTCCATTAGCCCCTTTCATATCTGAAAAAAAAGTACTGGTTTGAAGAGCTTCCAACGAAAACTTCCTTAAAGAGAAGTAACAATTTAGGAGGGGGAAGTATATAGGAGGGGAAGTATAAGTCAGGGGAAGTATAACAGAAGGGGAAGTATATGGGAACGAAAATAAGGGAGGGGAAGTATAACGGAGGGGAAGTTTCTTTATCCAAAAATTTTCCGGGTTTTTTTTTTTCGAAAATTTTTTTAAGTTTTTCTTTGTCAAAAAATTTTTTAAGTTTTTTTTTTTCAAAAATTTTCCGGGTTTTCTTTTTTAAATTTGCGGTTTTCTTTTTTAAATTTGCGGTTTTTTTTTTTCTGAAATATTTGTAAGTGTCAAGGTAGAAATAATGGACTCTTTGGCCTAGGGATGTGCCTCTCGTAATGGGTAGAAGTATGAAATTTCTCCCTACTAAAAAAATAATTATTAAAAGTGGCTTTTTACCAAAAATTCGTAAAAAATATTAGGAGTAATTGGTAAAAATTTGGTGAAAATCGGACCAACGGTTCGGCCGCAGCGAATTTTTTAAAATGTCAAACAGCCATATCTCCGCCCTTTTTTTGAAATTCTAAAATCGCCCTCGTTACATTCTTCTTCACCGGTTAAAGAAATTTGTGTGAAAATTTGGTGAAAATCGGATGAAAACTGTGGCCGTAAAGTGTTTCGGAAAAAAATGCTACGGACGGACGGCCGGCCGGCACCACAGACAAAGTTGAGATCGGTAAAGATCAATATTCGAAGACCCTTCCCCTAAAACCCGACGTGGAGGGTATCACAATAACTTCTTTTAGGAAGTTAAAAGTTGATAAAGAATCACAATATTTAAGGGGTTCTCTGTTTAAGGGGTGTTTTCCATGGCTTTTTGACAAAGAAACTAAATTTTTACTTGAATTTCAGAAGTTTCTCACAGTTCTGTGACGAAGAAACCCCATTGCTTGACTATTTTCAACGTTTTTCCTGAGTACTGTAAGTATAAAAAATGTCATTCTCACCAAATAAGCTGTTTAAAATCCCCTTATACAGGAATGTATTAAGAAAACTGGACATAGCGACAAAATCTGACAGTTTAAACGGTTCTTGCTGTTCGTACATCTCGACATCGTCTAAAATTCTAAAGTAAGGAAATAAATTATTATTAAAAAAAGACATAAAATCAAAACTTACGTCACATAATGAGTCATACATTCACAAAAAAGTATCAAAGTATTGAATTCGGGCGAGCAGCCTTTTGTATTATCTGCCAACGAGTCTAAAAATGATTTTACACCACAGTTTGGACCTAATGATTCTAAAAACTTCCACAGCCGGTACAAAATCAAGTCTTTATTGCACAAACCTACGGAAAGAAGTGTAATAACAAATAAAAAAGAAAAGAAACAATTACCGGTCAATATGTCTAATCTAAGTTGCGACAAAGTATTTAAAGCTGTATAATAAAGAGTACAAACGTTTGCAACTTTCGTCAGAGGGCATTCAGGAGTACCTAATTTATAACGTGGCATTTTGGCACTGTTTACACGATTTATTCTGGCATCGATGGCTCTTCTAAAAACCAAAAATTAAGACTATTTTACTTAATTCATTTTTACTTGATGAAATTCGAGCTTGACGGAGGTGCAGGTTGTGCAGAAGGTAAAGCGACTTGGTCAAGCAACGTCCCCAAAAGCGCCTGAACGTCAGTTTGACACCATAATAAATAAAGTTGTGTTTTCACGTAAATTAAACTTTCTTGAAGTCCAGAATCCATCCTTTGTGAGAACCAACCAAGAACAGGATGCCAATGCGTCAAATTCGACTGTTTGCTCACCACATATGCTTGGCAACTACTCAACAAATTGGTAACAACGCTCTAAAAATAAAATTTAAAATTTAATTTTTGTTTTTAAGGCCTTAGCATGATAAGGGGAACATTTTGGCCCTTACTATGATTTGGACAAAAAAAATTCCAGCAGCTGCCTCTTTAAGTGAATAAGAACTGACATAAATTTCAGATTAAAAAAACCGAGCGGTTTTTGAGAAAAACGGGCTTATCCCTTTTTAGAAAAACCTCAATATCTCATTTTTTCTGGAACACTTTACAGCCACAGTTTTCATCCAATTTCACACAAATTTCTTTAGCCGGTGAAGAAGAATGTAACGAGGGCGATTTTGAATTTCGAAAAAATGGCGGAGATATGTCTGTTTGAAATTTTAAAAAATTCGCTGCGGCCGAACCGTTCATCCGATTTTCACCAAATTTTCACCAATTACTCCTTATATTTATTAAGAATTTTTGGTGTAAAAAAATTGCCACTTTTTAATTATTATTTTTTTTTTAGTAGGTAGGGAGAAATTTCGTACTTCTACCCTTACGAGAGGCACATCCCTAGGCCAAAGAGCCCATTATTTCTACCTTGACACTTAGAAAAATTTTCGAAAAAAAGAACTTGGAAAAGTTAAAAAAAAAAAAATTTGGAAAATCTTTTGAAAAAAAAAATATTAAAATATTTAAAAAAATTTGAAAATTTTCGGAAAAAAAAGAAAAATTTTCGAAAAAAAGAACTTAGAAAAGTTTTAAAAAAAAATTTGGAAAATCTTTTGAAAAAAAAAAAATTTAAAAAAAATTTGAAAATTTTTCGGAAAAAAAAACCCGGAAAATGTTTCGAAAAAAACTTAGAAAATTTTTCGGAAAAAAAACACAAAAAAACGGAAAAATTCTACCCCTCACTTAAACTTCCCCCTCCGTACTTTCCTCTCCGTTATACTTCCCCTCCCATATACCCACTCCGTTATACTTCCCCCTACGTTTTACGTTCCCTCCGTTATACTTCCCCTCCTATATAGAAACTTCTCTTTAAGGAAGTTTTCGTTGGAAGCTCTTCAAACCAGTACTTTAAATATTGTTTAGCGTCCAAAGACGCATTTTTGAGAATTTTTCGAAAATTTTCCCAAACTTTTAATTGTGAAAATTAATTTTTATCACTTTTGAGAGGTCAGAAAAATGGTTCCCTTCAAGGTGGCGACACCAAATTAATACAGCTTTTAGAGGGACCTAAATGTACCTCTCATAATTTTTTAAGATTTTTTGAGGAGGTAGAACAGTATTTTATAAAATTTTTTCTGAATTTTAAGCTGTTTTTCGCAATAGAAAAGTGAATGGTGAAGTTTAAAATTCTGGTTTTTTGATCAGAAATTTATGTCAGTTCTTATTCACTTAAAGAGGCATCTTTTTAGGCCGAATGCCCCCCTTATCCCACTATAGCTTTCATATTTTTACCGTAAAAAGTTCAGATTTTTCAGTAAAAATTGTATCTTTTTCAATGTGAGATAAATGGATGATATTAGCGATTAGACAAAGAGCGTAGCTTCCTTCAAGAGCGTTGAAAACAATCCTTAAATCTTGCTGCACACTTAAAAACTCCAAACTTCTTTTCAGGATTCCATTGGTTTCTAATATAGTTACACACTAAAAATAAAAATTAGGAAGCCTTCTTTATTTTGTTTGAGTAAACCTCAGGTGCAAGTTGATTTAGATGAAGAACAAGGCCTGGTACACTAAAAATATGGATGAGGAACATAGAAACCAATTTGTCAGAAAGTGAAGAGGATATTAAAGGTCTCATCACTAAAGTCATAATGGCTGTCAAAGCTACACCTTTTAAACTGATTTTAGACCTCGCTAGACCTTTCACAAGAAGAGACTAAAAAGGAAAATTATTATTTTGAAATAAAAATAGAGAAATAACCTTTAAAGTGAGATAGAACCCTCGCATAAAAAGAAATCCCATGATGTTTGCGCAAAGTTGATTCATTCCAGGAAGAAGCGATTCCATATTTTTGTTGTGTAGAAGTCCCCATGTTTTGGTCGATGTGAAAGAAACGAGCGTTCTTAAGAAAAGAAGTACTGAACGCAATTCTGAGCTAACTTCCGGCTTCAAATCTTCAAGATATTCACAGCAAATCCACAATATCGACTTTATCTGTTTTATCCATAATAAAGAGTGGTCTTTATTCAACGCTACGCCGACATAGCTTAATTTCGGACTTTCCGACTCAACGGAAGCGACAAGGTAGCTAAAAATTAAAATTTTAAAAACAGAAGAAAAATTGAAAAAAATTTACCTGCATAGCTTCTCAAAAATGGCTCTGTCTCTGTCCTTTTTCCAGACTGTCAAAAACCGATTGATCAGCTTATAGTAGTGCAAAGCTGCCTTTGTATTTGGATCTTTAATATCTTGAGGTACTTCATTTTCAAGCTCATTGCTGAAAAAATGTTAGAATTAATATGCAGCAACAAGAACAGAAGCAGTGTTGGACGTAATCGTAATCGCAATCGCAAGTTTCTTAATTACGGTTACAATTACAATTATAATCGTAATTATAATCACAGGAAAAAAATGCAATTACAATCGTAATTGTATTTTTTTTCTGCGATCACCATTATAATCGTATTTTATTCTGCGATAATCGCAGTTTTTTTTTCTGCGATTACGGGCGTAATTGTATTTTCGTTAGCGTTTACGGCTCGTATACGACATTTTTACTGAGATTACCTGATGTCATATACGAGCCGTGAACGCTATTGAAAATACGATTACGCCCGTAATTGCTGGAAAAAAAATGCGATTACGATGGTAATCGCAGAAAAAAATACGATTATAATGGTAATCGCAGAAACAAAAAAATACAATTACAATTGTGATCGCAGAAAAAAAATACGATTACAGTTGTAATCGTTAAAAAATGTGATTACAATCGTAATCGCAGAAAAATATTGAAATCGCAATCGTAATCGTAAATAAGAAACTTGCGATTACGATTACGCCCAACACTAAACAGAAGGATTTAAAAGCAGGAAATATTTGATAAGCGATAGAATGTCTTCAAGAAGCCTAATTTCTAGTCAATCTGCAGCAAGAAGGTAGGTTTTTCTTTTTTTTCTTTTCTCAGGAGTTTCCTAGGATTTTATCTTTAACTGGGTGTTTTTTACGTTTCAAAAACGAGATATTTTGCCAAATTTTAGTCTATTTAAGTGGAGTATGGGAGTTTTCACCAGAATCTTGATGTTTTGAGATAAAAATTGTGGAATTGCTGATTTAACTGCTCCATTTCTGCGTAATTAGACTAGCCACAATTTTGAGGCTCAACGGGATCCGAGTGTCAAAGGGCCTAAGGGTTTTTAGTCAAAGGGGCACTTTGGCCCTTCGATTTAGCTGAAAACATTCCAGAACATACTTCTCTATGTGAATAAGAGCTGACATAAATTTTAGATATAAAAACCTAAGGGTTTTCAAGAAATACGGGTTTATTCTTTTTTAGGAAAACCTCAATATCTCGACAACTAATGATCCCACAGAGCTAATTTTTTTTAAATTGTTCAGCATCTAAGGACGCATCTTTGAGAATTTTTTGAAATTTTCCCCTAACTTTTAACTGTGAAAAATTAATTTTTATAACTTTTGAGAGGTCAGAAAAAATGGTTCCTTTTGAGGTGGCGACACCAAATTAATACAGCTTTAGAGGGACCTAAAATGTACTTCTCATAATTTTTTCAGATTTTTCAAAATGGTAGAACAGTATTTATAATTTTTTTTTTTAAATTTTAAGTTATTTTTCGCAATAAAAAAGTGAGTGGTGAAGTTAAAAATTAATTTTATTGCTAAAAATATAATAAAATAATAAAAATAAACAAATAATTGGATGAATAAGGGAAGTTAGATACTCCACTAAGGTGTGATGAATGTCATGAATTAATGACACCCTTCTTTTATTCTTCGAATAATTTATTTATTTTTTAATAATAAAATTAATTTTAACTTCACAATTCACTTTTTTATTGCGAAAAGCAGCTTGAAGTGCAGAAAAAAATTATAAAATACTTTTCTGATACCTCAAAAATCTGAAAAAAGTATGAGAGGTACATTTCAGGTCCTTCTAAAAACCATATTAATTTGGTGTCACCACCTTGAAGGGAACCATTTTTCTGACCTCTCAAAAAGACGCGTCTTAACATGCTAAAAAATTTACAACAAAAAGTGCGCTGTGGGATCATTAGTTCTCAAGATATTGAGGTTTTCCTTAAAAACAATAAACCCGTTTTAGGAAAAACTGTTCGGTTTTTTGATCTAAAATTTATGTCACTTCTATTCACATAAAGTGGCATCTTCTTCAATTTTTCGGCCAAATCGAATGGCCAAAATGCTCGCCTAATCCCGCTATAGATGAACAACTACAAATGATTAAGTTGTCCATGAATGAATGATGATAATTAGCCACGGATGCATCAAAATTTAAGGCAGTCAAATTGGGGGGAAATGGTGTCTTGACCAATGAAAGGGGTCCGCTAGCTAACATTTTGGGGATGCCTGATCTAGCCAATTGCAGCAAGCAGCCTGGCAAATACGCCATCTGCAGCCATTGCCACTCTTGGATAATCACAACAAGTTGATCTGATGACGAAACTTAAAAAATATTATCTTACATAATCGAAAGGCAATATTTCCTTCTCTGTAGCCAGCCTCTGACAGTCGACTGAATTTTAACGGCGGCGTTTTCTCTTCGTTTTTCCAAAGCTCTTTCCTCCCGCTGCTTTCGTATGTTCAAGGAAAGCATCTTTCTGCGACTCCGTCTTATACATCGCCACGCAACTTTTCTCCTTCAAAAACTCAAAAATCATCTTCCCCTTCCTATCAACTAAAAAAAAAACTTTTCCTCATTATCGTCCTCCGGGTCGAAAATCGAACAAAAAAAATCAATCGAAAACAATCAAAAATAACACACAGAGATAACTTCTTATCACCATTTTTGACGTATCAACAGCTGTACGTTTTATTGATTTTTCACCCAAAAAAGTCTTTTTTTTATAGAATTTTCTCTCTAAAAATCAATTAAAGGACATTTTAAAATCTCAAAAGAATGAAAATTATATTTATTTTCTCCTTGTAAAAGAATAAATCCGTTGAACGGTTTGTCAGATCGAAAGGCATTTGTTAAGGGGAGGGGATTTTTCTGATTTCTAGGAGGAAAAAATGGTTACTCGTGTTATGAAATTTTAACTTGTTTAGTTTAGTTTTTGTTCAAATGTTATTTAATTGTGTGATGTAGGTAATGTTTAATACGCAATCGGAGTAAGTAATAAATCTTTTATATTATTTATTTTTGGGGGGATATTTTAAAAGTTTTTATACTAAATGTCAATATTGGGGCAGGTTCTCATCCGTCGAAAAATTCAATTGATAACGATTTCTGTCTTCGTTTTTTTCCTCTAAAATCTCGTTTTTCATTTTTTCTATATTAGCGAATATATTAAACTTACCTTTTTTCTAAATAGACGTCTCTCCGAAGGGTGCTTTATAAATTTTTGTGTTTGAAAATTATAATTTTTGTTTGTTGAATTAACTTATTTTACTTGATCTTATGAGAGTAAAAGAGGCAAAGAATTTATGGAAGTAAAGGGGCTCTTCTTTAGGGGATGGGCTTTCCCAGTTGGTTAGAAAGTCCTAAAAATTCCCTTCCCAGTTATTGGTATTTCCTGGAAGCTGCTGGGTATTTTAAAGATTTTTTACTTCTTAAAACCTAGAAAATGGTCTTTTTCCTAGTGCTTCTGAAAGATAAAATCTAGGCCTGTATTACTAGTTTTTGAGTGATTCTGGCATAAAGGATTGCCCTATCGACTTTTTGACGCCGGAAATAGCTTCAGAGACCCCAAAAATGATAAAATGGACACCCAAGAAGAATTTTTTGAGGTCAAAAATTTCGTCATTCTCTGTCACTTTCTAGCATCATGGCGCCAGACTGTTGGAAAAAATAAAAATTGCCTTGCTTATTGCTGAAAAATGACCGCCAGGCTTCTGGATGCTTTATCTTCTGACTCCAGGCCTTTTTCCTGGGGGAATTAGGTTTTGTGGATCAATTTTGTTGGGAAAACTGTTGAAATTCCTGTAGAAATGGGGCCACTTTGTCCAAAATTGATGCAAAACTCCTGAAAATCCTATAATATTTTTGTTCCAGCCGCAGTTTGAAACTGATTTGAAACTCGTGAAGCATGCGCAGAAGGATCTGCACGTCATATTTGACGTTAGATTACTTCAGAGATGACGGAAAAACGATTTGAACGACCCTCCGAATCCTTCTGCGCATGCTCCAGGACTTTCCAACCAGTTTCAAACTGTGGTTGGAACAAAGCTATTAATTTGTCTAAAGCTCGGCTTTTTCAAAAAGTCAAAACTCCCGCAAATCCTGTAAAAATTGGGATTTTATTTATTTAATCACACCTTTGTTAATGCAAACAAGAACCATGAAAAGTTAATAAAGTAAATATAAATTTGTACACCCAAAAAGACATAGATGAGGTCAAAAAATTGCACAATTTTCAGCCACTTTTGGATCTTAGCGCCAGAAAAACTGTTGAAACTTCTTCTTTTTTTTTTTCCTTTTTCTAATAGAAAAATTGCCTTGCTTATTGTTAAAAACTGCCAGGCTTTCTGGATGCTTTTTGTTGATCTTCTTACTCCAGGCTTTTTCCTGGGGAAATTTGGTTTTGTGGATCATTTTTGTTGGGAAAACTGTTCAAATTTCTATAGAAATTTTGTCCAAAAATTGATGCAAAACTCCTGAAAATACTGTAATAATTTGTCTAAAGCTCGGCTTTTTCAAAAAGTCAAAACTCCCGCAAATCCTGTAAAAATTGGGATTTTATTTATTTAATCACACCTTTTTAAATAAAATTTCAAGTGAAATTTTACAGTTAATAATTTTAATTTAAAAGTAAATTTAAAAGTAAGTAAATTTAAAAGTAAATATAAATTTGTACACCCAAAAGACATAGATGAGGTCAAAAAATTGCGCCATTTTCAGCCACTTTTGGATCTTAGCGCCAGAAAAACTGTTAAAACATCTTTTTTTTCTAATAGAAAAATTGCCTTGCTTATTGCTGAAAAATGACTGCCAGCCTTTCTATGCTTTTTTTGTTGTTGTCCTGCCTCCTTTTTCCCATGGAATTTGGATTTGTGGATCATTTTATTTGGGAAAACTGTTGAAAATCCCATAAAACTAGATCCTCTTTGTCAAAAAACTGTTGCAAAACTCTTGAAATGTAATATTAGGGGTTTTATGGTCTCTAAATGTCAAAATTGAGGAAAAATCGTTAAAAAAATTTTAAAAAAATTACTTATAATTGGTTTTATTTGTTTAATCACACCTTTATTAATAAAGTTTCAAGTGTAATTTTACGACAGGAACTGTAATAAACAAAAAAAAAATTTACTTATTCTATCTTTTACTTTCAAGGTTTACTTTTTTTTCACATTTCACTCGTCATGGGTCCTTGGAATTTTACATTAGTCATTTATAAAATCGTTATTTTTGAGATGAGGATGTGCCCTTGTCGCGGATTAATTCTTCCTTTTGTCTCCATTCACGCATTTTCTAGTGTCAATATTGAAATTAAACGTTTTATAGATGAGTTTTACTGTGTTTTATGATGTTAATCTCTAAACTGGTAATTATTATTACTTTTATTAAGCTATAAAATCTCATACTAAAAAATTGTTACTTCTGTACACTCTGAAGCCCCTTTTGTCTTTTGATAAGCAAGTTTATCTTAGATAAAATGTCGACATTTTCAACTAGAACAAACCATTGTGAAAATAAATTATAGATTTTCCGTCTAAGCTCTGCTGTTTGGTTAAAAATCGAGTGGTTCTTCACTTAAAAAACTTCTTGAAATATTGAAACAATGAGAAAAATTGGGTGTTAGACTAATTTTTATAAGTGTCAAAAAAAGGAGAAGTCAATTAGTTAAAATTTAATAGAGGGTAAAGGTCTATTTTCGCCTATGACAGCATTTAACCGCATCTGTTGGCTTCATTATAATCTTGGCAACATTAACGTCAATGGTCACCTTCGCCAAAAAAAAAATCTTGTTTTACTATAATTTGTGATGTCAAAAGATTATTGTTAATGGAATTTTATGTACTTTTAGGTGCGTTAAGTCCAAGCTGGCGGGCCTAGAGGATGATTCCCACCTCTCCAACCGCCCCACCACCCTCTCGACTGACGCACAGACAATTACAGGTATCAAAAAAAGAAATGTCTTAAAATAATGATTTTTTTCTTATAAGGTTGTAGGGATGACATTTAAAGACTGAAGGTCAATGTCTTATAAAACTTGAAGAAATATTTTTCTTTAAATTAAACTTTGTGTTAAAAATTGCCTGATCGTAAAAATCGTTTTGTTTGAATGGATAGGCTTTAAACATTTGGAGTCGGTCCAGTTTTCGTTCTATTTTCATTTCTTACCCCTGAAGACCAGTAACTCAATTTTTTGTAGAGCGGTGCAGTGTAAAATAGTCATGCATCCCTGAATAAAAAATTCCTTTTTTGGTGCCCTTTTTTTTGTGTATGTAAAAGTTTTTAAAAAAATGTTTCCCTGGTCTGACCATTGTCTTCACGAGAGGATCAAACGGCGGAGAAGACTAAAAGAGGAACAAGATTTACTTGATAAATGGACTGAGGGTAAAATTTAGAAATGTAAATTCATCTTTCTCACTAAACTAACAAATCTCAACTCTCCTAACTTCATCTTTTCTTTTTCTAATAACCTTCTCTTTTCTATATACAAATATTTATTTATTTATTTTTAGATGTGTGTAGCGGTGAGGAGTTGCCAGAGGTAGAAATCATAAGTTTATTGGAAGAGCAGATTCCAAAATATAAACTTCGAGCCGATACACTTACGAGCTTTACAGGTATTTTAATTTTTTTCTTCTTCTTCATTTATTTAATTTATTTTAGGTTATGAGAATCAAGACTGGTACATCCCAAGTCCAGCCCTAAAACCAGAAGATATCGATAGCCCTCTTACACCTGAGCAAATAAGAGAAACACTCAACTATTTTCGTAAGTTAACAAAAATTTGCATTTTTTATGGACCATTTTGAAAAGGTAACGATCAGTTTGAAAAAATACCCAATCACAGTTTTAATTTAAAAAAATTAAAGTTTATTGTTAATTATATCGGTGATAAAACTGTGTAAGGGAGAGCCCTCAACCTTGGAATTGAGAGAGTAGTTTCATTTCACTCTTCTAGATGGTGCTATGGTTATCATTTTCGTTCTTTAATTAAACTTGTTCTAATTATTATCATTTGCGCTATATATTCTAATTTTTAGAAATTTAGGTTCTTATAGGTCGATTTTTAATTATTTAAAAAAAAAAAAGAAGACAAAAGTTGCGAACCAAAAGCTAGAGGTCGTTTATGCTATTTTTTTCCCATTTTGACGCAACCAAACGGGGGAGGGGCCCAGCTGGAAGCTTTTACTGTATTGCCATTTTATGTCTGTAACAAAAATCCCTTTTGCATTGAATTGGGCCCAAGGTAAACAAAAGTAAACATTTACTCTGTCAGGCCATTCGAAATAGGCGTGAGCAGCTGGAATTTCTACCTACTCACTTCAACGGTTTTAAATTTTAAGGAGTATTAGGTGAAAATTTGTGAAATTTGGTGAAGCGGGTTAAATAAAACTTTGGGCAGATAGATCTCCACCATTTTTGCGAATTTTGAAAAAGTTTTTGTCATTTTCATGATACTGTAGAACCCCTCTAATCCGTCACCCTCAGCATTAGAAGCAAAAAGGTTGGATTATCCGAAGAATTCATTCAGTACATTTTAATAAATCGCTCATCCAATTTATTTTCTGAAATTGCTTTGTCGCACTGGAAAAGTTGCCAGTCGATGTGGATTCCATGAAAATCGAGGGGTTGGATTACCCGAAGTGGCGGACCATCCGATGGCGGATTAGAGTGGTTTTGCTATAACTAAAAAAGGAAAATCCTGTTAAAATTTGGTAAAATCGGTTATAAATTGTGGCGAACTGGCGGCAGACATCTCATACGATTTACCTCATAATCGGCTAAGATCACTAATCAGTTTTCCTCTGCCGATTCTAGAAAACAGAGCGATTTGAGGAATTATTAATAGAATCTGAGCCTTAAAATTTCATTTTTATTGAAAAATGCCTATGAATGTTGGGATTTGCCAATGAATTGGGGAAAACTTATTCTATTTTGCTAGCCAAAAAAATCCCAAAATGTTCATCACTTGATTTTTTCTGCTTGAATTCAATTATCTTGACGTCATGGCCAAATATGGTCGATTTTATTATTTTGAAGCTCATAATGCCATTTTGAAAATTGACTCAGTTCTCTGAAAATGTCATCATCCAAAATAGGGACATATAAGCCTTCAAATTCCAATAGCTTTTAAATTAGTCAACTCAAAATATTGTGAATTTTTAGAAAAAGAGATTCAGAACGTTAAAAAACATCGCATAATTTAAAAGGGACAAAAATATCAAGGTAGAAATAATGGGCTTTCTGCCCAAGGGATGCCTCTCTCGCAAAGGGTGGATGTATCAAATTTCTCCCTACTCAAAAAACATTTTTTTTTTACACCAAAAATTTGTAAAGAAAATAAGGAGTATTTAGTGATAATCAGACCAACGCAGTTTTTAAAATTTCAAACGTATCTCCGCCATTTTTCCAAATTCAAAAATCGCTGATGATATTTCTTATTTAACTATTTAGGAAGGTTGTGTGAAAAGGTGAAAATCGGTTGGAAACTGTGGCCGTAGTGTTCCGGAAAAAAATGCTACGGACGGACGGCCGGCCGGAACAACAGACAAAGTTCAGATCAGTAAGGACCCATAATCGATTTGACCCTCCGGGGTCTGGAAGACCCCAAAAACTCGACGTCACAATAACGTCTTTAAGGAAGTTTTTCTATCGTGGAGACCTCCTTTGTCCACTACTTGCTCTTTATTTCTGTCTGCAATCATAGTTTGCTTTTACAAAGACGTTAACTTCATCTCATAAAGCCACAAAATAATTCCCTATATAGAAAAACAATATTTTATTCCAATCAATAAATTAAGCTCGATAAGATAGAAAAGACGGATAGTCGACAGTCGAAGTGGGGGCCTCACGGCGCTCGGTTTCTTCTTTGGTAGGGGGTAGATACGGTTTCGGACAAGCCGACACGAGAATTTTGATAGTGAAACGGCAGTCTTGCACGGTTCTTCTACCAGTTTCGGTGGTTTGTCGCTCTTTTAAAAAATGGTGTTTCTTACGTTTTACACAACACGCGCGTAAATATTCGAATTAAAAAAAAAAATCCTAAAGGATTTTAATATATTTTAAAAACCCCGATGGTTAAAACACGTCAAGTTGGAGAGGTTCGATTTTATTTTATTTTATCATTAAGGATGTTTATCATATTAATATTTTAATTTAAAAAAAATCAATCTAACATAACCTCATCATCTCATTTTATTTTTGGAATGCTGACATGTTTAGACCGGCATTTCCGAATGAGCCGTCCGCTTTTTTTCTCCTCTTCTCTTCCTCCATACTTAAAACTCCAATATTGTATCATAAATTCATCCTAAATTAAAACATTTTATTTAATTTAACCGCGTTCCTATCGATTTCTCTCAAGAATGCGGGACGAGGCCAATGTTGTACAGGTAGCTGTTTAATTATTCAAAAAAAATTATCCTCGTTTTCTCTCGTATTGTTTTATGTACATATTTATTTTCTTATTTTTTGAGCCCACTGGGCATAAATCGTGTAATATCCATGCGAGGTCGGATCGTTATTTTTCTCATAGCCGAAACTAATTTCAAAAAAATTTTTTTTACAAAATCACTGGCCGTGTTTTAAGGGAAGAAGACTCCCTGGAAAATGTTATAAGTTTCTTCCATCCAAAAATGTGTTATAGGAATTTTTGTAAAATATTTTAGAAAACGAATCCTTGGCTAAAAAGGTGTTGAAACACGAGAAAACCGGATAAAACGAATGTTAAACAAGAAAATCTCGAAAAAACGGCCCAAAACACCCTACAATGTGGTGTTAAAAGCTGAAAAACCCTGTGAACCTGGTGTTTCTGCACCAAAAAATCGAAAAAACAAAAAAAAGCTGAAAAACCCTGTGAACCTGGTGTTTCTGCACCAAAAAATCGAGAAAAACAAAAAAAAGCTGAAAAACCCTGTGAACCTGGTGTTTCTGCACCAAAAAATCGAGAAAAACAAAAAAAAAAGCTGAAAAACCCTGTGAACCTGGTGTTTCTGCACCAAAAAATCGAGAAAAAAAAAAAAAGCTGAAAAACCCTGTGAACCTGGTGTTTCTGCACCAAAAAATCGAGAAAAACAAAAAAAAAGCTGAAAAACCCTGTGAACCTGGTGTTTCTGCACCAAAAAATCGAGGAAAACAAAAAAAAGCTGAATAAACCTGTGGACCTGGTGTTTTGCACCGAAAAATCGAGAAAAACAAAAACAGCTGAAAAAACCTGTGAACCTGGTGTTTCTGCTCCAAAAAATCGAGGAAAACAAAAAAAGCTGAAAAAACCTTTGAACCTGGTGTTTCTGCACCAAACAATCGAGGAAAACAAAAAAAGCTGAAAAACCTGTGAACCTGGTATTTCTTCAGTAAAAATCGAGGAAAACAACCCAAACCCGTTGTAAGAGATATTAAACGCCAGAAACTTAATAAAACGGTTTTTTTTTCCACCAGAAAATCGCCTCTTAAGACACCAAAAGACCCCCCCCCCCCCCAAATTTAAACTTTTTCTTAATTTTTGACCTTTTAGGTATTTTAATTCACACATTTTTTGTATTCCCTTTTCGTCTACCGGCAAAATTTCTTTTCTTTTCTCCCAAAATCCTTTCGAAAATTTACGTTATCAATAAATAACAAGATTAAAAAACCAATGATAACAATGATTTGCTCTACATTATCCTTTATTTTGATAATATTTTATCGAGTAAACAATATTTCAGTTCTACTCAAATAGTCTAAGCCATTCAATTTACCTATTTTTATTTTTTAAGATAGTCAGACGCTTATTAGTTATGTTTGGAAAAGAGGAAAAGGAGGAAGAAGAAAAAAAAACCATAAAATCTTTTATGTCAAAATCGGTTGAGTGGTTTTTGCATTATTTTGCTAAAGAAAAAAAGCCTTATTACAGACTTAAAATGTGCCTAATCTTGCGTAAAGTACTTTTTTTCTCTTTAAATTATCTTTTAGTTCTTAAAAATTGTTTCATCTGTCAATTATTCGGTAGAACGAAGCGGTTAGTAGAGTAAATCGTTTATTTTAATCTAGGAAGAAATGTAGCATTGAGGGTCAAGTGATTTTTCGTAGGTAATGGACTTAATTTTACCTCTTGTTGTAATTAAAACCTTAATGAATAATGAAATTTTACACGCAAAACTAGAAACTTTTTTCATTAATTAGATTTTTTTTAAATTAGAAAAAAGTTTAGATTTTACGATTTCTAATCTATTATCGAACTAGGAAGTTATGAAGCATTGAAATCAATCGTTGGTGAACTTGAAAAGTGGTGGAAAAATCGATCGAAACGCTTTACGGGTTCTTTTAATTGTCGGCAGCCAATTCAGAAGTTTTATTTACTAGCAAACAGCTCTTAAAAAGTTAGTTTTCTGATTAACCATTTTCAAGAATCATTGACGATTTTTGGGCGTTTTCCTCGGTTTTTGTCCCCAGAAAACCCTCACTTTATCAGACTTTCTAGACCAAGCGACTTAATCTTCTGGTAAAAAACCGGTGTTTTACAGGGTTTGTAGGCGCAAAAATAAGTATTTTCACTTAAACTGCCGCATTTCTCCGTTTAAACTAGGAACAGAAATTAAAAACTATTTTTAAAAACGAAAATACTTACAAAGGTCTATACAATAACAAATATTGGAGCATGAAGAGAAAAAAAAAAGTATCCTAGCGGTTTTTTAGAAAAACCTCTGATTTTGCCGGATTTTTGGCGTTTTTCACTGTTTTGTCCCCTGAAAGCCTCATTTTATCAGATTTATGATAGTTTCATACAAGCGACCCCATAACATTTTAGGGATATACGGGTGTCCGGAAACACACGTCTGGGAGAGCGTTAAAAAGTGGTTTTATGAAAAAAGTTGTATGTAAACCCCCTTAATTAAATCAAAGAATATGATGGTGTAGTTTAAAATGTGTTGGATATACAGGGTGCCCCAACAGAACCTAACTTCGTTATTTCATATAAGAACCCTATTTTTTATTTCAGATTCGTAATCTACACAAAATTTCAAGTTGATTCGTCTATTCCGACCATTTATGACAACTTTATAAAATGTCAAATTTTTGCGTTTTTCGAGCTAAAATCCGTTAAAATCGACCTGACTCATTTTTTTTAAAATTCCACTTCTTTTTGTCCGAAGATTCCAACTAACAAAAATTCAAGCATCTCCGCATTCTGCATCATGAGATGTCGTCGCTAACTTTTTCAAGTTAGAACCCAAATTTCTTACTTCAGAAATGAGTTCTTAGGTCGATTTCAACGGATTTTAGCGCGAAAAACGCTAAAATTGGCACTTTTTAAAGTTGTCAAAAATGGTCTTGTGAATAGTCAAATCAACTTGAAATTTCACGTAGATTACAAATCTGAAATAAAAAATGTTCTCATTTGAAATAACGAAGTAGGGGGTACCCTGTATATCAAAACGCATTTTAAACTACACCATCAAATCCTTTAATTTGGGGGGTTTACATATAGCGTTTTTCATAAAACCATTTTTTAAGTTTCCGGACACCCTGTAGTGTGCCTTTGTACTAGAAAAAAAACACCTAATTTTGATGTATTAGCTTTGTTCTCAGTTTAAAACTGGTTTGAAACTCCTAGAGCATGGGCAGAAGGACTTAAACGTCAAATCTGACGTTTCTCAAATCGTTTTTCCGTCAAATCTGACGTGAAAATCGTTCTGCGCATGCTCCAGGAGTTTCAAACTGCGTTTGGAACAAATCTATTACCTACTTTTAAACATTCCATTTTCTAAATAGCTCTCCTGTCCTTATTTTTCCTCCTATTTCAAAAAGTTGCTACATTAACTCTCAATTTATTTTAATTGTCCAATCCTTCCTTCCCATTGAAAAAAATATTTTAATTTATTATGATACGCTCGCGTGAATTTTAATTTGGACCACACATCGGTTTTTTCTAGTCTTCCTTATTTCGTTATACAATTAGCACCTAGCTTTCTACAAATTTTTCAACAAAAGTTAGCTATTTATCGGTGAAAGTGGAAAATTAAAACATAAGTCAATTAATGAAACCACCCACGTTTGGATTTACAGAAATTTTTTGTCGAGGTCCTTTAAAAATTCAAGGCTATAAACGAAAAACAAAAAATTATAAGTTCAGTGATGTTTCATTACATCCACCTTCAGAATTTCCTTTTAAGTGTCTCTAATTTAAATTTCAAAAAGGTGTTAAATCGTTGTAATTTTGAAAAATAGCGATAATGAGTCCTAAACGCCCGCGTTCTTGAGAGATGTTGTGTAAAACTTTTAATAAAAAAAAAAAATTTCTTTTGACGTAAAATTAGAGTAAATGTGACGGAGGGTGCCTGGAGAGTGCAGGCGAACTCTCGGACTGCCTCTTCCATGTAGCGAAAGATGGGAACTGTAACCGCCTCCGAATGTTACTCCCGAAACTGAAACCGAGGTAAGAGAAAAATGGTGAAGGGGTTTTTTTTTTGTTTTTGTTGCATTAGGAAATGTACTGACCACGACATATCCGTCTGGAAGAGAACTAAATTACTTTCATCTTCATTTTTTTTTGTTTCCACGATCCAACGCGTGACTAGCCACCAATTTGTTATTAGGCACGTACCTATGCGCTCAGACCGCGATGACTCTTCACAATTGTAGTTCTCATCATCTAAAACTTTTTTTTTGGCTTTAAGTACAATTTTGCGATACCAGGCCACTCAAAAAATGTTTTTGAATTTTTTTTGTACGCGATAGTAAAGTGACACTTGACAGTAATCGCTCATTCGTTTATGTCCTTCTTGAGTTTGAACTATTTCCCAGGAAATGTTTTTGTTATTTTTTTTTTTATCATCCATCGCAGGACAAACAAACCAGTTCGTTCATGGTTTGATAATGGATTAGACTCCTTTTTTTCTTTTGTTAAAAGGACATGAGTGAGTGATCTCACGTCTGACAATTTTTATAAGGGTAAAACCTTTTTTTTTTCTGAACTTTTCAACGGAATATTTTTTTAGGTGTATAATAAAAAAAACATTGTTTTTCTCCATTTTTCATTTATGAAGGTATTGTGATACCCTCCACGTCGGGTTTTTGGGGTCTTCCAGACCCCGGAGGGTCAAATCGATTGTCCTTTACCGATCTCAACTTTGTCTGTGGTGCCGGCCGGCCGTAGCATTTTTCCGGAACATTTTACGGCCACAGTTTCCAACCGATTTTCACACAACCTTCTGAATAGTTGAACAAGAAATTCGTCTGCGATTTTTGAATTTCGAAAAATGGCGGACGGCACGTTAGAATTTTAAAAACTGCGCTGCGGCCGAACCGTTCCGATTTGCACCAAATTCTCACCAATATCCTTATATTTTAAAAAAAATTTTGGTGTAAAAAAATTATCAATTTTCTACATTAATTATCTATTAGTAGGGAGAAATTTCATACGTCCCCCGTTACGAGAGGGACCTCCCTTGGCAAAAATCCCATTATTTTACCTTGATTCGAAAAAAAAAAAAAAAT
The DNA here is from genome assembly GCA_014119065.1 of Orius insidiosus. Classification (NCBI taxonomy): domain Eukaryota; kingdom Metazoa; phylum Arthropoda; class Insecta; order Hemiptera; family Anthocoridae; genus Orius; species Orius insidiosus. Next base: position 230,260 of record JACGAQ010000091.1, read on the forward strand.
CGGAAAATTTAAAAAAAAAAACTTCCCTTCTTTATCCGAGTACCCCTTCCGTTATACATTCCCATCCTTTATATTTCCCCTCCGTTATACTTCCCCTCTGTTGTACTTCCCATCCTTTTATCCCCTCCGTTATACTTCCCCTTTATGCTCCCCTCCCTCCGTTATACTTCCCCTCCTTTATACCCCCCCCCTCCGTTATACTTCCTCCTCCTATATTTTACTTCTCTTTAAGGAAGTTTTCGTTGGAAGCTCTTCAAACTAGAACTTTTTATCTTTGATGCAGGAGCAATTATACTGTGGTTGAGGATTTTTGCAAATCGCAGGATTTTTCCCTAAATAAAAGTACTAAATACTTAATATGTTGATATACCGCTTATTTAAAGGTCAGAAGTTCGCCTGACAATAAATTTTCACACAGAATTTTTTTTTTTTTTTTTTTAAAAAAAAAAAGAAGTAGATATAACCAATGAGCAAGAGGCTTACTCTTCCTATGGTAATCTACTCTTTTTTGATACTTGTTGGCTCAGGCCGTTACAAGGGGGGAGGGGGGTTGGACCCAGGCGGGGCTTTCGCCATAATGCCGTGGCGCCCTTTTTTCGGGACCAACTACCAGAGGAGGGCCTAACTAAATTATCCACAGATTTTGTAGAGGGATATTTTAATTGGAATTTTACTTCCAACCAAAAATCCTATATACCCAACCTGGGATCGAACCCCGGTCTTCCGTGGTGTGAGTCAGAGACTGAACCCACCAGCCACGGAGCCGGTTTCACACAGAATTAAAAACTTACAATTTCCCAAGGTCGCTCAATTCTATTTTGCCTCACTTGTGCGGCTTCTTCGCCGCTGCATTTCGAAAGGTTTGACGGGGCTTTCACGATATTTATCCGGGCTAATAGGGAGTTTTATTTTTCACTTTCTTGAAACCTTTCAATAACTGAAAACTCCCTATGATATATAATTTACGCGGCGAGGTAAATAGAGTAAAACAATAAAACCGTGAAAGGAAAAATAAGCTTTCGCAATATGATTCACGTCCGAACGATTCTGAGATTTTAATTTTTGCTTAACTGGCAACAAATCTTTATTAAAATTCAATGCGTGTGATCTGCTATTTGAACTTATAACAGGAAAACTGACCTTAGTTTATGAAGCGAAAAGTATAAAAGCAACGGATGTTCGAATCTGTTATTTTCTCTTAAAAATATCCTTTGACGTATTTTTTTTTAATTTGCTGTCATTCTGCCTCAATTTGGTCGTTCGTAATAATTTGTTTCACGATTTTTTTTTTACTAGCTTCCTAATCGAAAAAAAAGTTAGTGGGTTAATATACAAAAACTTAAAACAAAAAAATGTGTCCTTTTATCTTCGGTTTTATAATTCAGCATTTGGCAGGTTTGCCAACCTTCCTGTCTCTTCGTTTCTACAATATGGCGATTTTTTATTTGAATTTGACCCAATTTAAGGGTTTTAGCCTTCTTTTCTTCTTTATTAAGTGAAAATACGGCTATTTAAATTACATTTTAGCCTTCCATGTAAAGTCTTTTCTTTTCTCTTATGGAATGAATTTTGTCTCAACTAGACGAGCCACCCTGTATAACTTCTAAAGTTTTCGTCCTACAAAAAAAAGTTAAATCTAAACCCCCTTATTTTTGGACAAGGAATCGACCCATTTGGTACATTTCGTTTTGATATACAGGGTGGCGCAGAGAGGTGCTAACTTTGTTATTTTAAATGGGAACCCTATGTTTTTATGCTTATAATCGAATCCTTCGACCTTCTCCGTGTAAGAAGGTTATTGAAGTATAACCATTAAGAAGGTTAATTTTTAAAGGCTTGTAAATCGTAAACCGTTACAGATATTGAAAAAATGCACTAAATAAAATCTGTTGGAAATTTAATTCTCTTTAATTCTTATTCTATTCATTTTTTCTCTAGGACGCACTGTTTTCAAGATAAATTTATTTAAAAAAAAAAAATATTTTCCGAAAATGGTGCATCCTAGAAAAATAATTAAGTGCAAATTTATAGAGAATTAAATTTCCTACAAGTTTTATTATTAGGTGTACAAAATGAAACTCAGCCACAGGGTAAATTTGAACTTTGTAGATTTTAGCCGAGTTTCATTTTGTACACCTAATAAAATCCATTTAGGCCCCATAAAAACAGTGGAACCTTTCCTTTTTTGCTGTTAAACTTCCCTAATTTTTGTGTTGAAATCCCTGAAACAATTATCCAGTTCGTGTTGAGACCATCGATCGCTCGAATTAAATTTTCGAAGCTTTCATTTTCGACAAAATGACATTTTCCCTGTCGACGTGACCGATTTTCGGGAAACTCGATATTATTAGGTGTACAAATGAAACTCGGCTAAAATCTACAAAATTCAAATTTACCCTGTGGCTGAGTTTCATTTTGTACACCTAATAAATAAAAATCGTAGGAAATTTAATTCTCTAAATTTGTACTTAATTATTTTTTTCTAGGATGCACCATTTTCGGAAAATAATTTTTTTTAAAAATAAATTTATCTTGAAAACAGTGCGTCCTAAAGAAAAAATGAATAGAATAAAAATTGAAGAGAATTGAATTTCCAACTGATTTTATTTAGTGCATTTTTTCAATATCTGTAACGGTTTACGATTTACAAGCCTTTAAAAATTAACCTTCTTAATGGTTATACTTCAATAACCTTCTTACACGGAGAAGGTCAACTTTGATGGACTTTAACGCCTAAAATGTTCAAAATTTTGAAAAAATGAACTCTAGGTGTACTGAAACTCGGCTAAAATCTACAAAATTCAAATTACCCTGTGGCTGAGTTTCATTTTGTACACCTAATATCTAAGATATCCGAAACTTGAAAAATTCATTCGGGGGGTCAATGAGTTATCTAAAAAATAATGAAGGATGACGTCGACTCGTTAAAATATGAAAAGATCCTTGAACAGAGCGCGCTCAGACAACACACTCGTCTTGCTTTAGTAGTTAGCCGTGGCTCACATCGAATAGTCCCTTCGTCTTCACCTCTTTTTTCGTTATGTCCCTCCTCGTTTTTCATTTTTAAACACTTAAAACTTCGTAAGTAAACGTCTTTTTCATCAAAAATCATTCAACCACAAAACTCTCTCAGTTACTATCTTAAATTTCACAAATAAACACTTTTTAATTCGGTTTGTCTTTTGGAATTTTACTCACCCACAAAAAGTGCATTTTTTTTCACTTTCCGGGGTCTTTGCTCCTGACTGTGTTTTTATATTTAAATATAATTTTCTCTATTGAATATTCAAGTCAAACGCTTTTTCTGCAAAGATCCAAAATAGAAACACCGGCCGAATGTATTTTTGGAGTTTTCCCTCTCCTAATCGAATTAACACTTTCGAATAAGGAAATCATCTTTCACTAATTTCTCGGTTTAACCTTATCTTTTGACCTGTGCGGAATAATTTCCGGCGCGTATTTTTTTTAGTTAGAGGCCAATGTCATGGAGTTTAAGCTATTTATAATGGGGCAACAGGTATTATAAAAACGTCCATTTTAAAAATTATGAGATGGTCGATTTCTTCATATTTTTTTGTCCTTGTAGCGGTGCGGAACGTTTACAAGCTTCTGCTGTGCAAAAAAAAGCCCAAGGAGTTGACCATTTTTCCATCGAACCGCAAATCGCTCTATTAACTGCAAACTTTATATAATCATATTTCACTTGGGCTTTAAAACTTGACGCCTTTCTAGACAATGCTGGACCGGTTGCATCGACCTTTTGAACCGGTTCTAATCCCAGTTTTTCCCGTTGAACTTCCCAGTTTTTTGCCAGGAACTCATAAGCGTTTTGACCTCCACTTTGGAAGATGAGGCATATCCAATTTGAAAGACTTTATGATCGAAAAACTTTTTCCAATAATTTAATATAGAAAGTGATGTTTCATGATATTCTGGGACCCAGCATCAGAAATAAAATTACTAGGTATTGAGTGAAAGTCATTTATTACATTTCGTTTATATTTCACAGGAACCTTCTGTCTTTCCGCGTGTTATGCCTACTTGATAGGAAATGAGGATCCGAAAATCAAAATTAGTTTTGTAGGTTACAAAAGTGAGAGTATCACAATTGAAGGAATTTTCGTGGGGTTTTCGAGAGTGCTTGAAGACAAAAAAGAATGATATTCCGCAGTATATTTTTAATTTTTATGGAGGGTTTAAACGCGTTTTTCGCTCGTATCTCCAAAACGGTACGTCTTAGCAAAAAATATATAAGTTAGAAAAGAAAGCTGATTAAATATCCTATAAATTTGATTAAATAAAATTTTTTGTGCGACCAACAGCCCCGAGCTATACGGCGGCGAAAAACAGTGCCAAAAACCGAAAAAAAAATTTCACCTTGATGCGATGGAGCGTTTTTTCGCTTGTATCTTCAAAACGGTTCATCTTAGCCAAAAAATATATAAGTTAGAAAAGAAAGCTGATTAAATTTCCTATCAATTTGATTCAATAAAATTTTTTGTGCGACCAACAGCACCCGAGCTTTACGGCGGCGAAAAGTGCCAATACCGAAAAAAACACCTTGATGCGATGGAGCGTTTTTTCATTTTATCTTAAAACGGTTCATCTTAGCCAAAAAATATAAGTTAAAAAGAAAGCTGATTAAATTTCCTATAAATTTGGTTCAATAAAATTTTTGTGCGACCAACGCCCGAGCTACGGTGGCGAAAAACAGTTCAAAAAACAAGAAAAAAAATTTTACCTGGGGCGATGGAGCGTTTTTTGCGGTTTTTCGCTTATATCTTAAAAACGGTACGTCGTAGCCAAAAAATGTATTATACAAAAATGAAAGGTGATTAAATTTCCTACAATTAGACGAAATCAACTTCATTGCAGATCGGCCGTTTCCGAGCTGCAAAGCGCTGAAAAAAAGCGATGAAAAAAAGCGCGTTTTAAAAATCGCTGATATTCGGAAAAAATCAGGGATGGAGCAGTCTGAGCGAAAATCGGTACTCAAGTCTCAAGTCAAAAAAATTTGATTGGCAGTTTTTTGCCGCCGTGTAGATCGTGCGCGTTGGTCATACAAAAAATTGTATTAAACCAAATTTATAGGAAATTTAATCAGCTTTCTTTTTTATCTTATAGTTCTTTGGCTACGACGTACCGTTTTGGAGATACAAGCGAAAATCCGCGTTTATCCGGGGAAGGTTGGTGTTTTTATGGGATACTCAAGGGACCCCTACACATTTTAGTCAAAAAGCAAAAAAATATTTTTTCTATTCCCAGGTTTTAGATTGACTCCCAGGTTAACATTTCATTTGTGCTTGTCCTGTAATATTCTAATTTGACAAAATGCGATTACCCCATGTGAAGGCCATCGCTTTGATGATACGTTGCGTAACGTAAAAACCGTATTAAAAGCAAAAATACGTAAGATTAATTTTTATATTCGTCTTGTGGAGTACTTCTCGAAATTCTGAAGACAAAATTCTTTAACGACCTTCATGCTCTATTAGACTTTAAAAACTCCAGGCTTTCACCAGACATCCATAATTTCCGGTACAAGTTCTCGATCTCTAATCTCATTTTTTGAAATCTAACTTTTTTTCTACTCAAACAAAGGGTCAATTAACCGGACAAAATGCAAATCTCGGTGCACTCTTGTATTCTCACGAAGATTCCACGTTGTGAAATTACCTTTCACGATTTAATGTCAGTGCGGACAATCCCTTTATAAAAAGGTTATTTACATCAAAATTGAATCATGGAAAAACAATTGTTGGTTAAGACTTTCGAAAGGAAAAAAAAGGCGATTGTTCTAAAAGCCGTCCGAGGTGTCATTTCGGACGTTTCGACATCTGACACGCGTTTTAGGCGTGGTCACTTCAAACCCAACGTTTTCTTCCTCTTTTTACGTGACAAAAGCCGTTAAGAAGCAAACAAAACCTTCATTCTTTTTTTATTCCATTGACGGGTCCTATCGTCCGTGGAACAAGGATAAAAATCGTCAATAAACTTGAACAATTTTTCACGCTTTTCACCGTCAAAAAGTAGTACAAGATACAACTAAAATTAAAATGAAAATTCTTCACCGGAAATGTCCGCGAAATTTTTTTTAACTCTGGAAAAAGGTTGAAAATGGAGCAAAACCTCCATCCAGAGGTCACTTTTCATAGTAATCTTAAAAATGAGCTTTTCGAAATTTTCAAAAAATGGCGAATTTTTTTTTTATTCCCTAAGGCCATCTTCACCCACTCCTTATACAGGGTGTCAACTAGAGTGGCCAGCAACTTCACAGCAAAGCCGTGATATTGGAGGGGGAAGTATAACAGAGGGGGAAGTACAACTGAGGGGGAAGTGTAAGGGAACGAAAGTATATCGGAAGGGGGTGTATAAGGAAAGAAAGTATAAAATAGAATTTTCCAAGTTAGTTTTTTCGAAAAATGTTTTTAAGTTTTTTTGTTTTCAAAAAATGTTTTAAGTTTTTTTTGTTTTCAAAAAATGTTTCGGGTTTTTCCTTTTTTTTCTTCCTTTTTTTTCGAAAAATTTTCGGGTTTTCCTTGTTGTTTTAAGTTTTTTTTTTTTTTCGAAGTTTCAAGGTAGAAATACTGGGCTCTTTGGCCTAGGGATGTGCCTCTCGTAATGGGTAGAAGTACGAAATTTCCCCACTAAAAAAAAAATTATAATTAAAATGTGACAATTTTTTTACACCAAAAATTCTTAATAAATATGAGGAGATTGGTTAAAAATTTGGTGGAACTTAAAAAATTTTTCAAAAAAAAAAAAAGACCCGGAAAAACTTGGCAAATTTTTTGAAAAAAAAAAAAAAAAAAATTAAACTCGGAAAATTTTTGAGAAAAAAACAAAACTCGGACAATTTTCACAAATAAACTTAGACAATTTTCGAAAAAACAAAACTTGGAAAATTTCCTTTTTATACTTCCTCTTTTATAATCCCCTTCCGTTATACTTTCGTTCCTTATACTTCCCCCTCCGTTCTACTTCACCCTCTGTATATTACCCTACTTAAACTTCCCCCTCCCATATACTTCCCCTTTCTACTTCACCCTCTGTTATATACCCTACTTAAACTTCCCCTCCCATATACTTCCCTACTTACTTCCCCTCACTTATACTTCCCCCCCATATACTTCCCCTCATTATACTTCCCCTCCATATACTTCCCCCACTTACTTCCCCCTCCCTATACTTCCCACGTTATACTTCCCTCCCTAACTTCCCCCTCGTTATACTTCCCCTACATATATAGATACTTCTCTTTAAGGAAGTTTTCGTTGGAAGCTCTTCAAACCAGTACTTTTATAGTTTTTGCCTTTTCTAAATCCGAATAATGCACTTCTTTAAATGCAATTGAAGCACCTGCAATTTATGTAATCGGTTTTAAAATTTGAAACCTTACAATAACTAAAAGGTTTCCTGAAAAATCAAACAAGATTCACGTAATACGACATTGAAATTGCGCAATTCTACGATTCTCCCAAAGGATTCTGAAATTTCCGAAGATCCCATTCATACTTTCGGTTTCTTTAGTGTATGAAATAAGAACAGTGGCAACCGTGAAGTTTTCCGCATGACAATCGACTCTCACGTTCGATTTCCATCTTTTTTAACAAAGATACACGGAAAAAAATTGTTAACATTGTTTTTTGATGATCTGTTTTAGAAAAGGTGTCGAAAAATGAGGTCTTACCTAAATATGGATTTATTCGGTTTTATTTTTTTGATGAGCCGTATGATACTTTATAACTGTTTTTAGAATTTGCGGTTGAAGTGATTTCTTCCGCCTCAAGGTTATTCAGAAAAACTGCACTTTGAAGATGGTTTTTCAAGATTCCGAACTTCCTCTTATTAGCCTTATAATCTTCCATGATGCGTAAATAAACGTTAAATAGTGACAAGTTTCCCACCTAATTCATATCATGCGAAGAGGTTCCCCAGTTCCCAGGGCAGTACGTGAGAATACCTCAAAAATCGTTCTTAGTTCTTAACTGTGCAAACGAAGAAAAAATGTAAATCCTTCAGTATCAACTCTGCTACCGATTCATTTATATCGAAAATGTCTCCTTTATGCGGTAATTATCTTTAATTTAATGTATTATTTAACACTCTATAATTAATTAACAGTTCGTGGGGTACGCAAATTTTTATGATGTTTACGTGGTGCTAAGTTCTCGCTTTCGTTCGTTATGATGGATGACAAATAAGGTTAGCGAACCTTACTTTTTCTAACATTATTTTCAGTTAGAACCTTTATTTGGGAAAAAATAAGTGTTAGTATTCAAAGGGGTAAAAGTAAAAGCTTGATAAAATAACTTCTTTAAGGAAGTTAAAAATCGCAGGAAATAGGGAAAACACGCTGGAAAACCAGGGGTAAAAAGCGTTTTTATGCTTAAGTTTTAGTCTTCACAAAACGAAATTTACACATTTTAGTATTTAGAGAAAACGAAAAAAGGTTTCGCCCAAAACCCCCATTTTTAAGGGATTTCCGGGAGTTTTTTTTGTTTTGAGAGAGAAACCACGTTTTAAAAAGGATTTTTTTGACGTTTTCTTCGGTCGCTCTAGTATTTACGAAGTTTTTAAGTCAAAAATTCTCATTTTTACAGGATTTTTAGGAGTTTACCTCGGTTTTCAGACAGAGAAACTTCATTATGCAGGATTTCGAGAAGTTTTTCTTGGCTTTTTGACAGAGAAACCTTATTTGACAGGATTTTTTTTCTTCTTTTTTTCAGAGGAAACCCCCATTTTTATAGTATTTTATGTGTTTTCTTCAGCCTTTTCACTAAGAGACCAGACTTTTACAGTATTTTCGAAATTTCCTCGGTTTCTTGACAGCGAAACTTCATTTTGCGGGATTTAAAAAAGTTTTCTTGGCTTATTGGCTAAAAAACCTTATTTTTTTCAGGATTTTCGGGAGTTTTTTTTTTTTTTTTTTTGTGAGGAAAACCTAATTTTTATGAGCCGTTTTCTTCGGCTTTTTGACTGAGAAACCTTACTTTTACTGGATTTTCGAAGTTTTCACGGCTTTTTTGACAAACAAAATTTTTTTGAGGGAAAACTCCATTTTTTACAGGGTATTCAGGAGGCCTTTGGACCAAAAAATCCAATTTTACATGATTTTTAGGAGCTTTTTTGACAAACAAAATTTTTTGAGGGGAACTCCATTTTTTACAGGGTATTCAGGAGGCCTTTGGACCAAAAAATCCAATTTTTACATGATTTTTAGGAGTTTTCCTCGTTTTTAGACAGAAAAACTCCATTTTGCAGGATTGACGGAAAATTTTCCTTGCCTTTCGACCGAAAAAACTTATTTTACAGTATTTCGGGAGTTCTAGGTTTTTCAGACGGGGTTTCTCTCTAACTTGGTACCTCCAAAATGAAGGTTTTACTCATATTTTTAGCAGAATTGGCTTTTTTAAAGCAAAATCTAGTTTTTTACAGCACTAGAAAAACACCTTTTACTCATGATTTCACATTTTGGGTCCAATTAAATTTTTCTTTTCTAAATTTAAGAGCTAAAAAACTTAGCGTTTTTTTACCTAAATCTCTGCAAATTTTGGTTACGATAAAGAAAATATGGGTTTTTAGTCAAAAATCTATGTTTTGCTACTTCCTCCTTTATTGACAATGGTCTCTATCGCCGTCCTAGCGAATGTTGAAGTGATAGACCCAAAATTGGTGCCCATTTTGTTTTTTAATTTTCAGATTATAAGAACACCTTAATCGATTTTAAAGGGCATTCTATCTATGCTAAAAACGTTTTTTTATCTCCTTTTCTGGTCCTCGAACGAGAAGGTGACGTCCCTCGAAACATTGTCTCGCACACTCCACTTTTTACCGGAAACCTCCCGCCCCGGAAGTCAATTTGAATCGATCACAGAGGTTAATTGTCACTCCAGTACTTTTAGAACATTCACTTAAATCAAAAAATTTTTTTTTGTCCACTGTGAAAGTAACGACCTCGAAGACTTTCTAGTTCGCTTGCCACGTATGTTGAAAAACGATATCGACAAACAAGATTCGGTTTTAAATTACGCACCTTTTATGTCCTCCGTTAATTGAATTACAGCCACTGTTACGCCTATTAACACTTTCAGTATAAGAAGAAGAAAAAAATAACCCGTAAATCCCTAAACCTCTCGTTTCTTCCGCGCGTACCGGCTTGCCCTACGGTCGAACGCTGAACGTCGGCGGGAGATCAAACTTCGCGTGCAAAATGTTTCCTCATTCAAACTTATGATTTTCCTCTTTTTTCGTTTAATTATTATGAAAATGATAGATGAATGTCTCCGTAATAAATTACGAAAGCACGAAATACAAACTCAATTCTTGTTGATCTAGATTAATCCTTAATTATTATTTATGATTATGTACTGGGTGCAGCACATTAAATATTGATTCTTGTATTGTTTTGGGCTGTCTTATCTTTTAATTTATTACTGATAAATCGATTTTTTAACTTCCTCAAAAGAATTGTGACACCCTCGTTAACAATTAACTTCCTTAAAGTTTTGCGATCCTCGACGTCGGGTTTTTGGGGAAGGGTCTTCCAGACCCCGGAGGGTTCAAATCGAATATTGATCTTTACGATCTCAACTTTGTCTGTGGTGCCGGCCGGCCGTCCGGCCGTCCGTAGCATTTTTTTCCGGAACACTTTACGGCCACAGTTTTTCATCCGATTTTCACAAATTTTTACACAAATTTCTTTAGCCGGTGAAGAAGAATGTAACGAGGGGGATTTTTGAATTTCGAAAAATGGCGGAGATGTCTTTTGAAATTTTAAAAAACGGAGAAGGTCATCTTTTGAGTTCAATGTTCAAAGTTTTGAAAAAATGAACTACTAGGTGTTCAAAATGAAACTCGGCTAAAATCTATGTTCAAAATGAAACTCGGCTAAAATCTATGTCACACCTAATAAAATTTTTGTCAGTTCTTATTCACATAAAGATGCATCTTGTGGAATTTTTTCGGCCAAAATACCCCCTTTATCCCGCTATTGCCTTTTTGTCAAATACTCCTCATGCTTTATAGGATTCATTCTTCTTTCTCTTCTGTCATTACCCTTGAGTCCTTTATTCTTCCTTACGATCTTAAATGCCTCTAGGCCTACTTTCAAGGTCAGACGTACTTACAACCTTTAAATAAACCCGGGGGATTTTCTCGAATTCTAAGTGCGCGGTCGCCCTTGTCTGAAGGGGTGAGATTTTTAGCCGGATCAATATGGGGAAGGCGGCCGCCGGGGGTGGCGGGGTCGAAGCGTAGTGTGTACCGTTTGCATCATCTCATCTTCCAGCTGGCCCCCGTATACGCAGATACCGGCTTCCTATTTTTAAATGTTACTCATTTCATGCCGTTTTTCAAACATTTCAACTGGTCAAAAATCGCCTTTTTTTACCCTCAAGGTTAATAAAAAACCATTTAAATAATTAAATAATTTTTTTTTCTTTTTATTACAGTACTGTGCAGCGATCGTATAAGTCAAATGAGCAGGACCTATAATGATATTGAGGCGGTACGTTTTAGAAGAGGTAATTAATTATTTTTTCCCTTTTATTTAATTTATTAATGATTGATCACTCCGGTGTTTTGAACGTGATTCAAGGTCAAGTCATTGTGTCAAGGACGAGCCGTTTTCGTCCTCTTTTTTTGAAATAATCAATTTTTTTGATTTTTAGAAGGAAAAAGATATTGAATTGACTGCCAGGCTTGGACAAGAATTGCTAGCGCAAAATTCAAAACTTGAAGCGCGGATTGAACAGCTCGAGACCGAACTTCGACTTTCGAATGAGAAGACGACTCAACTTTCGCATGATCTCCAAAAGAAAACAGAAATAATTCAAATATTGACCAATGACATCGACGATTCAGGTTCTGAAGCAGGTCAGTTTCTGTGCTCTTTTTTTGAGAGCTATTAGGTGTACAAAATGAAACTCGGCTAAAATCTACAAAATTCAAATTTAGCCTGTGGCTGAGTTTCATTTTGTACACCTAATAAATAAAAATTGTAGGGAATTTAATTCTCTATAAATTTGCACTTAATTATTTTTTTCTAGGATGCACCATTTTCGGAAATAATTTTTTTTTTAAATAAATTTATCTTGAAAACAGTGCGTCCTAGAGAAAAAATGAATAGAATAAAAAAGAGAATTAAATTTCCAACTGATTTTATTTAGTGCATTTTTTCAATATCTGTAACGGTTTACGATTTACAAGCCTTTAAAAATTAACCTTCTTAATGGTTATACTTCAATAACCTTCTTACACGGAGAAGGTCAACTTTTGATGGACTTTAACGCCTAAAATGTTCAAAATTTTGAAAAAATGAACTACTAGGTGTACAAAATGAAACTCGGCTAAAATCTACAAAATTCAAAACCCTGTGGCTGAGTTTCATTTTGTACACCTAATATGAATGCAATAGAATTAATAATTTTCTGTTTTAGGTACTCCAACTGGAGTGAAGTTTGATTTACTTAAGAAAATCGACAAATTAGAAAATGAGAATAAGTCGTTGAAAAAGGAGACGGAGCGGTTGGCAGAGGAGACAAAAAATGCGAAATAGCGGAGGCGAAGTTGGTCGAAGACCTCGTCTGTCAGTTGGACATGTGTCGTATGATCTCGGAACTATCGGGCTCGAAGGCGAAAGGCAAAACAAAGAGAGAACGAGCTCAAAGAGCAAAACGACCACCTTCAAGCGAAATTACAAGCGACCGACGAACGTCTATCTCAAGTCCTCGAAGAGAATGAAGAATTACTCAAAATGGTCACCATCAGCCGAGAAACACAATGTGAGCTTGCCACTGAGTTAGTCGAGTTTAAAGAAAAATATGCCGAATTGGCTGTGTTCGTCGAAGAATGGAGAGAGAATGCCAAAAAAACCAAAAAGCAAAATCAGCTGTTGTTTCGAGTTGGACCCGTTTATTCTTCATTATTGCCAAACGTTACCAATCACAATCCAGACTCGAGCTGCTGAATTAGAATGTTCCTTATTATCAGAATTAAGTTTAGACTCCGGTTTGGGAGCTTCCTCTACTGGCAGCGTACAGCCAAATTACAAAAGTGTTTGAAAACCTTTAAAGTCGCATCAAGTAGTAAAGGCAGCAGTACTTCAGAAACACCTGGTGTTTTGGCTCAATTGGGTGGAACTTATATGTCATCGTCAATTTTGCCGTCGACGTATCTACCAGTTTCTGGCAGCATCGATTCATTTTCTGCTTCGTCCGTCATCAGCGATACAGAAGAAGATCTTGTCAAGAACAATGATGAAGTCCTTCAAGCAGCACTGAGCAGATTATCGATCTCCGATTTGGAAGCTAGAAGATCAGCTTTAACCCGTGCGTTCTTCCATCTTACCCTGAAGACTACTCAGCTCCTGATTCAATCATGTCCACCAGCATAACTTCACCTTATACAGCATGGAAGCTTCCTGAAAAACTTCAAATAATCAAACCGATGGAAGGATCACAGACGTTACATCATTGGAGCGAGCTAGCAACTCCTTCAATGGATGGCTTATTAGAAGAAAGACCCGGAGTTAAAGTCAGAGGTGGAACAGATCTTGAAGCATTAGGATTTCAGATGTGCACGCTGTCAGACATTGAAGAAGATGATGAAGTCCGACCTGGCAAATGCTTTTCAGACACCAGCCATATTTATACATACAAATAGTACTGTTATGCATCCAGATGATGGTACACATGTTACATCCAGGTATTATATTCAATCTAATTTTAGTGGTTATTCTGAACTTTTTTTTAGCATACGTGGGTAGTCAGATGACAACAGCTTCAAATAGTAGAGTTAGTTCAATAGCGAGTACTCCAATGACTAGATCGAGACGGAATTCGACTTCTACGGTTTCTACGACGCCAGGTTTGGCCAGACTGTTGGCAGAAAGAGGTAAAAAGCGGCTACACCATCAACATTGGTTACGCCAGAGTACAGTCCTACGGCTACTCCTTGTAACAGTCCCGAACGTTGTGCATCTCCTACGCTTGAAGACGATGAGTCAAATTCATCGCTCGGTCTTCCAGGTAAAATTCAATAAGCACATTTTTGGTTTTATGGTCTTTTAAAGGCTTTCTGATGACGAGTGGAGCGGAATTGTTGTGGAAAGCAATCGGAAGTGCTTTGAAATCTCCGGCGCCTCCCAAGAGTGCTACACCGACCAAAAAGGGCTTCTTCGTCCAGACAAAAAGGTACCAAAAAAATCTTTTTGTTGTTATATTATTAGGTGTAAAATGAAACTCGGCTAAAATCTACAAAATTCAAATTTACCCTGTGGATGAGTTTCATTTTGTACACCTAATAAATAAAAATTGTAGGAAATTTAATTTTCTATAAATTTGTTCTTAATTATTTTTTTCTAGGATGCACCATTTTTGGAAAATAATTTTTTTTTAAATAAATTTATCTTGAAAACAGTGCGTCCTAGAGAAAAAGAATAGAATAAAAATGAAAGAGAATTAAATTTCTAACACATTTTATTTAGTGCATTTTTTCAATATCTGTAACGGTTTACGATTTACATGCCTTTAAAAATTAACCTTCTTAATGGTTATACTTCAATAACCTTCTTACACGGAGAAGGTCAACTTTTGATGGACTTTAACGCCTAAAATGTTTAAAATTTTGAAAAAATGAACTACTAGGTGTACTGAAACTCGGCTAAAATCTACAAAATTCAAACTTACCCTGTGGCCGAGTTTCATTTTGTACTCCTAATAATAAAACTGTTTATTTAAAGGCTGCGTTGACGGGGATCCGTTTGGTCGAACGTATCGAAAGGATGGGATTAGAGGAGATACTTTCTTCAAGCAACGGTACGGGGAACGTCGTTGAGCCTGGCTCGCCGCGTACGCTCCATCGTGCTGGACTGAGAAGGACAATGAGAAGCTACGAGAAGGCCCTGGCGTCCTCGGCGTACCCGGACGACCCGGAACGGGCGCTTTAGAAGCTCGTCTCGCCCACATCCCATCACCCGGCGAAGGTGGCAGAGTCGTCCGACCAGACCTCGGCTCCGTCCCTTCACCTCCAGGCCTCGCCCCTTCCCACGAATCCCTCGGTACTCTCAGCTCCATGTTTTTCGGCCGAAAAGGCGGCCTACTGTAATTCCAGTTTTAATTTTATAAAAGACTCAAAACATTTTTTTTCCTCACATTTTTTATCTCTTCTCTTTTGCCTAGAAGAAAAGATAGATTTTTTTTTTAAGAAATGGCTGTGCATGAAAAGTATGGAATAACCTTAATTTGTCATAAAATGTTAATTTTTTTTATTTTAAATAATTGCCTTAAGTGTCCTTTTTTTTTAGTACACATTTTATGACAGATTCAGTGTCAAGCATAGAAAAAGTGTAAATATTTTTTTAATTTATTTTTCTCGGTGCTCTTTTGAACGTTTTTCTTTTCCTAGATATCAGTATTTTCCTGATAGATTTTAAGCCTTTAATAGAATAGTCTGCTTTTGCCAATCTTATCAAGATTGCCGCATTTAAGCATAGGCACTTATTTTATGTATATAGTTTGTATATAGCGTTTAAAATAGAATGTACAGAAGGTTTTTTTTTTGTTTCAATTTTATGTTATTTCAGTTGCGTATAATTTTTATTTTAGTGAACGTCCCACAATAAATGATGCACAAGTAAAGGGTTCCTTTTTTGTTTTATATTTATCCGGCATGTAAACTGTTAAAAATCAGTGTATAAGAAAAAAATTATTTTGAAATTTTTTTTGTAGTCACTGTTTAGTTAAAAATAAAATTATTATTAATAAAAATGAGTTATTTTTACCTTTACCCAAAAGGTCTTTTTAAAAAAATTTTTCATCTGATTTTTTCAATAAATTTGAATTATTTTAAGCTCTTTTGTTATTAGTAGTCTTTTAACACTTTCAGAATATTCAATATGTGCCCATATTTATTGTAGATTACGTTTTTAGTTTAGTATTTAAAAAAAAAATGTTTGCTAAAAATTCTTGGGTTAAAAAAGAGGCGAAGCAGAGGAAGTTTACGTTACTGAAAAGCTCGAATGTGGTAAATTTGATTTTAAGCTTTGTTCCAACCGCAGTTTGCAACTGGTTTGAAACTCCTGGAGCATGTGCAGAAGTCGTCTTTGACAGACCAATGATTTGAATGACGTCTTTGTCGTGCAAATCCTTTTGAGCTGCTCCAGGAGTTTCAAACTGCGGTTGGAACAGAGCTAATGTTTGTTTATTAGACTAAAAATGTGGATGAAGAAAAATTAGAAGTTGAGGAAGTCCACAGTATAAAATACAACTACGATGGAGATTTTAGTGGAAAAGATAAGGTGAAAATTTGTTTTTTTGAAAATATGATGAAAAATTTTTTAGACCATCAAATGGCTTCAGAAACATGGATTTATGCAAAGTGAGGCTAACAGAACTTCTTCAGAATCACAAAAACTTGTATGTTATTCATAGTATTTTGTTAATAAAAGTTTTTTGTTGAAAAGGATTCGCAAATTGAAACTGTGAGTGAAGAAAGAAGTCAAAATTGCCAAAAAAGGATGTTATGTCAGATTTGAAAGATAAATATCCATCGTTGAAGAAAATAGGGGGAAAAGACGATTTGAAAAAGCCCGATGTGCAGATTGCGAGGCTTGTGACGAAAATCGGTCGATCGATCAGCGACACCAGCATGAAGTTTCTTCTTTAGCGAAACAGAACAAAATCCACGGAGTCAACCGGACTTACAAAGACATCATGGAGTCTATAAGTTCCATAAAAGCGAGTATCAAATCGACCGGTGAGCCGATTTTGAGCACTCCGCCGAGTTTGAGGAAATCGAAAGATTTCATCGCTCACAAAACGAGCAGCATCAACAAAAGGCTTAACCGTATCAGCGATTTAATCAATTACGCGAAAAACGTTAAAAAAGGTACTTTAGTTCAAAAATAACATTAAATTTTAAAAAAAAGTTCAAAATAAATTATAAATTACTATTGTGCTATTACTTTTAGTTTTCCATAAAGAATGTTATTGTTGCTCGTACTTACACCAATTTGTGCGAAAAAAAATTTCTAAATGATGCCTCTCTATTAAGTAAAGATGACATAAGTTTCAGATCAAAAACTTCAACGGTTTTTGAAAAAAATGGGTTTTCTGTTTTTATAAAAATCTAAATATCTCGAGAACTAATTGTCCTACAGAGCACAGCTTTCTCATGATTTATAGAGCAAAAAATACGCATCTTTGAGTATTTTTTTACAATTTTAGCCGACCTCATAAATTCACGAATTTTAAGTTTGAAAACTTTAAGAGCCCACAAAAAATAGTTCCCTCAGAGGTGCCACTACGAAATTAATACAGATTGTAAAAGAACCTATTTTTTACTGTTAAGAATTTTTTCAGATTTTTCGAGGTGGTGGAACAATATTTTTTATGATTTTTTTTTTCTGAATTTTACACTATTTTACGCTAAAAATACATAAGATGTGCATTACTTCTTGACTTAGCAATGAGTATTCATTATGCATATACGTTGTCCTCTAATCCTGTTTTTCTTTCAAATCATCCCCTGGGGGCTGTTTTGCCTCTTGCCTCTTAGCCGCTTTGCACAAGCCTCCCCCCACGGAGAAAAGAAGGGAGGAGGTGCGGTGTGTCTAGCGATGATGTGTCGAAGATGCGTGTGCAGATGCTGGAACTGTCGAGCTGTGACGTTACTGTCGCAGATGTCGAGAAGTTCGTTTCGAGGTTGAAGTTTTCACCAATTCAGCAGGTTGAAGAGGTGCGGAACTGCTGCAGAGAAGAATGGCTTTGCTGCCGTCGATGGGAGATCAAGACGTGCCGGAAGCTTGTTGTTTTTGCTGTTGTTTCATCTCTGTGTTCGTGTTCATCGTGGGTCACCAATGCGATTTAGTAGACTGAATAAAACATCTCAAAAAACAAGGGGGGTTTACATTTAATTTTTCTTCCGATCTCTAATAGTTTTTAAAAACGATCCATTATTTCTGAACCACCGTGTACTATACCTTCTCTTTAAAGGAAGGTCCCCCAACTACAGTGCAGCTATAAATCAGGGTGTGTCTAAGGCACAGCTGTTTTGACTTTTTAAAAACTGGCGCTTTAGAGTAATCGATGCAAAAGAATCGATAGTTTCCCCTCCAGCCAATCACACTTTTTCCCCTTCTACACCCGTTTTCGTTGTAAAAGGGGCGTTCCGTAATTTTTGATATCAGAAACCTGGCCAACAGTAATCGTTCTCCGACCCTCGTGGTATGTCTATTTGTTTACCTTCGCATTCGTCTTTCCCTAAAGTGACTACCCGCGGAAGTTTTGTTTATTTTCAAATTATGGAAGCGAATTCCTCCGGCTTCCCACCCGAAACATACTCGACGGCCTTCAACCTCAGAAATGAAATCAAACAGGTCAGTAATCTACTTATTCATTTTATCAAATTTTTTATGTTTCTTATTTTTAGTACCTTTCGGCCAAAGGACTTACCAAACTGAAAAATGGCATCATCAAAATCAGCAATCATAAGGTAAGAATCAACCATTTCATCTTATGCCATCATATTAGTTAAGACTGTCAACATAAACAAAGGGTGCTTTAAAATATTTTTTACCCACAAAATTAGTCTGAGAGTTTTGAACCTCCCAAAAAAAAGTCGTAAGTCGCCGACCCCTTGATTTCCCTTCCAATTACCCCATCTGAATCTTTCCTCCTGCGAACTCGCGGTTTTGTCAAGCGAAGACCTCGAATTGATTAAGCTAATTCTTTCCTTCGAATTCAGGGCACATCGACGGCTTTTCCGGCTTCGTGCCTTTGTTTCGAAAAGGAGTAAACAAAGCCGAACTTTGTTTTCTGAATACTAATATCGTTTCTTGTATTTGACCATTATTATTTTTGAATGGAGAAAAATGGGCAATTTTGCCCCTTCAATTTGGCCAAAAAATTCCAGCTGATGCCTCTTTATGTGAATAAGAACTGACATAAATTTCAGATCAAAAAACCGAACGGTTTTTGAGAAAATGGGTTCATCTTATTTTTAGAAAAACCTCAATATCTCCAGAACTAATGATCCCACAGAGCTAATTTTTTTTGCAAATTGTTCTGCATCTAAGGACGCATCTTTGAGATTTTTTTGAAATTTTTCTCGAAGTTTAAAGTGTGAAAAATTAATTTTTATAAGTTTTGAGAGGTCAGAAAAAATGGTTCCCTTTGAGGTGGCGACACCAAATTAATACAGCATTTAGAGGGACCTAAGATGTACCTCTTCTAATTTTTTCAGATTTTTCAAGGCGGTAGAACTGTATTTTATAAATTTTTTTCTAAATTTTATGCTGTTTTTCGCAATAAAACTACGGGTTCTGGAAGACCCCCAAAAACCCGACGTGGAGGGTATCACAAACTTCTTTAAGTTAAAAGTTAGTGGTGAAGTTACAAATTTTTATTGTTAAAAAATAAAATAATAAAAAAATAATTGGAAGAATGTGGGAAGTTAAATACTTGACTGATATCCTGAGATGTGATGTGTCATAAAATGACTCTTCTTTCAATTTTTCATTATTTATTTTATTACTTTGTTTTATTTTTTAACAATAAAATTTATTTTTAAATTAATCCCTCACTTTTTATTGCGAAAAACAGCTTAAAAATGCAGAAAAATTTCGAATAGACTTCGTTCAAATCGTTTTTCCATCAAATCTGAAGTGATCTGACGTCTTTTTTGACGTCCAAATCCCTCTGCGCATGCTCCAGGAGTTTCAAACTACGGTTGGAACAAAGCTATTATGAACCCCTATGAACCATTACGAAAAACAGCTTAAAAATGCAGAAAAATTTATAAAATACAGTTCTACCACCTTGAAAAATCTGAAAAAATTATGAAAGGTACATTTTATGCGCCTTTAAAAGCTGTATTAATTTGTTGTCGCCACCTCGAAAGTAACTATTTTTTCTGGCCACTCAAAAGTGATAAAAATTCATTTTTCACACTTAAAAGCTAGGGAAAAAATTCTCAAAGATGCGTCTGTAGATGCTAAACAATTTTCAAAGAAATGAGCTCTGTGGGATCATTAGTTCTTGAGATATTGAGGTTTTTCTAAAAAACATAATCCGTTTTTCTCGAAAACCGTTCGGTTTTTTGGCGCCCAAGTCCCGAAAGCCCCTTGTTCTGCCAATTTGTTAATAGCATAAATGCTATTTACAAACACATGCATAAATTCTATTTACAACTTATTGGGAAAGGCCACGCTTGTTGAGCAGACGATTTCGTCATAAAATTCAGCCTTTTTTTTCTTTCATATCCGCTACGTCGAAACCTCTGTTTGAATGTTTCATAAATCAAAAAATATGACAAAAGAGAGAGCCTTTGATCGATCGCTATTCCGATTCGTTCCTCGAAAAACGATTACGTCTTCTTCTAAAAAAGATACAATCGAAACTCATGTTAATGAGTGGATGTACTGCGCGTTTTTAGCTTCCCAGAAAAGGATGTTATTGCGAGACCCTCCACTGTTGCTGAAAATTTCAGATCCCAAAGAAGAAAACTGATAAGGTTGTGTGTACTGCTGGACGTTCTTGCGGCTGAAATTTTCATCCGATTTTCCCAAATCTTGAAATTTTCCAGACTGTTTTGTAAAATTCGCCAAAACTGAGTTCTGTCCTAAAGTTTTGTTAAATGCGCTACGGCTATACTTTTACTCCGATCTTCACCAAATTTTCATTAAATTCCCCTTATATTTAAAATTGATCAAAAATTCAAAAAATGTAGTAGGCAGAAATTTGGGAGCTTCTCGCCCGTTCCGTGTGGCCTGACTCGGTAAAGGCTGTTATTTTTTCTGCTGAAATTTTATTTTTTTTTCAATAGTAGAGACGAAAAATGATTAAATTGCCCTACTTTGAGGAAGTTCCCTTTCTGATCCAGAGCGATTTTTCTTAAATACCTCAAAAGTTTTTTGTTTTATAAAAAATTTTAAAACTCAGCGTGTTCCTTATAAGTCTGCAAAGTCGATTTTAGTTTCTATAATCTGATATTGTCCTCCTTTTAGATTCTAACTTTTTTTTTAACTTCGATTTTATGTCGCTACTATCGGCTAACGGGGTTTAAAGAGTTGAGAAGGAAAAGCTTTTAGTAAAATGACGTTAAAATACTTCATTTGCCAGATATCTTGTGATTTTTATGGGCTCCATTGTTTTTTTGAGTGGAAATTTACATTCTCCAGAGCCGTTAAATCGACCTTTACACAGTTTGATTAAACGATTAAAATTCGTGACAAATTCGTCTGAAAGGTCGAACGAAAGTTATTTTAGTTTTGAGAATTATAATAAAAAAAGTCAAGGTGGTGAGAAAGTAGGCGAGACAATGCGATTCGATATATATTTGAAGGATATCAATAATTAAGTGGGTTTTGTAGGTGTCGTATTTCCTCTAGAAAAAATTTTTCCTTTTCCAACGGTTCAAATCTAAATTTTCGTGATGTTTTGACCAGATGAAAATAGAACAAATTCCTTCACGTCTGGAATAAGTTACAACCGGCTATTTTTAACGTCCGAGGAGCTCTTGTTATAAGATTAAATTAGGTGGGTTTCGAGAAAACAATGACCCCTGAAAAGTACTAAAAGGGCTTTCGAGGTAGAAAGAACTTAAGTCTTCGCCCAGCCTGACCACACGGAATGGGCGAGAACACCCCAAAATTCTGCCTACTGTATTTTCCAAAATAAAGGATGTCCTTTTCAAATCAGCACGCTACTATTAGGTGTACAAAATGAAACTCAGCCACAGGGTAAATTTGAATTTTGTAGATTTTAGCCGAGTTTCATTTTGTACACCTAGTAGTTCATTTTTTCAAAATTTTAAACATTTTAGGCGTTTAAGTCCATCAAAAGTTGACCTTCCGTGTAAAAGGTTATTGAAGTATAACCATTAAGAAGGTTAATTTTTAAAGGCTTGTAAATCGTAAACCGTTACAGATATTGAAATAATGCACTAAATAAACAGTTGGAAATTCAATTCTCTTTAATTTTTATTCTATTCATTTTTTCTCTAGGACGCACTGTTTTCAAGATAAATTTATTTAAAAATAAAAATTATTTTCCGAAATGGTGCATCCTAGAAAAAAATAATTAAGTATACAAATTTATAGAAAATTAAATTCCTACAATTTTTATTTATTAGGTGTACAAAATAAAACTCAGCCACAGGGTAAATTGAATTTTGTAGATTTTAGCCGAGTTTCATTTTGTACACCTAATAAATGAAGTTTATTAGGCCCAAGACTGCAAAGAAAGGTCCCAAGAACTCCTAAAAAGATGTTAAACACCTTTGCACCAGATAAAACGGGTGTTCTACACCAAAAATGAACGACCCACAACCCTATAAAAGAATCAAAACGCTTGTAGAAGTCTTAAAAATCGAGAAAATTTTTTTTTCATTCAAAATTTTAAGAATTCTTACTATTTTCTTAAACCTGTATTTACTCGGAAAATGACTTTTAAAATTTTTTAATTCTCATAAAACCCATAATTTTTCTATCTTCCATATTTTTTATACGGGTTCTAATCTTCGGTTTGTAAAAACATAATGCGGGTAAACATGTCTAAACTTCAAAATCCAATCGTCTCCCTTCTTCGAAGGAAGGAATGACCAATCTTGACGTTTGTTTTTGAAATTCTTATTATATTCAAATGTAACTGAATTGGGACGTTTTTAATGCGTTCCATGAATTTGACGTCGTTTTTTCAAGTTGAATAACAAACAAAACGACAAACCACCCTTAAAAAATTTAAAATTTAAATTTTTATTGTTTTTGTTCCCACTTTTGTTTAAACGCTACTGGCGTTCGGGAGAAAAAAGGTACTAGAGCTTCTGAAAAAACAATTTTTTCGCCCCCAAATTCTTCCAAAATATAAGGAATATTTGGAGAAAATTGCAGAATTTCACAATAACTTCTCTTTGAAAAATTTAAAAAATTAGTTTCCGATTAAGAGATCTCTGCCTAAATTTTGGCGGGAACACAACTCACATTTTGTGTTTAAAAAAACCTATAATTTTGCTAGAAAAAAGATGTAAAAAAATTTAAACTCGTTTTTCGTGCCAAAAAAAATCAAGGACAGATTCCGGGATAAGTTCAGAAACGTTCCTGATAATTTGTCATAATTGAGATCCTTTCCCATACATATTATTTAATTTTGCTTAAAAATAAAATTAATTGCCTTTTTTTTCGGCATTATATTCGCAAAAAAAGGGGAAAAAAACTCGATTCTTCATTCCCAACGAATTTTTAAAATAATATTAAGCAGTAAAAAATTCCTTAGGAAAAAATGGAATTTTAATACGTGATTAGCATAACTAATTTAATAGGTAATTTTCAAGTTATTAACGCAATAATTATTATTTTCTACATTTTTATGGCGGCTTGTTTATTAAAGTCTGTTGATTTTCGATTGGGGGATTTTAAAAAAAAATTCTGTTTTATGTGTTCATATTAGCATTGTTCCAACCGGAGTTTGGAACTGGTTTGAAACTCCTGGAGCGCAGAAGGATCTGCACGTCAATTTGACGGACAAACTATTTGAACGACGTCCAAATCCTTATGCACATGCTCCAGGAGTTTCAAACCAGTTTTAAACTGCGGTTGGAACAAAGCTATTATGTAGTTTCATAGTTTTGAGTTTGTCTTCGTTTCATTGCAAGTTTCTTATCTTATCTAACTAAGATTAGTTTTCCACTTTAAATTACACGGATGAGGAATAGATTATGTAAAAAAAAGGGATTTTTCATTTCGCAGTTTAAAACTTGTTTTTTAAACTCTGGAGAATGCGCAGAAGGGACGTCAAAGACTTCGTTCAAATCGTTTGTCCGTCAAATCTGAAGTTATTGACGTCATTCTGCGCATGCTCCAGGAGTTTTCAAACTACGGTTGGAACAAAGCTATTACTAACCCAATGAACCATTACGAAAAGCTTAAAATTCAGAAAAAAAATTATGAAATACTGTTCTTCTACCTCAAAAAATCTGAACAAATTATGAGGGTACATTTTAGGTCCCTCTAAGCTGTAATTATTTGGTGTCGCCTCCTTGAAGGAAACTTTTTTTCTGACCCCTCAAAAGTTATAAAAATTAATTTTTCATACTTGAAACTTTGGGAAAAATTTCAAAAAATTCTCAAAGAAGCGTCTTTAAAAATCTGTACAATTTACAAAAAAATGAGCTCTGTGGGATCATTAGTTCTCGAGATATTGAGGTTTTCTGAAAAAGGATAAACCCGTTTTTCTCGAAAACCGTTCGGTTATTTGACCTGAAAATTATGTCAGTTCTTATTCACATAAAGAGGCATCTTCTTGAATTTTTTCGGCCAAATCGGAGTAGGGCCCTAAATGTTCCGCTTTTTGGCAGCTTACTCCCGTGCCTGCCTAGGCATTATTTTTCTTTCTCAAAAAACCTTACTACATGAAAGAATTTTTCATATGAGGGATGAAAAAATTTACGTTTCCTTCTTTTGAGGGAGTTCCGGGGCCATCTAGCCCACTTTTTTGTTCTATTTCTCGGAGTGAAAGTGAGTCCCCTTCTGATGTGAGCCTGGGTGTTAACTGCTCGTTGGGCTTACGGAAGAATGAGACAACCCGGCTCCAGAAAAGAGAGGGGTACGACTGAGGTCACAATTGACGTCAACACCAACATCGGGATGCTTAACACAAAGCTCAATATGTGTACTTTTAATGCCTTGATTATTCCTAAGATAAACCCTGAGAAAAAATCTTTTTAACTACTTTAAAATAACTTATTTTTTTCCGCTATTTTAAAACTGAAGAGTAGTGTCCTGCATTATTGCAAGAAGTTTCACACCCATAAATATTTAATGGACATAAGAACTTTTTCACAATTTACCTGAAGAGAATATTGATTTTTGACCTTAATCCTGCAAAAACGCCTTTTTCTTTACCTTGTAGATGAATTTATTGTCTCTTAAGGTTTTAAACATGGAAATTTGTTTTTTTAAATCAACTTTACCTTTTTTTAATCTGTTGTTTACGGTGTTTTTGAAGTTTGTCAACAAGTCGAAATACCCTCGTTTGATATTTAAAACTACGTTGAATGTCGAATTTTTTGAAGTTATCTTTTCGTCCAAAGTTGCAAGGACAGTCGAAGATAAGAATGTTTATTGTGCGCTACGATTCGCTAATTTTAACTTTCTCTGACCTGATAGCACTTAATTCTTTCGCTCGATAATAAATTGCGCACGGGCGGTTTTGACTAAGAATCCGCTGATTTTTCGAAACGTCCCTCATGTAAAAAAATAAATAAACAAAATCGTTGAAAGACCGCCAAAAATGCCGTAAAAAGGGGTCGAAAATTCAACTTCTTCAAGTAGCACAATTTAATAATTTTCACAGTTTGTGAAAACCGTGAATGATAAGGGAAACTTTTTTTTTTCTCACCAAAACGTGATGCCCTATTTTTTCCACGAAAAACTATTTAATAATTTCTTTCGGATTTCACTTTTTAAATAGCCTGAAGCATTTTTTTTTTGTCTAATGGCGTTTTCGGAACTGTTCTAATTTGTTTTCAAGCGTCCGTAAATATTGTGACTTTTCAATTGAAAGTAGAGGTCAAGTGCGGGCGATTTATTAGAGAGGAATCCGTCATGCAAAAGAATCGTGGCTTAAGTTTCGATTTTGCCAATAGTTTGTTATCGGGGGGGGAAAAAAAACTTCAAGATTGCGAAAAGATTTTTATGTACGAAATCTTTTTGTTAGCTGATAACTTTTTTTTCTCTCTCTCTTTTCTATTGTAATGCTTTTAACTTTCTCCTGCACATTGCAACTACTTAAACTTTCCCTTAAAATCATTATATTTATGACATAAAAAAAGGTCTTCTAGGCCCCTTGAGGAAAACCGATAAGTGATCTTGGCAAATCACGAGGTTGTCTGTAGCGCCGTCCGTCGAATTTTTTCCGGAACACTTCACGGCCGATGACCAAAATTTCGCGTAATCTCAATATAGTAAACTTAAAAATATTGCTAACTTTTTTCGAATTTCGCAAAAACTGCTGTCTAAAATCTTGTTTACTGCGCTATTGCTGTTCTGTTCATCTTCACCAAATTTTAACCAAATACTTCTTAATAAAATTTTCTTGAAAAAGTAGTAGGGAGAAATTTGGGGTATTTTCGCCCGTTTAGTGTGTCCTACCTGAGGGGTCCTTCATTTATTTCAAGGGAAGAAAAATGATAAAGGAAGACCATTTTCTGATTTCACGGCGATGAAGACTAAACAAGCAATGCGGAAGTGTCATACAGTTTTGTCTAATCTCTTCATCAAAACGTCACCCAACTTATTTTTTTAAACTTATCTAAGTTTTTTATGTGCAATTTTCGCTTCATTAAATTTAATTAATGAATAAATTAAATTTTTTGGGAAAAAAATGTTTTTAAAATAGCTTTTTTTATATTTTCTTCTCTCAAGACATTTTGTATATATAGTAAGTGACATTCCGATAGAGAGCGTCGGTTGTTTTAATTTTTTTTTTAATCTACGAAAGGTCATTTTTGAAGTGGGATTTCATAGATTTTAGGCCGTGTTTAAATATGGTCACATTTTTGGAGGTCGAATTCATTTCAAGCTCAAGGCGGCTGCACTTTCTTCCGATCAGCTGGAAATCTTTATTTTAAAGGTAAACCGGTCTAATGCGTCATGAAAAAATAATTTAGAAAAAGACTGCATCCTACAAGTCAAAAGGTCAAGTTTTTTTTCCAAGTTGCATTTTAAATCCAGACTTTTTTGTTGTGGATGACCCTCGATGCGTTATTTGAATGAAAAAAAGAAGGTTGGAACAAACAAAAATTAATCCTTGATTTTCTAGAGAAAACTCCGAGCGCCCTAAATTCTTTGTTTAAAATAACTTTTGTCGATCAGTATTCAAGAAGCTGAGCCTCATTGAAATTACAAAAACGTTTCTCGACAAAGGTTTAAGGAAGGAGGGCTATTTTTTCCGTTTCGATTTAATTGTTTTCTTCGATTTCCGATATTTTGTGAGGTGAAAGAAAGTGAGGAAAGGTGGCCACGATCTTTAGATAAAATGGGACTGACGTACTTAGAAAAAATAGGTGATTATTTTTCCAATTCTCTAATGGTTTGTTATTATCAAACGACTTAAAAAGTGCAAAGAATCATCCCTTTCGTTTACGTCAAACCGTACGTTCGGTCCCTCACGTTCTAAGTTTCTAGGAAATCACCTGTTTTTCGTTCCGTTTCATGTTTGTCTTCGACAGGTCAAAACGGTTTCCTCATTAAAAACTCTTCGTAAAATTTCCTACGGTTTTTCGGAAAATTGGATAGCTCGTTAAAAGCAATTAAAAAAACACAAAATAAAATTTAATTGAAACGTGTAATTTTAATTTACGTTTAATTAATTTTTCTCGGACACGTGGGTGACGCGGAATAGAAGAATGATTCAACGGGGCTTTTCAAAGAAAACGCTCCGTCAACCTGAATTTTTCATAAATAACTCAGAATTATTCAAGCACTCACATTTTCCTATGATTTCCTCAGAATTTTTTTTTTGTCAAAAATATTGTTATTTTTAGTGTCCATTTGATGGCGCTTTCACCCTTCGATGTGCTTCTCTCTGTCATTAAAGTCTCGTTTTTTACGATATTAGCACATCCGGCGAGATGCGAGGAAAATAAAAATTCGGCTGTCCACCCTTGCTGGGCGAAAGCTTTCATTTTTTCTAACTTGATTTTTTTTTTCCACTGTAGGGATTAAGGGCCATCATAGCCCGGGCATTTTGTTTCAAAAACAAGAGATCGCAGCCATTACTTTCCTATTTGCACTAAAAATCGTCGGAGAATTTTTTACAAAAGATTGTTCTCGTTATTTTTGGAATTCTAGGCGGTATTGGGAGCAGTTTTTCCGAAAAAGTTTTCCTTCGGAAAATGGAAAACTTATTTTTCGACTAAAATATTTTTTCAAAAAAAAACTGCTAGCCATTTGTAGGTTTTAACGAGTTCTTTCCAAAAACATATTATATAAGAAAATCCGATGAATAGTTTCGTCGTAATCCTTTTACAAAGATTTGTAGGAAAATGACGGGAGTGAAAGAAACTATCTCCCTTTCATTCATTGTCTTTCTTTAGCCCCTGGGCCACCTCAGAATAATTTTTTGTACGAAAAAATCTCGGATTTTATACCTCTTAAAGTTTTTTTGTGTGCTATTAATTTTTTATTGTATTTTTTTTCTCGCAAGATATTTCAGATTAGCGAGTTTATTCATTCTATATGACGCCAGTGGATGGGAAAAAAGCTTGTTCTATTTTGGTTTAGGTTCAATAGGGTCTGTAATTACATGATGTTTAGATAATCTTTGAAGACCTTTCTGTCGGACTCTCTGACGCACGTTCTCCACCAATTTACAATTAAATCGGACTTAATTCATTCAAATTTTTTATTTATTTATTTACTTCTTAATTCTCATAAATCACAACTTCTACGCCTCTTATTTCGTTTATAATTTATGGTATTTTTTTTTTAATTTGCTTACAAAAATTTTAATGGTTTTTTCGTATTGACGTCAATTGCTTGTAGTGTGCGAAATGGGCGTGGAAATCGGCACTCGTAATTTCGATAAATAATGTCTTTAAAAGTAAATTACCAGTTTTCCTGTTATGGCTTCATAGTAGCGAGTATGTACAAGGTACACAAAAAACAATTTTTTTTTTACTTGTCTAGAAGCTTAAAATTGTTGATGAATTTTATTCCCCTCCCCCTTTTCTTTAAATGATGAAAAACTATTAGTTTTTGTGCTTAAATTTGAATAGAATGTTTAAAAATTTTAAAATCGTTTAAAGATGAAGTTTCAAGCTCCGGCGCATGCGCAGAAAGCTTTGGTGTGAAACATGACGCCAGATTTCATCGTTTGTAATCCTGGCGCTTGCGCAGAACGATCTGTTGAAGAAAGCTATTGTTTAAAAAATAATTAGATATCTTTTATAATTTTCCAATATGTTTTGAAAGTTTCTGTCACGGTTGTTGAGTTCGATAAATTCTGACGTCCTTCACCAGTAATTCGGCAATAATACAAGTGCATAAATAACGATAATCTAGACGTAAAATTAATTGAATTTAATTGTACCGAAATATTAATTGAATCGAATATCGGTTTTAACCGGATAGATGAGAAGCAAAGGGTCAAAATGTCATTCTGCAGTATCGACGAAAAGATAAACGCGGACAACGTAGCGCCACCTCAAGGATTTTTATTCAAGAAAAAAAAGATCAGGTTTTTCTTGGAAAATCGCCATAAAACTTTTAGAAACATTCTTGTGAGGATAAAAAGTAAAAGGCCGAAAATGCCACTTTTGACAGAAAGGGAATGTCAATCATGCAAAATTAAGATAGAGGTTTTTGAATTTCGGAAAAGTAAGAAAGGTATTTCACCCTTTGCGAGAGTGACATCCCTTGGGCAGAAAGCCCACTATTTCTACCTTGATTTAAAAAAAAAATTTTTTTGACGAGCACAAAAAAGTATTTTCAATTATACGCCCCTCCTTTAACTTCCCCTCCGTTTACTTCCCCTCCTCAATACTTCCCCCTCCTATATTGTTCCTTCTCTTCAAGGAAGTGTTCGTTGGAAGCTCATCAGTACTTTTTTTTTCACCCTTTGCGAGAGTGACATCCCTTGGGCAGAAAGCCCACTATTTCTACCTTGATTTAAAAAAAAATTTTTTTGACGAGCAAAAACTTCGAAAATTTTCGGAAAAAAGGTAAAATTTTCAATTCATAAGTACTGAATTGATCTTTACCGAACTCCATTTTGTCTGTGGTTCCGGCCCATTCCGCCGCACCCCCACCACATTGTAACTTTCAAATTTCCTTGTTTCTAAGGTCGAAGACCTTCAAATTACGAACTTTGATCGTCTATATGAGAAAGAAAAAATCAGATAGTGAGACATTAATAAACGGAGATAACTTTTATAACAAAATTGGAACATATTTAAATAAGATATGGGAGGGGAAGTATAAGGGAACGAAAGTATAACGGAGGGATGTTTAAGGGAGGGAAAGTATAAAGGAGGGGGAAGTATAACGGAGGGAAAGTTTTTTTTTTGAAAAATTTTTCCAAGTTTTCTTTTTTTCGAAAATTTTTTAAGTTTTTTTGAAATTTTCTAAGTTTTTTTTGAAAAAAAGTTGTTCTTTTTTCGAAAATTTTTTAAGTGTCAAGGTAGAAATAAGGGCTCTTTGGCCTAGGGATGTGTCTCTCGTAATGGGTAGAAGTATGAAATTTCTCCCTACTAAAAAAATTAATAATTAAAAAGTGGCAATTCTTTTGCACCAAAAATTCTTAAAAAATATAAGGTGTAATTGGTGAAAATTTGGTGAAAATCGGATTAACGGTTCGGCCGCAGCGAATTTTTTAAATTTCAAACAGACATATCTCCGCCATTTTTGACATTCAAAAATCGCCCTCGTTACATCCCTAACAATCCCCAAAAACCTGACGTGGAGGGTAGGTACCTATCACAATAATAAGGAGTTAAAAATTGAAAATAACTTGGAAAAACAAACGAAAAACAAAAAAAAATGTGGACAAATAACTGAAAATTTTTGAAAAAGAAAAATTTATCTAAATCCTTGAAATTAT
Source organism: Orius insidiosus (assembly GCA_014119065.1). Taxonomy (NCBI): domain Eukaryota; kingdom Metazoa; phylum Arthropoda; class Insecta; order Hemiptera; family Anthocoridae; genus Orius; species Orius insidiosus. The sequence goes on from JACGAQ010000091.1 coordinate 260,859, forward strand.
TCTCCCTCCTTAAACCCTTCCCCTTCTTTATACTTCCCCCTCCTTAACTTCCACTGTCACTTATCTTATCTCTGTTATACTTCCCCTCCTCCCCCATTGTTCCTTCTCTTTAAGGAAGTTTTCGTTGGAAGCTCTTCAAACTAGAACTTTTTTTTCCACTTGTTTTTGTCCGCGATTCTAACTATTACAAGCTAAACCGGTGAATTTAAGCTGGAATTCGGTATTTTTAAGTTGTGTAAAGAGCTCATATGATTGGTCTAATCAACTTTTATTGGGAGAAGATCAAGAAAGTGTCGCCGCGGGAAGTAAAGAGAAGCACTTTGGGGCACCTGTACACAAAATCCGTTAATTACAACTTAATTTTTCCATTTTCAATCATTTAAAAAAGTGTTAGAAATTCTGAACCACCGTGTACATAGGGAATAGATCGATTGAATGTAGGCGCGGTTTGAGTTTAATCGTTTCCGCGTGGGTGATGAAGGTCGAGTTGATATAGGATTCACAAAATGACCTGAAATTTTTTTTTTCTAAAACAATTTTTTTTCTAGAATGAAGCTGTTAGACACTTTTTCTTTTTAAAGTCCCGCGTTGAAAAAATTAGGGTCGCATAAAAAAAAAAGATCGTGTTTAAGAACGTTTTAAACAAGCGAAAATACTGGTTTTGGGCGTGACGAGGTCCTTGTGTGCCAACCGGTTCCAAATGTCACTCGCTCATTCATAAGACCTCCAAGGGAGAGATCTACTTTAGTTTTTACATCCCCCTAGGAAACCGAAGTTCGGAAACATCGAATTTTTCAATGCCATCTTTTTGAAAAAATTAGGGTCGCATAAAAAAAAAAGATCGTGTTTAAGAACGTTTTAAACAAGCGAAATACTGGTTTTGGGCGTGACGAGGTCCTTGTGTGCCAACCGGTTCCAAATGTCACTCGCTCATTCATAAGACCTCCAAGGGAGAGATCTACTTTAGTTTTTACATCCCCAGGAAACCGAAGTTCGGAAACATCGAATTTTTCAATGCCATCTTTTGTCTTCTTCCCACCGCTAAAATTTCAATAAATTTCTAATAACCTAAATCATCTTTATCTGATTTTTTCCAGTTTTGAATTTTCAAAAACCTTCCTTTTAAATGTTGACAATGAATAAAAAAAAAGCTAATTTTCTACGGTGACATAATATTTAAAAGTAAAAAAAAATCTTTGTTTTTTATCGTCGGAAAAATTCCTTAATCTGTATTAAAACGGTTTTTTTTAAATCCTCTGCAAACTGACTTCTTGAAAGCTGTTTTTTCTCGGATTAATCCAGCCCCTTTTGTGTTGCTATAATTAAAATTTGAAGAAAAAAAATCTCATTGTTATCTCCTTGCCTCTCTCTCCCAGTTCTTTGTGTTTTTCTCGGATTAATCCAGCCCCTTTTGTGTTGCTATAATTAAAATTTGAAGAAAAAAAAATCTCATTGTGTAGATTCTATGGCCTTGATTCATTTCTCTCTACCCAGTTCTTTGTTGCGAATAATTTAAATATTTGCCGCGTTACACCATTTGCTAAGTAGATCATCATTGTTCGTATCCTAGTGTAAATTATAGAGGATAAGGGTCTAGAAAGGTCTCCTGACGGTGTGGGGTCATTGACGGAACCCGCTTGACCGGACCTGATGGAGCATGGATAGTGTCCTTTTTAAAAACTGAATTATTGGACAACCGTGGAAGCCGCAAAAAAATAAAAGATCATCCATATAATTAGGAAAAAAAGGCAAAAAGAAAACCAGTTTTGGTTTTTATATTTTATAATTCGAGCAGCCTTTTTGAGTGTTTAAAAATTTTCTACATTTGACCCAAAAATTGCGAAAAATATTTTTAAAATACTCTTTCTTTTATCACAATATCAAGGTTGAGTGTATACGTTTCGACATAATGCAGTTCTTTTGCATTTGACTAAAATAGCAGAAGTCGCGAGTTGCAGTTCACATAAAAATCTCCATCTCGACATGTATAAATAGTCTAAAACGTTCACCATAATGAATTTGAACATAATACATCTCACTATAAAGAAGAGTTTAACACTTGTCGTTTCGACATAAAATTTGTCGTTTCAACATAACGCAGTTGAACATAAAGGAAACTTTCATTTTAAAGAAAGTTTCGCCATAAAACTGTTTCTGTCGTTTGAGCATAGCCATAAACTAGGGACAGCGAAAGAGCCTATTTTTGCAGATTAAAACGTGATTATGGCGAAACGACAAAAACCTTAAAACTTGACAGTTCACCATAATCCAATTCGCACATCTTCGCGGGAGAAAAAATAGTTGACCCCTCTTGTGCCATAAAACGAGCTGATCCATTGGCTGCCTGCTTGCTTTTCCTAGTTTATGGTGAAATGCTTAATGTTGAATTGCATTATGGTGAACTGTCAAGTTTTAAGGTTTTTGTCATTTCGCCATAATTGCATTTTAAACGGCGAAAGTAGGCTTGATCTTTCGCTGTTCCTAGTTTATGGTGAGATGTATTATGGCTATGCCCCAACGACAGAAACAGTTTTATGGCGAAGCAGCAAGTTTAAAGAGAGGCTTTTATGGTGAGAAGCGTTATGGTGACTTTTTTATGTCGACTTGCATTTATTGAAAAAGTCGTTTATGTCCAACGCTTTATGTTGAAATGCATTATGCTCAAAATTTTTGAACTTTTGAGAGCTTTATGTTCAATTGCATTACCCCGAAACGCATTATGGTCAACTACAGATTTTTTATGTTCAACCGCTTTAGGGAGAAATGCGTTATGTTGAACGGTGTCTTCCATCAAGGTTAAGCCCCGGGGGATATTAACAATACGGACTAGTAAATTAGGTAGAGGGAATTTTTTTAATCATAATTTTTTACCAAATTTTTTAGAAAATCATAATTTTTTTTTCAAAATTGTAAGAAAATCATAATTTGTTTTACCATTTTTTTGAGAAAGTTGCAGATTTTTCCCGTTTTTGCCTAAATTACTATTTCTCAAAAACTAGAAAAAGTATGATTTAAAAAAAAAAATTTTCTCCAAAATTGTTTAAAAAAAATTTTTTTCTCCAAAAATCGTAAAATTTTTTGATAAAATTTTTCAAAAAATGCCTATGATTTTTTGAAAAAGTCATGAAAAGTATACGATTTTCTTGGAAAATAAGATATTACCTACCACTCCCTTAAAAAAATGCGAATTTTTTCTCAAGCACTCTACCAGTGCAAAAACCCTCAAAACCCCATAAAAATTCTTCCTCGGAAAAAAAGAAATACTTGTCTCATCTAATCTCGCTATTAGAAAGGAATTCGCCCATGTTTTTCTCCAGGTATGTGACCCATGACATTGACTATTCTATGACGTCATTTGCCAAAAAGTTTCTTCTATTCAACCTTCGCTCCAGATGACTGAAGGCGATGCATTTCGACCTTAATATTAACCTCCCCTTTTTTTAAGAATAAAATATCACGAGAAAAAATATTATGCAAAACGAACGGACCTACGTGGACATGAGGAGATCCATTGTTTCGCTCGGGCGTCAAACAATTTAATTAGAAATACGCGATTTTTTTAGATCAGGTTCATTGAGTGTAAAATGGGAGTTTTTCAATTTTCTTCTTTCTATCTGCTCCAATTTTCGACCGGATGAGATCATTGCCCTTCTATGACGTCACGTCTACTTCCTCTTCCTTTTCTGAGACACCTTTCTAACGCATCTGCATCTCCCGAAATAGTTTAACCTAAATTTTATTTTATTGATACTATTTCTTAATATAAACATAGATAAATCAATTGATAGACATCAAGGAAGAAAAAAATTTTTTTTGATATGGAAACAATAGATCATTTTGTTATTTTTCCTGTTCAGAAATAGAACTTGACGTCAAAAGCGTACTATGACGACTGTTAATTTTTTTTATTTTTATATAATATCATCGTAGCTGTAAATGAAGGTCGCGGGTTCGAATCCTAGCCTGTGAAATTCTCCGTCGGCTTTAGTTCTTCCCCCGACTTTTCAACTCAATAAGTTTCAACAATTTTTGCACAATCCTCTTATGATGAATGCAGTGTGCAATTTTTGAAAAAAAAAAAAAAAGGCGGAGATACTGTTTGAAATTTTAAAAACTGCGCTTTTTCCGCCATAGTTTCAAGAAAAACCGCTAATTTTTGCCCTTGATAAAAAGACAGTAATAATCCATTGTGTCATTATTTACGCTCTCGGTTTACCTCGTTTCTACATTCACTAAAAAACATTCAGATACCGCAAGAAGATTGAATTTCGCGGAAACATTTTGGCTTTCCAAAACGGATTTCCAAGAATCGCTAAGTGTATCTACATTTTTTGTTCTTCCCTTAAAATTCTGCCTAGTAAAAAATAATAAGCTATTGTGGAAAAATTTTCAGGGTGATATATGAACTTTGCGTAAAAAAGAAGTGTAAATTATTGTTTGCTTAAGGCTTATTTGTTTCGTTTTTTTATTATTTTTTTTTAAGTTAAAAACAAGTGTTAACTGTGTGCTTGTGACAAACATATTGACCCTATTTATTATCGCTATTTTTTAAGCGAAGCTTCTTGTTTTGTGGCCTTTAAATTTCCATTTGATTTCACGCATTGTTTGTTAAAAAATTAAAAGAACTTTCTTTTTCTTCAAAACTTCTGGTTTGAACTATTATTTAAATCAGGGGAACGATAACCGCTAATCATAGTGGACCAAGTTTTCTTCTTCTTCCTGAATCCTTGAATCCGCCAATTTTTAATCTTTTATTAAAATATTTGCTTTGAAATTCCGAGTAGAGTCATTTATACGTAATGAAAGCGGTGAGATTAATTCTATAAAATTCATAGTAATTTTCTTTCTTCATTGAATCTGCTTGACGTCAGGGGCTTACTCAGATTTCCTTTCATGACAGGAATCTTTTTTTTTTCACTCACGCCATTCAGAGGGACGATAGACAAAGCGTTTCCTGTTACGTTTTAGCGGGTTTTGTTTTATTCAATTAGTGTACCTACGTGTTGCCAAATTAAGTGGGTCATCGGAGATAAAAAAGAGCCTAGAGTCGTCATTGACTAGATAAAAAGGTCATTATAGAGGTTCATCACTCTTATAAAGCGAATTTTTTCCCACAGCTCCGAATTTTTGGACACAAAAATACTAAATTTACGAGAAATTTAAACGACAGAAATTTCTACAGTCCTGTGGAAATAGGATTTTTCAACGAAAAACGATACAAATATTTTGATTCTGCGACTTCTGCACCCATTGCAATAGGTAGATTTCTTTCAGGTACATGTAGGCTTACGATACCAGAAGAACGCGCATGCGCGAGTTATCATGTGTTTTTAGTTCCCGCGTTTTTTCAAAAATTCGTTTGTGAAACACTAGGGGGTTAATTTTTTTCCTCTCGCAAAGATAGCTCGTTTGATAACACGAGGTTAATTTTTTTCCTCTCGCAAAGATAGCTCGTTGATAACACGAGGGTTAATTTTTTTCCTCTCGCAAAGATAGCTCGTATGATAACACGAGGAGGTTAAGTTTTTCCTCTCGCAAAGATAGCTCGTTTGATAACACGAGGGGGTTAATTTTTTTCCTCTCGCAAAGATAGCTCGTATGATAATACGAGGGGGTTAATTTTTTTTCCTCTCGCAAAGATAGCTCGTTTGGTTTTTTGCTCTCCACACGAGCTTTTCTTGCGAGAGGAAAAAATTAACCCCCTCGTGTTATCTAACGACTTCTTCTTGCGAGTAAAAGAATTAACCCCCTCGTTATCAAACTAGTTCGAATATAGACAAATCTCAGGGATGGAATTTTGAAAAAAGTGAAGATTTTTGAAAAATACACACATGCGCGCTGCCCTGTAGGCTCGCGCCTGCGCGTTTTTCTGGTATCGAAAACTCACATGTACAAAAAAAATCATTAAATCAGGGGTTCATTGACAAAAAGAAAACCATGAAAACTGCTGTAAATGGAAGTTTTGTGTCAAAAAACGAGGAAAACTCCTGAAAATTTTGTAAGAATAGGCTTTTATGTTAAAAGTAAACGAGGAATACTCCTAAAAATCCGGTAAAAATGAGGTTTTGATGTTAAAATCGAGGAAAACTTCCCAAAAGTATAAACGGGGTTTACTTGTGGAAACGTCAGACAGTCCTAAAAATACTGAAATTTTTGAAACATCTCATTTTATGTATAAACATGCTCCGCCTTGTACTCTTTTGAATTTCCTTTTTAAAAGAGCAAATCGTTTTTCTGTTTAACGGTTAACCCGGATCTTCTACCGCAGAATGACGGCTTCTCTATCTTGACTCACGAACTCTCGCGTTTTTCTTTTTATAGTTCGAGGAAAAGATCATTCAAAAAGTTTAACGTCCAAAAAATAGGTCTTAACCTTTTTTTTCTAAATATAACTTGGCCACGGAAAGAAGCGGGGGAAAAAATAAATCATTTTTCATAAACAGTTCTATTACTCCAAATAACCTATTTACGCGTCCGGGTTCGTTAATACACCTTTGTTTCCTTTCTTACATATTCCCAAAGCGAAAAAGTAATTAAAACGTTAATATATTTTTACGAGGTTTATTCTTGAGATGTTTTGTTGACGTCTCCTCCGAGAAAAGGTGACCCGGGGTGGCGAGTAAGTTTCCATTGAATAACACCCTGGTCCATCGTTTTATGTGACATCTTTTTAACTTCCTTAAAGAAGTTATTGTGATACCCTCGACGTCGGGTTTTTGGGGAAGGGTCTTCCAGACCCCGGAGGGTCAAATCGAATCTTAACCGATCTCAACTTTGTCTGTGGTTCCGGCCGGCCGGCCGTCCGGCACTCCGTAGCATTTTTTTCCGGAAAACTGTACGGCCACAGTTTTCATCCGATTTTACCAAATTTTCACACAAATTTCTTTAGCCGGTGAAGAATGTAACGAGGGCGATTTTTGAATTTCGAAAAAATGGCGAAGATATGTCTGTTTGAAATTTTAAAAAATTCGCTGCGGCCGAACCGTTGCGTTGGTCCGATTTTCACCAAATTTTCACCAATTACTCCTTATATTTTTTACGAATTTTTGGTGTAAAAAATTGCCACTTTTTAATTATTAATTTTTTTTAGTAGGGAGAAATTACGTACTTCTACCCATTACGAGAGGCACATCCCTAGGCCAAAAAGCCCATTATTTCTACCTTGACACTTGGAAAAATTTTCGAAAAAAAGAACTTAGAAAATTAAAATAAAAAAGGAAAACCCGGAAATTTTAAGTAAAAAAACTCGGAAAATTGAGGGAAAAAAGGAAAAGGTAAACCCGGAAAATTTCCAAAAAAAAACTCGGAAAATTTTTGGAAAAAAAACCAAAAACTTTCCTTCCTTATACTTCCCCTCCTTTATACTTTCCCTCCGTTCGTTATACTTTCGTTCCCTTATACTTCCCCTCCGTTATACTTCCCTCTCCGTTGTACGTCCCCACCGTTATACTTCCCCTCCTATATTGTTACTTCTCTTTAAGGACGTTTTCGTTGGAAGCTCTTCAAATCAGTACTTTAACTTTTTGGGGTTTTTCTTTTTTTTAAATATGAGTCAATTTATTAAAATTAGAAAACAATACGAAGATTTTATTTTTAATACGTTTAATGAAAATATTTTTGTTTACAATTTTTTTTCCTGTGAGAAAAAAACAGTATCTGTATCGTTTTTGGCGTGTCACCAATTTCTTAGTAGGCTTCTGGCTTGAGTTTGTCCTGTCAAAACACGAGTTGGCCATTCACCGACCCTATTCGGGTTCGATCAATATTGCACTCGAAGTATAATGAACCTTAGGGTCAGCGATCTTTGCGTAATTCAAAAAAATGAGTTTAAAATTTTTATTAACACGGTGCCGGTTTGTCATGAGGGCATGCGAGTTGATTTAAGAACTCAATTATCGTTCTGGTAGGACGTCCTGTCATAAGGCCGGGCCTTAAATACGGTGGGGCCATATCCGACGCTTCAAGTCCGGTCCCTGTATTGTCGATATGGACGAAGTCGACAGATGGCGCGAATTCCTGAATATTATAAATTAACGTATTTTAGTCATGTTCGACTTACTAGGAGAAAAGGCCGCTATACAAGGATCTCCTCCGATTCCAAGACCTACGTTGCAGACATCGACATCTGGCCTTCCTGAAACATTTTTTTTATCCACATGTTTTAATTTAAGTTACTTAAAATTTTTCTTGAAAAGTGTTTCCAAAAAGGTAGACGCCATACTCGGTCTCCTGTTTCGGCTCCAGCTCTGGCGATTTCTCTCCAGACGACATCAGAAGTTGAAAAACTGCTGAAGCGTCTGTCCCTAAAGCTCCTCTTGTCGCACCTACGAAGTATTTAAAAAAACATTTCAAACATGAACGTACGTGATATCGTCGCTATCGTTATGACAAGACATGGATGAAACTGCTCAGAATAACCGACGACGTCCGCAAGTATGACGGGACCTTCTTTATCCGTGTTTTCGATTTTGATCGTTTTACCTTTCCAACCGGTCACTATATCGCCCGGCTTCATCGCCATCCCTCCCGGCATGTTTTCACACAAGGGTATCAATCCGGTTACATTTAAAGGAATGCCGAGTATCGCTAAAGCTTTCATAACTCCGACGATGACAGCTCCGCCGGCCATATCTCCTCTAAATTCCGCCATATCTTTGCACGCTTTCAAACACAGCCCGCCGCTGTCAAAAGTGATTCCTTTGCCTATTCAAAATATTGAGTTTGTTCTTAAAATAATAAATATACCGATGAGTATGACAGGTTTTCACTTTCGCTGCCTCCGCAATAACTAAGTTCTAACATCAATGGCGATTCGAAGGAGCCACGCGCCATCGCTAAAAAAGCGCACATATTTTTATCCATCATCCAATTCCTGTCTTTGACATCGACGGATACTCCGCAAGGGCAAAGGATATCAATAGCCGCCTACAACATTAACGAGAACAAATTGGTATCGATTTACTTTAGCGAATGCCGAAGGTGTCATTATATTCGCGGGTATTTCTTCGAGATAACGAGCTACGTTCTGCGATCCCGCTTTCACCATTCCTCTATCCCAAGAGTCTCTGTCAGGATCGTCGTAAAGCTCGATTGTCGCCTCGATGTTTCTTTTCTCTTTAGCTTTCTGCTCTTGATATCGCCACACGGATAACGAAGCTCCTTCAGCGGCCGCTTCAGGATTCGTAAACCCATCGACAAAAACAGAAGAAATACACTATCAGAAAAATAAATTTAGAAACATTTTACAAAAAGATGCTCTATTTGAGTTAGGAAACCGCATTTTGAAACTTCTGGAGCATGCGCAGAAGGAAATTAGTCGTCAAATCGTTTGTCCGTCAAATCTGAGGTCACCTGACGTCCAAATCTTTCTGCGCATGCTCCAGGAGTTTCAAACCCGTTAAAGAGAAAGAGTACTTGTTGGTCTTGTAACGCTTTCGTTCCAACGGCAGCCGCTATTCTTATATTTTCTTTACATTCGTCTAGACATTCGATTTCGTTGTAACCGATTCCTTCTTGGCCCATTGCCGCTATGGCAATCGCATAAAAGTCAGATCCTAAATTGTTAAATACGACGGCTTCTCCAAGTTGTATATTAGATCTAAAAAAAAGTTTGAAAGCCCATTTTATTTTTTTTACTGTTTTAATAATTCTGAAAGCTTTCCTCCTGATTCTATATCAAATTTCCCTCCAGTCGACGTGAGTTTGAACTCTCCCGCGTGGCACCCATCGTAAGCTCCAATAACCAATCCTTTCTGCAAATTCAAAATTTGAGAAAAAAAAATTAAGGTTTTTCCTCACATTTTTCTGCCCAGTTTCGCAATAATCTTCGAAAGTTCTGATAAAATTTTTTTGAAATTTTCTCAAATTACGAAACATTTTAGAAACCGAAGTTTTAACTTAAAATATCTACTAAATAAAATATGGCCATATGAAAATTTTTTTATGATCTTCAAATATTAAGGAAATTATCGTTTTCGCGCTAATACATCGTAGATTATTGTATTTGTGCGCACCAACTGGTCTTAAGTATTTGTCTTTTTTTTTCTTTTTTTTTTTTTAACTTTGTAATTTGAAGGTTTCGAATGACGTTTTTCGAATAAAATTCCGATAGACCTTAAACCAAAAAATTCATTTTATATCGGATAAATAATAATTGGAGTCTAGGAAGGCTGGTCAAGAAATGAGGGTCGTTGAAACGAGGTCTAGAAAAAAAAACTCTCGTTGCACGTTGAATTCGTCAGCACGATCGACCTCGCCTCTGTCAACTGTCGTCTTCATTACGATTCAAAGAACCAAACAAAATAATTCACCTTCCTGAATATTCCTATTGAATTGAAATTTTTAGAAGTCTCCATATCAGCTCAAACAAAACGTTGGTCCTATAGTCGACTGAGATTTTTCGTGCTCTAATTTCGAAAGATCGGACTCAAAGGCTTATGAGCCTCGAGTTTTCAGTGGCCAATCTATTTTCTTCTTTAAAAAAGTCGAAAATATCCTCACGTTCTCATTAAATCGCTCGAAACAAGGCCATCAAACATCATGCCTTATCTTGAAAAATATAAAAAATATTATCACTCTCGCTTCACCTGTCGCCATCTCTTCTCAGTTTGAGGCCTGTTCAAATTTCTTGGAAACATCGATATCCGAATAAAAGTACTAGTCTGGAGCTGGCTCCGACGAAAGCTTCCTAAAGAGAAGGAGGGGGAAGTATTAAGGACGGGGAAGTATAAAGGATGAGAGGTTTCAGGAGGAGGAAGTATAAAGGGTGAGGTTTCAGGAGCGGGAATTATTAAGTGTGAGAGGTTTCAGGAGGGGGAAGTATATAGGATAAGAGGTTTCAGTAGGGGGAAGTATAAAGGATAAGAGGTTTCAGGAGGGGGAAGTATAAAGGATGAGAGGTTTCAGGAGGGCGAAGTCTAAATGATAAGAGGTTTCTGGAGGGGGAAGTATAAAGGATGAGAGATTTCAGAGGGGGAAGTATAAAAGATCAGAGATTTTAGGAGGGGGAAGTATAAAAGATAAGAGCTTTCAGGAGGGGGAAGTATAAAGATAAGCTTTCAGGAGGGGCAAGTATAAAATAAGAGCTTTCAGGAGGGGCAAGTATAAAGGATGAGAAATTTCAGGAGGGGGAATTATAAAGGATGAGAGGTTTCAGGAGGGGGAAGTCTAAATGCTAAGAGGTTTCTGGAAGGGGGAGTATAAAGGATGAGAGAGTTCAGGAGGGGGAAGTATTAGGTGTACAAAATGAAACTCAGCCACAGGGTAAATTTGAATTTTGTAGATTTTAACCGAGTTTCATTTGTTCACCTAGTATAAAGGATAAGAGGTTGTAAAAGGGGGAAGTATAAAATAAGAGCTTTCAGGAGGGGCAAGTATAAAGGATGAGAATTTTAGGAGGGGGAATTGTAAAGGATGAGAGGTTTCAGAAGGGGGAAGTATAAATAATAGGTTTCTGGAGGGGGAAGTATAAAGGATGAATGATTTCAGGAGGGAGAAGTATAAAGGATAAGTGGTTTCAGGAGGGGGAAGTGTAAAGGACGAGAGATTTCAGGAGGGGAAATATAAAGGATGAGAGGTTTCAGGAGGGGGGATTTTTTTTCGTAAAATTTCTGTTATTTTCCCAATTGTCACCTTAAGGAAGTTTCGTTGGTAACTCTTCAACCAATACTTTTTTTTAACTTTCTTGGTTTCTTTAAACTTCCTTAAAGAAGTTATTGTAACCCTCCACGTTGGGTTTTTGGGGAAGGGTCTTCCAGACCCTTTTTGAAAGTTATTGTTTTACCCTCCCGTCGAAGTATCAAATTCTTTTTGTACTAAAAAGTATCAAATTTCTCCCTACTAAAAAAAAATTTTTTTTAACACCAAAAATTCGTAAAAATATAAGAGTAGTTTTTGTGGAGATTTAGTGAAAATCGGACCAATGGCCGCCAGTTTTTAAAATTTCAAACCGCCATTTTTCAAGATCAAAAATCGCCCGTTTTTGTTCATCTATTCAGGATTTGTGTGAAAATTTGGTGAAAATCGGTTGAAAACTGTGGCCGTGAAAAAATGCTACGGCCGGCCGGAACACAAGTTGAGATCGGTAAAGATCTATAATCGATTTGACCCTGCGGGTCTGGAAGACCCCAAAACCCGACGTGGAGGGTATCACAATAACTTCTTTAAGTTGAAAAACGCCTGCCCACACAAAGAGAGTGACACCCTCCAGAGCTGACTGGGGTCCTCCCAGTTTTTACTCCCCATTTTTTGTTTTAGGTAAAAGTTTTCTCCTTCAACCCCAAAAACGTTGTAAGTTATTTTAACACACCCTATTTATAACTTACAGTATAAATAGATTTGTGAGAATTGTTTAATTCGATTTATGACGCACAATCCAATACGCCTCTTCCGCTTTAAAATTTCGCTGACCTCGTTGTCAATTTTTACTTCGCAAGCGCTTAGAAGAAAATAAAAGGACGTTGTACCCCTATTTGAGGTCAAGAAAATTTTTCTCCCTTCCTTTCCCTTGTTTTTATTTAAATATAACATTATCCATTCATTCTTATTTTACTTCCAAGTCCAATAGTTCATGTTTATTTTCTTAGTACGATTCAGTTATCAAATTACCTGTTTTATTTTCAAAATGACTTCTGTAGTATTCGTAAGTAGATTTTTTTTATGTCGAGGAATTTAGTTTCCTAGAAATTTGCTCAATGTCAAATCATGTTTATGCAAAAATTTTCTAATTACCAATATTGAAATGATTTGAACAGCTGAGTAAATTGTCAAATTAAAATTTGAAAAGGCTCAATTATTTTTTCTGCGACGAAATTCTAAAATTAAAATTCATGGGATTCTTTCAGTGATTTCATCGAGTTCAAAAATAAGTGTAGAAAGTCCATAAAAGAGTCTTTGACGTCATTCCGGAGGCATAAATACCTAACCCTTGTCAAGGAAATATCTCAGACATTTTTCCCCCTCATTTCCGGACCTTTTACCCCCAAAAAACAATTTTTTTGAAGCTTCGGAGCTTCAGGAACATCCTCCAAATAGCGCAATTTAGTCCTACTAATCATTTTTTGCAAGACCCTTTTCAGAAACCACAGAATCACAATAACTTTTTTAGGAAGTTAAAACTTAAAATAAAAAATTCAAGCGATTTATAATTTTTTTTTTTTTCTGACATAACCCGTAAATTGTAATAAAATTACGTAAATATAAAAACTTGAAAGATTAAACGTGATTATCTTGTTCGGTTAGATAACGAGACTTTCATTTTGCATAATGAAATTTTCAACATTTTGCACTTTTAAAGTTAGGTTGTGTCCTTATAACCGTTCTTCCTCTCGAACTTGCATAATTCTATGACGCACGGGGGCTCTTAATTTGCATTTCGCCTTTTCTACGTTTTAATATACCCTTAAACGGCCGCTATTCGTAAAAATTAGAACCTTCCCACCCTCGTTGGTTAAATAAATCTTTTAATATTCAAATGAGCTATCATCTTTTTGTATTTAAATCGTGCAATTATATTTTATTATGAGATTTATGTTTGCTTTTTAACGAGACTTTAATAATTTGGACCTATTTATGAGCAATATCAATTATGTCTATTTTTGTTCGAGAAGGAAAAAAAAGATGCTTTTTTTCTATTTGCATTAAGTCGCAATTTTTTCTTAATTAAAAGACGGAAGCTGTTTTCATTATTTATCTCAAGTTAATTAAGAAAGTAGTTAATAAAGTTTTGGTTTGACTGGAAGAGAATAATAAATTTTACTTTTTGTACTTTTGAAGAAAAAATTCTCCGTTTTGGCAACTTAAAGTACTGGTTTGAAGAGCTTCCAACGAAAACTTCCTTAAAGAGAAGTAACAATATAGGAGGGGGAAGTATTAAAGAAGTATAACGGAGGGAAGTATAACAGAGGGAAAGAATAAGGGAGGGGGAAGTTTTTTTTTAATTTTCTAAGTTTTTTTTTTTTCCTTTTTTTTTTTTTTTTTTTTGAAAAATTTTCAAATTTTTTTTACTTAAATTTCCGGGTTTCCTTTTTTTTGAAATTTTTTTAATTTTCAAAGTTCTTTTTTTCGAAAATTTTCGAAGTGTAAGGTAGAAATAATGGGCTCTTTGGCTTAGGGATGTGCCTCTAATGGGTAGAAGTATGAAATTTCTCCGTACTAAAAAAATAATAATAAAAAGTGGCAATTTTTTTCACCAAAAATTCTTAAAAAATAAGGAGTAATTGGTGAAAATTTGTGAAATCGGCCGCAGCGAATTTTTTAAAATTTCAAACAGACATATCTCCGCCATTTTTCGAAATTCAAAAATCGCCCTCGTTAATTCTTCTTCACCGGCTAAAAGAAATTTGTGTGAAAATTTGGTTAAAATCGGGTGAAAATTGTGGCCGAAATGTGTTCCGCAAAAAATGTACGGCCGGCCGGCACCACAGACAAAGTTGAGATGGGTAACGATCAATATTCGAATTTACCCTCCGGGCTCTGGAAGACCCCTCCCCAAAAACCCGACGTGGAGGGTATCACAATAACTTCTTTGAGAGGAAGTTAAATAAATAAAAACTGCGCTCCTTTGAGAAAGTTCACTTGAGTCACTTCACCAAGAATTTCTTATTATTCAACAAAGAAAAATTTCATTATCAAGAAGTTTATTTTATTAAAAATTCCTTTACGTCAATAACCTACCAAAAACCTCTTACTTCGCAAACAAACTTTTGTCCTAAAAACAATCAAATGTTTGTTTAGTTAGAATTTAAAATTTTAGGAAATTCATGAACGTAAGAAAAATCCTGTTTTCTTACGTGTGGAAGAATCTTATTTCATTGAAAAAATAAGCAATTTTAGCCATTTTCTACTAGATAATGAATTTTTTTTACTCTGATTGTTAGGTTCACTGTTCCCTTTCATACAGTATAAATTTCTTTTAGTTTAAATTTTAAATTATGTCAATTAAAAGATTCTCACAGTTTCTTCGTTGACGTCAAAGCCCTTAGGGTAGTTTTTATCTTTTGATTTTTTTTATTCATATTTAATTTGAGAATCAATTTAAATTAATCGATTATTAAAGAGTTGTTTTTAAAACGATGAGAAATGGAGTAAATGAAAACCGAACCGTGCGTTGGTCCCATTTTCACCAATTACTCCTTATATTTTTTACGAATTTGTGGTATAAAAATTTTACATTATTATTTTAGTAGGGAGAAATTTCATACTTCCACCCGTTACGAGAGGGACCTCCCTTGGGCAAAAACCTATTATTTCTACCTTGATACTTTTCGAAAAAAAAAATTGGATTTTTCAAAAAATAATATCTTCTTTAAGGAAGTTAAAAAAATAAAAAATTTCAAAAAAAAAAAATAAACCTCCTTCAACTTGAAAACTTTTAAGACTTAAGAGTTAAAAGACTCCTTTAACTAAAAAAAAACCTCCTTTATACTTCCCCCTCCTATATACTTGCCCTCCTTTATACTTCCTTCTCCTTTATACTTCCCCTCTTTAATACTTCCCCCTCCTATATTGTTACTTCTCTTTAAGGAAGTTTTCGTTGGTAGCTCTTCAAACTAGTACTTCGGTTCGTTTTAAAAAAAAAGTTTTAAAATTCTTTAAATTTTCTTTTAAAAAATCATTGTCATTGAAATCGAATGATCCTGACCTATTTCTTTAAATGACGTCAAAGAAAAGGGATGTTTTTGGCCTTGAGAAAAACAAAACCCCCTTGAAAATCTAAAAATGTCTAAATTTTATTTTGAGAAAAAACATTTTATTTTCGTCGATTATCTTATGATTTTCCGTCTTTTTATATCTTAATTCGTCGCCTCCTCATTGACGTAAAACTCCCGCTATCGCCGGAAGGGATAGTGGGCGTTTTAAGTGGAATTCTAGCTCATGGAAACACAGATTACGGTTAAAAAATTATGAAAATAACATTTTATGTAAACAAAACGTCCTCATTAAGCGCATCTTATCTTCATCGTTGAAAATAGGAATATTCAAAAAAAATATGTTACTAAAAAAAATTTCAAGTGACTTTTAAATTTTCTTATTTTTTGAAGTATCCTCTTGATAAAAACATAAGTTTAACGACCTATTAATAGGGACAAAAATAAACTTCAAATTATTTCAAAAAACTGATCTTGTATCGCCAAAAAAATTTTTTGTCCATTTTGTTGTCTGAAACACGTTTAACATCTTTTTTCCCAATGTTTTGGATCGTTTTTCTCTATTTTTTGGTGTAAAAACACCCATTTTAAGGAGTGTTTGATCGTTTTCCTCGATTTTTCGGTGTAAAAACACCCATATTAAGGAGTGTTTGATCGTTTTCCTCGATTTTTCGGTGTAAAAACACCCATTTTAAGAAGTGTTTGATCGTTTTTCTCGATTTTTCGGTGTAAAAACACCTATTTTAAGGAGTGTTTGATCGTTTTTCTCGATTTTTCGGTGTAAAAACACCCATTTTAAGAGATGTTTGATCGTTTTACGTTCCCTTGATTTTCTGGACCAATTACTTATTTTTTAGTTATTCACTACACTATCTTAATATACACTATCTCTTTTGGGTGATAGAAAAAAATGTTAGTCACCTAAAAAGGTGTCCATTGACGTCATTTAAAACGAAACGAAAGTGAATGTTATATTACATATTAAAAATGTCTATTTTCGCTTTAAACGCCTTTTTGTTTCCCCATTTGCGTAATTACATAAAACAATAGCGTTAAGGCAAAATATGAGTAGTAACTCACCAAGGTTTTTTCTGGAACAATGCTTTTCCGAAAGGGCATCAATTATTCGTCCAATTAGTTTTCCTCATCAATATTTTTATCGGATTTTTTTTGACGAGATTATTTCAGACATCCTGGTTGAGCAATTCGATTTTGTGGAAAAATTGCCAAAGACTTAATTAAGTTTTTTCCGTTACTTTCTATTTGTTTTTCTGCCTCTCGTGTAGGGTTTTTCTTTTTTTCGTAGGCACCCGAAAAACCCACTTTTGTTTCTTCGGAAAAATCTGAAGGACGTTATATTTAATAAAATCGTTAATCCTTTTAAGAGTTTTTCCATTAACGGTTCTCCTAAACTGTTTTTTTGACGTCATTTCGTTCTATTTTCGTTCGATTTTCACTTTTACTGGATTTCCGAGTGAAAGGTTTTCCTAAATTTTAAGGTGCACCATTTACCTTTCTTTTGCAAGTGACGTCTGTTTGCTTGATAATTAGAACTCTGACTTTTAGCTCTTCTACACGAAGTGCCCGTATTTTTCCGCTCTTGAATATTAAGGACAGAATTTCCACTTAATCTGAGAAGATAACTCTTTAAAAACGGCTTTGTCAGCTTCTTCAAGCCTTTGAGCGAAAATGTAAGAAACCAGTTCTTTTGAAGATGAAAGTACTTGTTTGAAGAGCTTCCAACGAAATTTCCTTAAAGAGAAGTAACACTATAGGAGGGGAAGTATAACGGAGGGGAAGTATAAGGCACGAAAGTATAACGAACGGAGAGGAAGTATAAGAGGGGCAAGTTTTTTTTTTTTTTTTTTCAAAAAATTTTTAAGTTTTTTTTTGTCAAAAATTTCTAAGTTTTTTTAATTTTCCGAGTTTTTTTAATTTTCCGGGTTTTCTTTTTTTTTTTTTTTTAATTTTAACTTTTTTTTGAAATTTTTTAAGTGTCGTGTAGAATGATGGGATCTTTGGCCTACGGATGTGCCTCTGTAATGGGTAGAAGTATGAAATTTCTCCCTACTAAAAAAAATAATAATTAAAAAGTGGCAATTTTTTTACACCGAAAATTCTTAAAAAATATAAGGAGTAATTGGTGAAAATTGGTGAAAATCGGACCAACGGTTCGGCCGCAGCGAATTTTTTAAAATTTCGAACAGACATATCTCCGCCATTTTTTCGAAATTCAAAAATCGCCCTCGTTGGTTTCTTTAGCTAAAGAAATTTGGTGAAAATTTGGTTGAAAACTGTGTGAAAAGTGATCCGGAAAAAAATGCTACGGCCGGCCGGCACCACAGACAAAGTTGAGATCGCTAAAGATCAATATTCGATTTGACCCTCCGGGGTCTGGAAGACCCTTCCCCAAAAATCCGATGTGGAGGGTATCACAATAACTTTTAAGGATGTTAATATGATGAGGGGAAGTCCTCTAGAATCATCTAATCGATCAAAGATTCCATCCTGCGATTTGTCATGGCAT
This sequence comes from Orius insidiosus, assembly GCA_014119065.1. NCBI lineage: Eukaryota > Metazoa > Arthropoda > Insecta > Hemiptera > Anthocoridae > Orius > Orius insidiosus. The sequence goes on from JACGAQ010000091.1 coordinate 279,033, forward strand.
AATAACATATAATCGCTTACTTAAACGTCTGATTGCCTCAGTAATCTTAGCATTCCGACTAAATCGATTAGGCCCACAACTTATCGATTATCAGAGTTGATTTCTTTTCTACGAAATCTATTTTAGTTGCTTATTTGTCTCCTCTAATGGAGCTATCTAGATCTAGTCAAGATAGTAAGGAAATCTAGATAATCTCCATGCTGCTAGCAGCAGTAGGTTGGCTCTAGCGGACTTGTAAGGAAATCTAGATGATCTCCATGCTGCTGGCAGCAGAGGTTGGCTCTAGCGGACTAGTAAGGAAATCTAGATAATCTCCATGCTGCTGGCAGTAGGTTGGCTCTAGCGGACTATGAAGGAAATCAGATAATCTCCATGCTGCAGCAGTAGGTTGGCTCTAGCGGACTAGTAAGGAAATCTAGATAATCTCCATGCTGCTGGAGCAGTAGGTTGGCTTACTTGAGGGAGCTTTTGGGCCTTCCTTTGCAGTCGTTTGCCCAATAAAAACCCTTTTTCACAGCGTGCTTTGGAATTTTGAGCATTTGGCCAAGAAGGTCAAAATTCTTTTTCTAAGAACGTGGTGAGGAGAAATTGATGTAGTTATCATTGGGAATGCCCAATACCCCTTCCTGATTAATAATTTGGAATGATAAAAAAACTCAATCAGCATATATCTGAATGCAATGGGAGCTTAAACTTTCATTCTTTGCTCGTCTCAAGTAGCGTTTCTTTTGGTTGGTCGTTGACGTTGCAATCCGATCGCCTTTCGGTTCATTACTCCGTCTACCTGGCTTCTCCTTTCTTGGGTTCAGTAGCCCTTCAGTTCAATAGAAGCATGGACGCGGAAAGGTAATATAGAAATTTTCTAGATTTTCAGAAGCCCTTTAGGTTAAATTGACAAATATATTTTTAATAAGATTTCCCTGACCTATACTGGTGGGGCTGTGGGTCTCCCACCTCTTGCTTTTCTCTTGTAGTGGGGCCAAGATTTTATGCTCCGCCTGTCTTCTGTTCGAGACCAGTTCGTCTCTTAACGTGTGCTAGTGAACTTGTGCGAGTTGTATTTTATAAGAAAGGCCCTTGGGGAAAAAAATACTTCGCGTGTTTTTATCTTCTGAAAATGGTGAATAATCCATCGCTCCGACAATTGCCGACGTCTCCTTTTGATCCTGTCACTATGAATACGGCTATGGAGCAATTCAGAAAATTAATAACGTCCACAAAAGTTACATTGGTACGATTTTTTTGTAATCAAGGATTTTTTTAAGGAAGTTTTTCTTTTAAATAATTGTGATTACGTTTTTTATTTGAAAGTATCCTTGGTTTTTGTTCATTACCCTTGAGGGGAACGTAATTGGGTCTTTTGTACTCTCCCGAAGGGTAATCAAGAGTCTTAAGCCGGAACACGTGCAAGTAGAACAGCGAACTCTCTCCTTTTTTGACCCATTGCCCGAGATCAATAATGACCTTTTCATAACGAAAAACTTCATTGTGGCTTTTTCTTTGTTTCAGAGTAACGGAAAAGACAGTTGGAAACCAACATGCTGTGCTTCCAACAACAATAACAATAATAATAACAATAAAAGATGTCGTAGACACGAAGATAGCTCTCTTCTTAAATTTCTTGCTTTGGTAAGTAAATTTTGTATTTTAAAGAAAATTTTCTGACAGTTTTTTTAATAGAATGCGTTGGAGTTATCTGCTCCGGCAAGCGATGTACTTCTGAGATCTCAACAATTCAGCCCGACCAATAACTGGTTTCAACTTTCCGGCCATCCAGATTCATTCGCTCCTGCAGGACCTGGGACTGTGTGGAAGAAATGCGGAGGTGGAGATGAACGTGCTGTGTACGAAGCGCTATCGTGCGAGCCTGCTTTGAGAGACATCACTCCTGCATATTTCCGACAAGTGCATTACAACGGTCAAACCTTTATTGAGCTTCAGGATCTCCTTTATGGGTTCCGAAACCCAAGTGTGATCGACATCAAACTTGGCACAAGGACCTTCTTAGAATCTGAAGTCCAAAATACGACTGCAAGACATGACCTTTACCTGAAGATGATCGCCGTCGATCCTGAAGCACCGACTGAATCTGAAAAAGCCGCTCAAGCAGTCACCAAACTCCGCTATATGCAGTTCAGAGAAGAACAAAGTTCAACATGTAGTCTCGGATTTAGAATCGAAGCGATGAAATTCCGCGGATCACCACCAGTTACCGGCTTGCAGCGTGTGAAGACGACAGAAGAAGTTTCTGACACGATGAATCTCTTTTTCAACACAAGAAGATGTTAAACAAAGAGTCGTCGCAAGACTGAATGAAATAAGGACCAAACTCGACCAGTCTCATTACTTTAAAAACATGAGGTCATCGGAAGCAGCATCCTCATCCTTTATGACGATACCAAAGTTGGTGCATGGCTTATCGACTTTGCCAAAACTCGACTGGTGCCCGACTCAATCACGCTGAACCACAGGACTCCTTGGACACCTGGAAATCATGAAGAAGGTTTCTTATATGGCCTCGACAATCTCATCAGGGTCAGTATTTTCAAAAAAGATTCATCAAACTTCAAACGTCAAAATCAAAACTATTATATTTTTCTCTTTTTTTCAGGTCTTAGAAAACGTAAAGACTTCTCCACTCGAAAATAATGTACCATCAAGCAAACCTTTCGCCCTAAAATCCTGATCTGCTTACACCTTTATTATATTTGATTCTAGTCCAGATTTTTATTTTAAACATTAACCCGCCAAATGGCGTTTGGAATTTTGTACTTACAATGAATCTCTTTTTTTTATAAGAATCTCCCATTAGTATAATTTTTTTAAACTATTTGTTTAATTTTCGAGTATTCAATGTAAATATTGATTATGTAAATTTAAAGCTTTAAGCGATGCTTTTCTTTGTATATTTGCAGTTTTTTATATTTTGAAAATTATACTGGAATTTTTTTTTATTTATGAATTTTTTGAACCCTTCATATGATTTGAAATTTAGAGAGTCAAAATTTATGTTTTTTCGATGGCCTTTCAACATAAAAGTGTTGAAAAAATCCTTCAATTCAGTGATGAAATGAAAAATCATAAGCCTAAATGCGATTATGCGAAAAGGACACCTTTTAAAGATGAAGAATTCGACGAAGGAGTCAAAAGTGAATCGTTGAATGATATCGTGGATGGTAAAAAAGGGAATCTGCAGCGATTTTATTCTATTTATAACAAGTACAATTCTGAGGAGATCCCTACGCAGTATATTCCGGAGAGATATAACATATCGAAAGGGATCACAGATGATATTTTTCATTCAACCGAAATTCGGGTTAATTTCGACACAGCGAAACAGGCTCTTCGAGATGCTTGCTTTTTTGCTAAAGAATTGAAGATGAGTAAAAAAAAACCTTTTTTTTTCTATATCAGTCTTATCTAATGGATCCTTAAAGAAGTTATTGTTTTACCCTCCATGTCGGGTTTTTGGGAAGGGTCTGGAAGACCCTTAGGGTGGCTATAGGGTCAAATATGGGTCTATACTGATCTCAACTTTGTCTGTGGTGCCGGCCGGCCGTCCGTAGCATTTTTTTCCAGAACACTTTACGGCCACAGTTTTGAAGCGATTTGCACCAAATTTTAACCCACCATTCTGAATAGTTGAACAAGAAATTAACGTGGGCGATTTTTGAATTTTGAAAAAATGCCGGAAATATGTATTTGAAATTTTAAATTTGCATTACATAGTCCGATTTTCACCATTTACTCCTTATTTCGATAGTTATTAGGGGTACAAAATGAAACTCGGCTAAAATCTACAAAATTCAAATTTACCCTGTGGCTGAGTTTCATTTTGTACACCTAATAAATAAAAATTGTAGGAAATTTAATTTTCTATAAATTTGTACTTTATTTTTTCTAGGATGCACCATTTTCGGAAAATAATTTTTTTAAAAATAAATTTATCTTGAAAACAGTGCGTCCTAGAGAAAAAATGAATAGAATAAAAATTAAAGAGAATTGAATTTCCAACTGATTTTATTTAGTGCATTTTTTCAATATCTGTAACGGTTTACGATTTACAAGCCTTTAAAAATTAACCTTCTTAATGGTTATACTTCAATAACCTTCTTACACGGAGAAGGTCAACTTTTGTGGACTTAAAGCCTAAAATGTTCAAAATTTTGAAAAAATGAATTACTAGGTGTACAAAATGAAACTCGGCTAAAATCTACAAAATTCAAATTTACCCTGTGGCTGAGTTTCATTTTGTACCTAATAAATCAGGGGCCCCAAGCAAAACTTGGTTTTTCAAGGTTTTTACAGCATATTTCTGCAACCACTAAATTTTCTGCAATATTCGAAAAAGAGCTTCTTGGGGAAAAAACCACTGGCGAAAAATAATTTCAAAAATAGTTAAATAAAATATAGTTAAACCAATAAAAGTTTTTCTAGGGCAGTGCCATGAGTCACAATGCGTAAAAATGTCAAAGTTTTGAAGGAGTAGTGACCACATGGCGCCTCCTCCAAAATTTAGCACTATCGATGTATCGAACAAAACGATTATTTTACTATTGGTAGCATGATGGTAGACCATCTCGTGTTTCTGAAACTAGCCTTTAACTTTCAAAGTGCAGGTGTTCACAAAAACTTAAATTTTGTAAGTACAAGTTGAATTAATCGAAAATGGTTTCTCTCAATCCGGTGCGAATTCTGAAACATGAGGCGGAGGAAGAGAAGGCGGAGATGGCCCGCCTTTCGAATTTCGTCGGCGCTATAGCGATCGGCGACCTCGTCAAAAGCACGCTCGGCCCTAAAGGTATGGATAAAATTTTGGTTTCGCACGGAAGAAATCAAGGAAGCATAGAAGTCACCAATGATGGTGACGATTCTGAGGGCTGTCGGCGTCGACAACCCGGCTGCCAAATCTATGTAATATGGCGAAAGTTCAAGATGACGAAGTCGGTGATGGTACGACTTCCGTCACCGTTTTGGCCGCCGAACTTCTCAGGCAGGCGGAGCGTCTGATCGAAAAGAAAATCCATCCTCAGACTATCATCGCTGGATACCGTAAGGCTTCCGAAATCGCTCTTAAAGCACTCCACGATGCAGCGATGGATCACAGCGACAACGAAGAAGCATTCAAAGAAGACCTCATGAACTTAGCTAGAACATCCCTTAGCTCAAAATCCTCAGTCTTCACAAAGACCACTTCAGCAAACTCGCTGTAGATGCAGTATTAAGATTGAAAGGATCCGGAAACCTTTCTGCTATCCAAATCATCAAAAAACTGGTGGATGTTTGAGCGATTCATTTTTGGACGATGGTTTCCTTCTCGACAAAAAGGTCGGACAGTCACAGCCAAAAAGGATAGAAAACGCCCGCATTTGATAGCCAACACTCCCATGGACACAGACAAAATCAAAGTTTTCGGTTCCCGAGTCAGAGTCGATTCAGTTGCCAAAGTTGCTGAAATGGAACTTGCTGAAAAAGAAAGATGAAACAAAAAGTCGAAGATAGTCAGCTACAAATGCAACGTCTTCATTAACCGTCAGCTTATTTATAATTACCCCGAGCAGCTTTTCGCTGATGCTGGAGTCATGGCGATAGAGCATGCCGATTTTGATGGTATCGAACGATTGGCTTTGGTCACAGGAGGAGAAATTGTTTCTACTTTCGACAATCCTGAAAATACCAAGCTGGGCGAATGTGATGTTATTGAAGAAGTAATTATTGGAGAAGATAAGCTTTTAAGATTTGGAGGAGTCAAGATGGGAGAAGCGTGCAGTATTGTGATCCGTGGTGCGACTCAGCAGATCGTAGAAGAAGCCGATCGGTCGCTTCATGATGCCTTGTGTGTTTTAACGACTACCGTCCGCGATAAGAAAACTGTATACGGAGGCGGAGCTAGCGAAATGATCATGTCGCGCGCTGTGAGCGAAGCGGCTAGTGATACATCCGGAAAGAAGCCGTAGCGATGGAATCCTTCGCTCATGCTCTTCTCCAGCTTCCTACCATCATCTCCGACAATGGTGGATACGATTCAGCTTATCTCATCACGGCACTCAGAAGCGCCCATAAAAAGGGCGACACTTCATTCGGCCTTGATTGAACAACGGCGATATCGGCTGCATGAAAAAATTAGGCATTACAGAATCATACGGTTAAAAAACAAATGGTCCAGTCTGCCTCGGAAGCTACGGAAGTTATCATAGTCGACGATATTTTGAAAGCCGCTCCCTCGCAAACGCACTGAAGATCGTGGTTATTGTTAAACTGTATTTTTTTCAAAGTGTTTTATACATTTTGTAAACGCTATTAATTTTCACTATCTCAAGCTTTATAAGTCCACATTCACTGTAACTACTTACCTAAAATTTTCTGATAAACCTAATTAACAAAACTTGATTTTATTTTATTTTTGCCTTTCCTTTTTTTAGACCTATAAGCTTGTTAAAGTCGCTGAAAGCAGAGAAAAGAGTCCATAAAAGCATTTTTAGTCTTCATAACAAGGATTTTATGTAGTTTTTGAACAGAGAAACCCCTTTTACAGGATTTTTGACGGTGGGTACAGTATGACAGTGGAATGCTTGTAATGTAGTATGCCAGTTGGAATGCACTCTTATGCCAGTTGGAACGCCCCGACTCTAGTATGCCAGTGGAACGCCACCTACTCTAGTATGCCAGTGGAACGCACTACTCTAGTATGCCAGTGGAACGCCACCTACTCTAGTATGCCAGTGGAATGCTGCCTACTCTAGTACGCCAGTGGAACGCTACCGACTCTAGTACCCAGTGGAACGCCACCGACTAGTATGCCAGTGGAACGCCACTGACTCTAGTATGCCAGTGGAATGCTAAAACAAGGATTTTAGGTATTTTTTTTTGAACAGAGAAACCCATTTTTACAGGATTTTCACTGGGGGTCCTCTAGAATGACAGCGGAACGCCACCGACTCTAGTATGCCAGTGGAACGCCACCGACTCTACCAGTGGAACGCCACTGACTCTAGTATGCCAGTGGAATGCTAAAACAAGGATTTTAGGTAGTTTTTTGAACAGAGAAACCCATTTTTACAGGATTTTTCACGGGGGGTACGCAAGTACGACAGTGGAACGCCACCGACTCTAGTATGCCAGTGGAACGCCACCGACTCTAGTATGCCAGTGGAACGCCACCGACTCTAGTATGCCAGTGGAATGCTAAAACAAGGATTTTAGGTAGTTTTTTGAACAGAGAAACCCCATTTTTACAGGATTTTTCACTGGGGGTACTCTAGTACGACAGTGGAACGCCACCGAATCTAGTATGCCAGTGGAACGCCACCGACTCTAGTATGCCAGTGGAATGCTAAAACAATGATTTTAGGTAGTTTTTTGAACAGAGAAACCCCATTTTTACAGGATTTTTCACGGGGGGTACGCAAGTACGACAGTGGAATGCCACCTACTCTATGACAGTGGAACGCCTCCGACTCTAGTATGCCAGTGGAACGCCACCGACTCTAGTATGCCAGTTGGAACGCCACCGACTCTAGTATGCCAGTGGAACGCCACCGACTCTAGTATGCCTGTGGAACGCCACCGACCCCAGTATGCCAGTGGAACGCCACCGACTCTAGTATTATAGAATGCTGGTACTCTAGTAAATAAATATTTATAAAATAAAAAATATAAAAAATAAATTTCCCACATTTTAGTATTTTTAAAGTTTGGCCGCTTCCACCTTGACAAAATTCAAAAAGGTTTTAAATCGTTTCAAGGAAGCAACAGAAAGTAAAAAATTTATAAAAATTTATTTAACATTTTTTTAAATACTGCAACAACTGATTTAGGCCATCTTTTCCTCCCGAACCATCGATGAGTATCATTTCTAATCGTAGGACTCCTTCAATTTTTTTATCGCTAAACTAAATTTTAAGTAAAGATCGCCATCATTATCGATTTTTGACTTTTTCCTTTCATTCTCAGGGCCCTCCTCAAGCTTCCTTTCCCACAACCATTTTTTCTTCATTTTTACGTTTTTCTTCTCTTTTTTCCTCCTTGAGTTGATCCAGGTGTTTTTCAAGCGACGAAAAAGAATACATCGAAATCATCTAATGACATAGAACATCATTTCTATCTAAAAATAATAAAAATTAATTAATTTAAATGTTAAGAATGTGTAGGTACTTCTAATCTGTCGAGAATATCAAAAATTTTATTCTCTAAGACGTCATATTTTCTTCTGAAGGGAAATCTTGAAAACGTATATATTCATCTTTCTTTTTTGGAATTCGTTTTTGTATATCGGCTTTTTCTAAATCGATGTTCAAAAAAGTCCAAGCAAGCCCCCATCTTGTAGTTCTACCCTGGCAAAACATCGTAGAAGATACTTTGCTTCGCTCTTCTCCCTGATGTACTTCTTGAGAGGCGGAAGGCTACTTTTATGACCCAACATTGAAGTATAAACCCTAAAAAAAATGTGTTAAATATTTCCAATGTTTAAAGGGGCTTAAAGAGTTTTTATTGGGCAAAAAATAAAAAAGGTCTGGAAACTGTGTTTTTCATCCAAAAAATCAAGGAATGTCGAGAATATCAAAAATTTATTCTCTAAGACGTCATATTTTCTTCTGAAGGGAATCTTGAAAACGTATATATCATCTTTCTTTTTGGAATTCGTTTTTATCGGCTTTTTCTAAATCGATGTTTAAAAAAAGTCCAAGCAAGCCCCCTCGTAGTTCTACCCTGGCAAAACATCGTAGAAGATACTTTAGCTTCGCTGTTCTCCCTGATGTACTTCTTGAGAGGCGGAAGGCTACTTTTATGACCCAACATTGAAGTATAAACCCTAAAAAAATTTGTCAAATATTTCAATGTTTAAAGGGGCTTAAAGAAGTTTTTGTGGGCAAAATACTGTAAAAAAAGGTCTGGAAACTGTGTTTTTCAACCAAAAAATCAAGGAAGGCCCAAAATCCCAGTAAAAAAATGTGAACACCCGAACGCCAGATAAAATGGGTTTTTCTGGACCAGGAATGAGGGTGTTCGGTTGACATAATGCAGGTCGCCATAACGTATTTGACCATAAAATAGCAGAATACGAGTTACCGTTCACCATAAAAAATGTGCAACTCAATATAAATAAATTGTGGCAAACGTTCACCATAATGCGCTTGAACATAATACATCTCACCATAAAGAAGAGATTTAACACTTGTCGTTTCAACATAACGCAGTTGAACAAACCTTTCATTTTAAAGAACTTGTCGTTTCGCCATAAAAACTGTTCCTGTCGTTTGGGCATAATACATCTCACCTTAAACTAGGGACAGCGAAAGCAAAATTTCGTTTAAAACACGATTATGGCGAAACGACAAAAACTTCAAACTTGACAGCTCACCATAAAGCAATTCGCACATCCTCGCAGGAGGAAAAAAAAATTAACCCCCCTATGTCACAAAAATAGCTGATCCCATTGGCTGCCTGCTTACTTTCCAAAGATTATGGGAGATGCTTATGTTGAATTGCATTATGGTGAACTGTCAAGTTTTAAGGTTTTGTCATTCCGCCATAATTGCATTTTAAACGGCGAAAGCAGGCTTGCTCTTTCTCTATCCCTAGTTTATGGCGAGATGTATATGCCCAAACGACAGGAACAGTTTTATGGCGAAACAGCAAGTTTAAAGAGAGGCTTTTATGGTGAGAAGCGTTATGGTGACTAGCACTTTTTTTATGTCGACTTGCATTTACTGAAAAAGTCGTTTATGGCGAAACGCTTTCTTTTGAGAGCTTTATGTTCAATTGCATTATGCCGAAACACATTATGGTGAACTACAGATTTTAAGTCGAAATGCAGATTTTTTATGTTCAACTGCTTTAAGGTGAAATGCGTTATGTTGAACGGTGTTCTCCCCAAGGAAATCAAGGAAAATGCCTAATAATAAGGGTAAGTACTAAATAATTATTCTTACTTTACTTTATTTTTTAGTTTTAACTGTATCTACGATAGATTGACAAAGGAAACTTCACCCTTCAGTCGCCAATTCGATATCCGCTCCAGTGTGAGCGTTCCTAGGAGCCGAACGTTCATTCTGCTCTTTTTACGAGAATCGCATTCATCATAAAACGGAGGATTGCACATACAAAATCATACTCTTTTCTCATTTAAAACGTCACATAAAAAATACTCCTTCATTGACTTTCCTAACTGAAACATTCAAGCTAGAAAAGCAGATATTCTTACTGAATGTTACCTTCAATTTTATCATTTAATTTATTCCTTTCTACATTTTCTGTGGCGCATTTGAAGTTCTCATCGTCAATTTCTGTTCCAAGCATATTCCAGTTGAAGCGTTTTGCAGCGATTAAGGGATAAATACAGCAAGATCCAGTACCTAAATTTTTTTAAGTTTATAAATAAATTTAAGATAGAGCACAAAGTATGAAAGTCGCTGGGCCAACCAGAGTTTTCTCATACAGTGTGCACCTTACATTTCTAACCGATATCAATCCCGGAGACATTTTGAATTTGGCTTTTAAAATATTAAGGATATCGGAGATCCACAAAATGTAGTTTTAGCCGAAGGGGACGTTGGTACCAAATGGGACGGAACCATTTCAACTTCTAAGCCGAAATCTTTCTTCAAAAGGCATTCGTGAGTGCCCAAACTGCGCCTTCGTCTTTAAAATTTAAACTCACTTTTCCAGTAAGACCCTGAAAAAAAATTTGGTGAAAATCGGTTGAAAACTATGGCCATAAAGTGTTCCGGAAAAAAATGGACGGCCGGGCGGAACCACAGACAAAGTTGAGATCGGTATAGATCCCCATTCAGACACTCCGGGGTCGGAAGACCCCAAAAACCCAACGTGGAGGGTATCACAATAACTTCTTTAAGGAAGTTAAAAATTTAATGAAAAACCATAAAAAGAAATAAAACCTGCGTAGCGTATTTTCTGAATTCAGGATACGCTAGAGCCAAATCCTTAAAATCCGGTGGGGTTTTATAAGGGTTTTTAGGGTGCATAAATTATTCATCGTCATCGTTAATTATTTAAATAATTAATTGAAAAATTAAGGAACCGTAAATAAACAAACATTTCAAAAAACCTCCCCAAATTTTAATCACTAATGTACACAAAGATGCCCGCTTTTTTTTGAAAATTTATAAAGCCTGATGGACCATTGAAAAATAGATCCAAAATTATCCAAAAGCTACTTTAGTAAATAAAAGCTGCATTTTTAGATGGTCCAAAACGCATTTTACTTTCAAATAATAATAAAATACTACGGCCATATTTTTAATAAAGTAATTTTTTTAAAATTAATTAAATAAATAATTCATAAGGACTAAGTTTAGTTTTACTCGCTATTGGTCCGATTTTCACCAAACATACTCTCCATATACAGGGTGTCCCAACTAAAGTGAACCAGCAACTTTACAAGCATTTAGTTCTAGAAAAAAAAAAAAAGTTGGATGTAAACCGCCCTTATTTTTGGACGGGGAATCGACTTCATTTGTTAGATTTTGATTTTGGTACACAGGGTGGCGCAGAGAGGTGCTAACTTCGTTTTTTATATGGGAACCCCATGTTTTTATGCTTTTAATCGATTCTACGCTCAATTTTAAGCAACTTTTACTTAGGTCATTTTTTCAATCGTAGCACTATTTAGGTAGATTGCAATTTTTGAATAAATTTTTTCCCAACTAGATGGACTCGTATAACTTCTATAATTTTCGTCCTACAAAAAAGTTAAATGTAAGCCCCCTTGTTTTTTGACGAAGAATTTATTGCAATTCGCGAATTTTGATTTTGGTGTACAGGGTGTCCCATATCGACACCAACTTCGTTATTTTAAATAAGAACCCCATTTTTTAAAAAAATTTCAAATTAGTAATCAACGCAAAATTTCAAATTGATTTGAATATTCATATGACTTTGGACAATTTTAAACAATTCCAAATTTAGCGTTTTTTGGTCTAAAATTATTTTTAGACACTTTTTAAAGTCGTCCAAAGAGGTCATAGGTATAAATAGTCAAATCAATTTGAAATTTTGCGTAGATTACGAATCTCAAATAAAAAATAAGGGTACTCATAAAATAACGAAGTTGGTGTCGCTCTGGGACTCCCTGTACACCAATATATCGTTAAATAACCATATATTGGTTATTTGCAATAAATTCTTCGTCAAAAAACAAGGGGGGCTTACATTTAACTTTTTTTTTAGGACGAAAATTATAGAAGTTATACGAGTCCATCTAGTTGGGAAAAAATTTATTCAAAAAATTGCAATAATCTACCTAAATAGTGCTCTGATTAAAAAAATGACCTAAGTAAAAGTTGCTTAAAATTGAGCGTAGAATCGATTAAAAGCATAAAAACATAGGGTTCCCATTTAAAATAACGAAGTTAGCACCTCTCTGCGCCACCCTGTATACCAAAACCAAAATCTACCAAATGGAGTCGATTCCTTGCCCAAAAATATGGGGGGTTTTCATTCAACTTTTTTATTATTTATTTATTTTATTTATTTATTTTTTTTTTTTTACTGATACTTACCTACTAATTGCTTTGCCATAAAGTTACCGGTCCACTCTAGTTGGAACACCCTGTATTTAATATAAATTATTTAAATTTTTAAATTATAAAAAAAAATTCTGGAAAACTATTGGAGGAAGAAGGGATGTCCTCGCACGTTCTGAGTAGCCTGGCTGGACGAAGACTTTCATTTTAACTTCCTTAAAGAAGGTTTTTTGAGCTTTCAACTTCCTTGGGGGATCGAAAGTTTAACCCCAAATTTTTAGTGTCTTGAACAGTTTTCCCAAATTTCTGGTTTAAAAGCATCCTTTTTATCGGGTGTTCGGGCGTTTAACATACTCGTCATTTTGCCCGGTTTTTGGCCATTTCCCCCGATTTTTCGGTGTAAAAACATACGTTTCTTACGGGTTTTCAAGCTTTTGACACCCTTTGCAAACGTATTGTGGGTCATTTTCCCGATTTCTTTGTCTGGAAAAACACGTTTAGGCGTTTAACATCTTTTTTACCGGGATTTGAAAAGTTTTCCTCGATTTTTTTTTTGGTGTAGAAACACCTTTTTTATCGGGTTTTTGAACTTTTAACTCCTTTTGAGCTTTCCTTTTGAGCTCCTTTTGAACTTAATCGGTTGTTCGAAAGTTTAACCCCGGATTTTTTGGGTGTTGCGCCGTTTTCACTATTTTCTTGGTGTGTTCAGGCGTTTAACATCTTTTTGCCCGATTTTTGATGTAAAACACATTTTCGAGGAAGGCCCCTTCGGCCTCCTAGTACTTTTCCCTCTCTCAGAAAAAGCCAAAGAAAAAAAAAATGTTAGTGACTAAATTGTATTCCCCGCCAAGCAACTTTCATATTCTAAGCGCCACTTGACGGCTAAAAAGCGAACTCGATTCCCTCAGTAACGATTTTCTCTATCCGATTTCAGTGGTTCGTGATCAACTCCTTCAGTGCGGTTCTCGTTCGTATATTCCCCCTGAGACGCTTTTTTTCTCAAGTTTTTTTTATTGTGTGTGTTTATTTAATCCAAAATTATTACTTTCCGGTAAGTCAAAATTCTATCTTTTACCAAACTGTCGCTTCTTTCCCCTCTCAATTCTGAATTTTTCGGTCTCTCTACACTCCCCGACCTTTCAAAGATGGCAGGTTTTTCCCCTCGTTTTTATCGATAAACAGACGAAACTTTCGCATTCTCTCATTTTTCGTGTAACCCTTTCTTTCATTAGTTTTTCCCTACGTAAAACTCATTTTTCTTTACCCACAACAAGTTGACAATAAATTTTAAAAAAATGCAGTAACTTGTATTAATTTTTACATATTTTATAGAATTTTTTAGTACTATAATCAAATTATTTCGATCTAATATAAGAATAAAACTCCACCCATGTATGAGTAGCAATGATTCATCTCGCAAAGTTGATTTTCTCAAGACGTAAGAGTTAGACCACCCTGTTATAATTTATCTTTCGTAATTTAGCTTGGAAGTAACGGAGGGGGAAGTATAAGGGAGGGGAAGTATAACGAATGGAAAATATAAAGGAGGGGGAAGTATAAGGGAGGGGAAGTATAAGGAAGGGGAATTTTTTTTTCAAAAAATTTTCCGAGTTTTTTTTTAAATTCCGAATTTTTTTTTTTTTTAAATTTTCGGTTTTTTTTTTCCGAACAATTTTTTAAGTTTTTTTAGAGTTGTTGTTGGGTAAAATTTTTATTATATGTTTGAAAAATTTTTCATTAATTAAATAATGTAAATACCCATGGGTTGCTTCTAGGAGTGGGGACCAAGGGCAGAATGGATCAATACTGTCAGTTAAGAGGTCCCTTCTTATAGCCTTATTTTTTATAAAATTTATAAACTAAAAATAAAATTAAAAAAAAAAAGAATTCTACAATTTTAGGTCTTATGGTCAGATGATTCATTGGCTTAGGTCAAGGATGTCAACGTGCGCATCTTGGGTTTTTTCTGCCTTCCTTTTAATGTTGGTTTAGTTTGTGTAGGATGGTAACCGTAGGTCGATTTTAAGATGTCGAAATCATATTTTGGCCCATTTTTTGTGGTTGAGGATGTTGAAAGAAAAGTAGGAAGTCATAAAACGGTCTCATTTATGCGCTATGTTACTCCTTCACGGTAATCAATTACCTTGACTATTTAGATGACTTGGACTTTATTTTAAAACGTTCAATTTGGCCTTTGCAAAACAATAGAGTTCTATTTACATTATTCACAATGTTATGTACATGGGCGGGACTAAGGTGAGGTGACCAAAATTCCAAAGCAACAAGCAATTTGAGGAAGCTCAAAAACGATGAAAAAGGTGTTTCTATACTAAAAAAATCGAAAACTATTCAAAACCCGTTAAACGCACTAACGCCTGATTATACGGGTTTTCTAGTCAAAGAAATTGAAATAAATGATCCAAAACTTGTTATGAAAGGGTGTTAAAAGCTAAACACCCGAAAAAACGTGTGTTTTCACACCAAAAAAATCTGGGGAAAGTGGGCCAAAAACCGAGCAAAAAGATGTTAAACGCCCGAATACACCAAGAAAATGGGGAAATGGGCCCACACCCTAAAAATCTGGGGTTAAGTTATCGAACACCCGATTAAAAAGGGCGTTGAAAACTCAAAAACCCGATGACACAGGTGTTTCTACAAAAAAAAAAATCGAGGAAAACTATTCAAAACCCAGTAAAAGAGATGTTGAACGCCCTAACGCCTGATAAAACGGGCTTTTCTAGACAGAAGAAACTAAGGAAAGTGACCCAAAACTCGTTAGTAAAGGGTTGTTAAAAGCTTAACGTGTGTTTTCACACCAAAAAATCACAGGAAACGGCCTAAAACCAGGCAAAAAGATGTTAAACGCCCAAACACCCGATAAAACAGTGTTTCTAAACCAGAAAATTGAGAAAAACAGCCCAAGACCCTGAAATCGGGTGTTAAACCATCAAACAACCGGTTAATCTGGGAGTTAAAAGCTCAAAAACCCGAAGAAAAAGGTGTTTTTACATAAAAAAAAGTCGAGGAAAACTATTCAAAACTCGTTTAAAAGAGTTTTTATGCTTGATCACCCGAAAAAAAAAACGTGTGTTTTCTCACCAAATAATCGGGGGAAGTGGCCAAAAAACCCGGCAAAATGATGTTAAACGCCCCAACACCCGATAAAACAGATGTTTCTAAACCAGAAAATTGAGAAAAACAGCCCAAGAACCTAAAATCGGGTGTTAACCATCAAATAACCGGTTAATCTGGGAGCTTAAAGCTCAAAAACCCGAAGAAAATGGTGTTTCTACATCAAAAAATCGAGGAAAACTATTCAAAACTCGTTTAAAAGAGTGTTTAATGCTTGATCACCCGAAAAAAAAACGTGTGTTTTCTCACCAAATAATCGGGGGAAGTGGCCAAAAACCCGGCAAAATGATAAACGCCCCAACACCCGATAAAGATGTTTCTAAACCAGAAAATTGAGAAAAACAGCCCAAGAAACCTAAAATCGGGCGTTAAACCATCAAATAACCGGTTAATCTGGAGCTTAAGCTAAAAAACCCGAAGAAAATGGTGTTTCTACATCAAAAAATCGAGGAAAACTATTCAAAACTCGTTTAAAAGAGTGTTAAAGCTTGATCACCCTAAAAAAAACGTGTGTTTTTACACCATAAAGATCGGGCCAAAAGATGTTAACGCCCGAACACCCGTTAATAACGGATGCTTCAAGCAGAAAATCGGTAAAGCCGAAGACCCTAAAAACTTTCGAACACCCGATTAAAGGAGTTGAAACTCAAAACCCGATGACACAGGTGTTTCTAAAAAAAAATTGAGGAAACTGTTCGAAATCTGGTAAAAAAAATAGTAAAAACTCGTAAAAGAGTGTTAAAAGCTTGAACACCCGAAAAAAACGTGTGATTTTACACCAAAAACCGGGCCAAAAGATGTTAAAACCCAAACACCCGATAAAACGGATGCTTCTAAACCAGAAAATTGGGAAAAACGCTTTATCGAGTGGGGGCTATTTAACCTACCAAGGAGGCCTTCCCAAAAGCCCCTAAGTCCGCCGATGTTTATTTTTGATATGAAGTAATATTAAGTAATAGTAGGATAGGAGCTAGGAAGTAATGAGTCCGCGCTCCAAGAAAGTGACTAAAAAGCCTTGTAAATGCGTTTAAAAAGTGCCTGCTTTGAACATATTAGACCCCCCACTGATAATTCTAATAAATTCAATGACGCTGCATATCCGTAAACTGGGCGGCGTGGGTTTCATTCAATAAACAGCAATCAAATCTTATGGCTGTCAAATCCTTTGAATCGATTTTCTTCTTTTTATGTTTACCCTAGTAGCTGTAATTCTTGTAGATTTTCCCAAAAAATTAATTGACCCGAAGACCCGAAACATGTTGGCGAAGATCAAATTAACAAATTTTACAGTTCCTTGATTTATCCATACCTACTACAATAATTGAATTTGATGTCTATTATGCTGTTACGCAAGATGGAAATAGACATTTTTATTAGGCTTCACATTTCACCTTTGGGTCACGTTTTAAGAACTTGTTTTGTAAAACTTCGTATACTACTAATCATTCAAATTTAAAAATAAGATAGACAAAAGATGACGTTTCCGTCCGCTTTTGACTTCTCCGTTTTCTATTATCGTCCCTCAGTTTATTTTCGTCCCTTCGATATTTCGTAACCGTTTTAAATTTATGTTCTCATTTTAACTTTTTTTTTAATTGCATTTTATTACTCTCACAATATAACTTCATAGTGAAGCCATTAACAAAGAATCCATATTTGGTTAGTATAAATTAAGCCAATTTAAGTGACACATTCCCCTTTTTTTGACCTTCGATTAAGAAGTAGTTGTGTAAATATTCCGATTATTCAAATAGGGAGTCTGAAGAAATGAGGCGGAGCAGGTCAGCACTTGAGCGCCCACGCTCTCATTTTTACTTTTTTTCCCCTCTTTGTTCCTCCGCTCCTCGTTTGCATTCCAATGGCCCCCAACTTTCCCAACAAGTGTTTCGTTCCTTGGAATATTTGCTTACGTTAAGACTGAAAAGCAAGTTCCATGTTTCCTTAAAAGGGTGGGCGAACCGTGAGAAAAGGTTGTTTGCATTTTAAATTTTTCCGAAAGGATACCATTTTAACTTCTTTAAAGTTCCGAAAGGATACCATTTTAACTTCTTTAAAGAAGTTATTGTGATACTCTCCACGTCGGGTTTTGGGGAAGGAGTTTCGATGGATCTTTACCGATCTCAACTTTGTCTGTGGTTCCGGCCGGCCGTAGCATTTTTCCGGAACTTCACTGCCACAGTTTTGAACCGAATTTCACCTTTTCACACAATTTATTTAGTCGGTGAACGATGGCGATTTTAGAATTTCGAAAAAAAGGCGGACATATGTCTGTTTGAAAAAAAAAAAAAAAAAATCAAAAAGCTGTGCCGATTTTCACCAAATACTCCTTTTATTTTTTACGAATTTTTGGTGCAGTAAAAAAATTTGTTGGCTAAACCTCAAGACCGTTTATTAAAGGATCGAAAGAGAAAAACTATTTCACAAGCACGGAATTCCCCGGATCTTTCTCTAACCCTCGTCCATCCTAGACTAGGGCCTAGGGTTGTTGCTATACTTCCGATATATCGGAATATCGATATTTTCCTTCCGATATTTGCGATACCGATATTTTCCTTCCCATGTTTCGGTTCAACCGATATTTTCCTTCCGATATATCGGTTCATCCGATATTTTCCTTCCGATATATCGGTTCATCCGATATTTTCCTTCCGGTATATCGGTTCATCCGATATTTTCCTTCCGGTATATCGGTTCATCCGATATTTTCCTTCCGGTATATCGGTTCATCCGATATTTTCCTTCCGGTATATCGGTTCATCCGATATTTCCTTCCGATATGTCGGTTCATCCGATATTTTCCTTCCGATATTTTCCTTCCGATATTTTCCTTCCGATATATCGGTTCATCCGATATTTTCCTTCCGATATGTCGGTTCATCTGATATTTTCCTTCCGATATATCGGTTCATCCGCTTTTTCCTTCCGATATACCGGTTCATCCGATATTTTCCTTCCGATATACCGGTTCATCCGATATTTTCCTTCCGATATATCGGTTCATCCGATATTTTCCTTCCTACATATCGGTTCATCCGATATTTTCCTTCCGATATATCGGTTCATCCGCTATTTTCCTTCCGATATACCGCTTCATCCGCTATTTCCTTCCTATATATCGGTTCATCCGATATTTTCCTTCCGATATATCGGTTCATCCGATATTTTCCTTCCGATATATCGGTTCATCCGATATTTTCCTTCCGATATATCGGTTCATCCGATATTTTCCTTCCGATATACCGGTTCATCCGATATTTTCCTTCCGATATATCGGTTCATCCGACATTTTCCTTCCGATATATCGGTTGATCCGATATTTACCTTCCGATATATCGTTTCATCCAATATTTTCCTTCCGATATTTTCGATATTATATCGTCAAAAATATCGTATCGGATAAAATATCGGAAGGAAGGCCATATCGAATCAACCCTAACTGCAATAGGGGTTCTCTCATCCCCACCAACTCCTTTTGGTACCTTCCGGAGAAAGGTACTTCCACCCTTTGCGAGATAGGCATCCCTTGGGCAGAAAGCCCATTATTCTACCTTGATACTTAGTAAATTTTTTGAAAATATAACTTAAAAAATTTTCTCGGAAAATCACACACAAAAAAGAACTGCAAGTTTAAAAAATAAATAAAATTCGGAAAAAAAATTGAAAAAATAACTTTGAAAATTTTTCATGGGGGAAAACTTGGATAATTTTTCGAAAACTAAAAGAAAATTTGGAAAAATAACTTTGAAAATTTTTTGAAAAAGAAAAAATTGTTTGCTTGAAATTATTCTTCCCCTTCTTTGTACTTCCCCCTCCTAATACTTCCCCCTCCTACTTTGTTCCTTTTCTTAAGGAGTTTTTCGTTAGAAGCTCTTCAAATAATCTTTCTAGCACTGTTATTTTAGAAGACGAAAAAAAATTGTACCGTTCTTAAGATCAAAGACCCCATCAATAATTCCTGGCTCGAAGTGTAGAAAATCAATAAGCTTCCCGACATCCTTTCATGTCTTTCTTCAGAAAAAAACATTTTTTTTCCTCCCTCTTTTTCTTATTGAGCTGATCTCGAACGAATCCACCCGGCGTTTTCCACGACCCTGAAACTTTTCAACCGGCAAGGTCAACAGACGATTCACAAACGACTTGTAATTAACAGAATAAAAAAAAAAGGTCTTTCAGGAATTCAGACATAAAAAATGGTGAACACCCATAAAGAAAAAATCAAATTATCCTCTGCCTAATATGGAACTTTCATTACCGGGTTTTTTTATTCACAAAACCCCTCAAACACTTTGCGCTCGGATAGAAAGTGGACTTTCTCCAATAACCTTGAAAGAATTGTAGCCAGGAAGGATTTTTCTCATTGTTGAATTGGCACAATTTTTAAAATAAAAACAGCAATTAAATTTATCAATCATTTATCTGGATTATCGCATCGAGGATTGCGCGTTTAGGAAGTTGAAATCGCAAAGATCATTCCCCTTTTCTCGGAGTTATTGCGGTTAGCCAGGAAATGAAGACTACACAACAAGAACATAAAAAACTGTGTTTTGCCTTAATTTTATACTATTTAACTAATCATCGGATCCATCTGCTTATTTTCCTGACCAAATTGATTTTCATGCTAGTAACAAAAGTAGTTTGAAGAGCTTCCAACGAAAACTTCCTTAAAGAGAAGGAACAATGGGGGAGGAGGGGGAAGTATAAGAGAGGGGAAGTAAAAGAAAGGAAGAGTAATTTAAATCATTTAGAAAAATTTTTCTTAAAAAAATTATGAGCTTTCTGCCCGAAGGATACCTCTCTCGCAAAGGGTGGAAGTATCAAATTTCTTCCTACTATAAAAAAAAAAACAAAGTTTATTTTTTTTATTACACCAAAAATTCTAAAAAGATATAAGGAGTATGTTGTGAAAACTTGGTGAAAATCGGACCTACCAAACCATATTTAAGTTGAGAAGTAAAGAATAGAATTCGAAAATTCTACCTTTTTAGTTTTTAGGTTTTTCCTTTTGTTTGACACGCTTCGTTTTGATATTGTGACATATACGATTTTCAACGTGATATTTTCGCTTTTCCGCTTTCGATAGCGTTTGGCTTACCTGTTTTGACGGAAAAAAATGTTTCAAATTCCTTTCCATCCACGCGTTTTTATTATTGACGTAATTTTGTCCTTGAACGGTTTTTTTGCTGCGTATTGTACTGTTTTAATTTTTTTATGCGTAAGAAAATTATTTATAAAGGCCGAGTGAACTAGGAATAGTCAAGTGAAAAGAGGGTTGACCTTGCATATAAGAAAGAAGACCATTCTTATGACCATAAGGTAGTTTTTAACCCAAGTTTCCGTCATCCCCCTTTGTGCTTCGTCTGCCATCTTGAAAAAACTGCCAGAAGTCTTCAGTTTTTGGTCTCTAGCTCGTTCCCAGTTGATTTTTTTGAAGACATGACGATATAAGAAAAGTTAGATTACTAATTTGCAACAAATTTGACCTAACGTTTTTTTGTAGGACCAACCGTAGCCAGGTTACGAGCTAGCTAAAAAGAGAGGCAAATTTTTCAATCCTTCACTTTTCGTCCCAAAAACATGGAGAAGACTAATTGATCTCGGCAAAAAGTTTATTGAATGAAAGTTGTAGAGAATTCAATTTCCTTTTAAATTCTTGTATCTAAAACAAAATTCGAGCAGTTGATAATAAGGGAAAGGCGAATTTAAGACCATACTTCCAGCATTGGAGGGTCCCGTCCCCCCAGAAGTCTTCAGTTTTTGGCCTCCAGCTCGTTCCCAGTTGATTTTTCTGAAAACATGACGATATAAGAAAAGTTAGATTACTAAATTTGCAAACAAATTTGACATAAACGTTTTTTTTTTGTAGGACCAACCGTAGCCAGGTTACGGGCTCGCTAAAAAGAGAGGCAAATTTTTCAATGTTCCTTCACTTCATCCCAAAAACATGGAGAAGACTTGATCTCAGTAAAAAGTTTATTGAATGAAAGTGGTTGAGAATTCAATTTCTTTTTAAATTCATGTATCTAAATCAAAATTCGAGCAGTTGATAATAAGGGAGAGGGGAATTAGGACCATACTTTCAGCATTGGAGACTCCCGTCCCCACGACCGCCAAATGTCCCGTTTTGAGGGAAAAATCCCGCTTAGGAAGCTATCCTAATAATATGTCGTTACCTACGGATTAAAGGAAAAATTTCGCTAAGCGTTCCAGTGTTATACATCAACGAGTTTTGGGGCGTTTTCCTCGGGTTTCTTGTGTTTAAACATCCGTTTCATCGGGTGTTTGATGCTCAAACACCCTTTTTTAGCGGATTTGGGTCATGTCCTCTATTTTCGGGTTTATAAACACCCTTTTTTATCAGGAATTCATCTTTTGAACGGGTTTCCTTGATTTTCTGATCAAAAAACGCGGTTTTTGGAAGAGCCTTTTGATCAGTATTGTTGCCCATCAGTTTTTCAAACCACTTCTTTCTCTTTTCCTCTGATTTTTACTGTAATGCCGTTCAGGAAGACAGGTCAGCATTGCGGTAGCGAGTGTAACCTCCAGTAGGTTACAAACCCCAATGCCACCCTAAGTAACTGCAATAATTATTCCTTCATTTATATTCTTATAGTTTAACCGCACCCAGTAAACAAGGAAGAGGAAAAGCGTTAAGCCCTTAGTTGGAAGTTTTTTTTATTGGTGAAAAATTAGCATATGGAAATTTTTGATGCTTGTCTTTATTCAAAAATGTTCTTAGATTATTTTTATATTTCTCACTCTTCGTCGTCGTTCTTCGTAACGGTGCGGGAGTCATCGACCTTGGGAGAATATCGTTTCTTCGGTCCCACTCATCTTCACCAAATTAACCCCTTAAGGCTCCACCATTGTCTTGATAGGGAAAAAAAATGTTCACAAAGGAATCCATTCTATCAATCTCGTTTGATTGGAAAAAAATCCAGCGTCTTTAAATTTCTCTGCCGCAGGTCAATCGGGCGAAAGCCTCAATTTTTCAAACGGAAAAAAAAGTAAGGGGGTGTGCCCCAAACATGACTCGGATTTTCTTTTATTATCAATAACATCCACGAAACCGGCTTCAGCAAAAGCGAAAGGGGCAAC
This sequence comes from Orius insidiosus, assembly GCA_014119065.1. NCBI lineage: Eukaryota > Metazoa > Arthropoda > Insecta > Hemiptera > Anthocoridae > Orius > Orius insidiosus. The sequence continues at coordinate 301,745 of JACGAQ010000091.1, forward strand.
TTTCATCTCGCTGCTCAATTAGACATTTTAAAACGAAAGTCCAAATGCCAGGTTGTCATCAAAGAATCAATATTCATGAGAAAAATCAACGATAAAAATTCGAAGGATTAAGCCACAAAAAAAACCTAGAAAAAGTTGAAGCTCACTTTTTCTATAAAGAAACGGTTCTCCTTTCAATCTCCATTGTTTGCTATACACTTGGGTAATTAAGGCTTCGTCTTATTCTTTTCCCAGGATTAATTACTACTGTTCCTTTAAGATTAGATTTCGAAATCTGTTAACTAGAATTATTTATAGGTAGCTTTTATTTACGTTTGGTGTATGTAATTCCTTGTTATTTTAAATGACCCTACAGTGGTGAGAAATTAAACAAAAGTACTGGTTTGAAGAGCTTCCGACGAAACTTCCTTAAAGAGAAGTATCTATATAGGAGGGGGAAGTATAACGGAGGGGAAGTAAAACGTAGGGGGAAGTTATGGGAGGGGAAGTATGACGTGGGAAGTATATGGGAGGGGGAAGTTTAAGTGAGGGGTAGTATAACAGAGGGTGAAGTATAACGGAGGGGGAAGTATAAGGGAACGAAAGTATAACGGAAGGGGATGTATAAGGGAGGGAAAGTATAAAGGAGAATTTTCCAAGATTGTTTTTTCGAAAAATTTTCTATGTTTATTTTTGAAAAATTGTCCGAGTATGTTTTTTCCCAAAAATTTCCGGGTCTTTTTTTAAGTGTCAAGGTAGAAATAATGGGCTCTTTGGGCCTAGGGATGTGCCTCTCGTAATGGGTAGAAGTATACAATTTCTCCCTACTAAAAATGATAATTAAAAAGTGGCAATTTTTTTACTCCAAATTCTTAAAAAATATAAGGAATAATTGGTGAAAATTTGGTGAAAATCGGATGAAAACTGGCCGTAAAGTGAAAAGGGTTGGTGTTTTAGGTTATGGATATATAACCTAACCTTAACCTTCCGTCGGTTTTCGATACAGCAGAAGCAAGCTTTTTTTGTTTTTTCCCTCCTAAATTCAAAACTTTTAAAGTTTTTAAAATTTCAAACGAGTATACTCGGCCATTTTTGTGAAATTGGAAAAAATCACATCAACATCATTTTCTAGGCAACCAAAACGTTAGATCCTATTAAAATTGGTGAAAATCGGATAAAAATTGCGGGGAAAAAAGCTGGTCGATAATTCGAACTTTAGACGGACATATCTCCGCTAATTTCAAAATAAAGCTCTCGTCATTTTTTTAGTTGCTCCAAAAGAAAGATCACCAAAAAGTTGGTGAAAATCGGATAAAAACTGCGGCCGTGAGGCCGGAATGAAATTTGCGACGTACGGACGGCACCACAGACAACTTCGCGAACTTCCCCTTTTTGCTGACGAAATGGCTGAACCTTCAGTTAGCCAGTTTATCTTTTTTTGTTCCAATTTTATAATGAAAACCTCTTTTTTTTCGCAGGGTGATGGAGCCTGGACGAGTCTAACTGGTCAATAGTAAAGTAAACTTCACATAAAGCAAAGATCATGAAAATGGTGTTATCGCAGCGTCAGAAGGAGGAGCTGTAAGTACTTTTTGTTCGTTTTTATTGTGTTTCTGTCGCATTCCGGTATCAAATTGAAATCCACGGTCATGTCATCCATAGAAATGGGTTCAGTCCAGTCGAGTTTGATCTGCTTCAACTTCCAGGCGTCGAGCTCTTCCATCTGATCGTACATCCGAAACCTCAGCAACTTCTGACGTTTGAGATTCTTTTCTATTTTAGCTGCGAGATGGTCGACTTCTTGCTTGAAACTATCGATGGCTTCTGTGTTTTCTTGTTTTGATGTGACAGCTTCGAAGATGGTTTGAACGGAGGGCATTAAGTTCAGAGTCTCCCACGCATCTTCCCCGAAAGAACGTCTTGTCATATAAATTGCGTCCATTAGCTTGATCCTTCCTGCTCTATTGACCGACAATCTTTCGGATTGCACGAAAACCTCGATTCTTCTTAACAAACAAAATAAGCTCACATTTCGACATGAAGACGTTGTAATCAAAAAAAGCCTCCTGATTTACAAACTTGATGCCTTTTTGTACGAAATAGGTGACCACAAGGAAATCCTTTTCATCTGCTATATCCACGATTTCTTCGTTTTCAGGGCGCGAATTAAAATGCCTGTAAATCCTTTCGAGTCGCCAGTAACTCTCCTCGATTTTATCCCTGTATTTGATCCCTTTCGGAACTTTCTCCTTCAAAAGTTCGACCCAGTCAATCAAATCTCGCCCCATCACTGGCGTTATCTTCTCGATCTGAACCATCTCCCACATTTCCTTCATACATTTCACCGCATCGCTCTTCAACCTCGTATCTAACTTCTTTTTATTCAATAGAACGAAAGATTTAATCGCAAGTTTTATCGGCTCTGGTAAATTTTCTTGGGCGATTTCTAACCTTTCTAGTTCTATCGGATGCCTCCATTTTTGATGAGTTCCTAATTTGTCATCTAACCTCCTATATTCTTGCAAATAATTTTCAAAAGACCTATCTCTAGGAAGAAACGTGTTTTCTTTTATTGAAATTCTACTCATTTTTTATATAAAAAAATTTAATCCACATGTTCGCTAAAAAAACCTCCTATTCTTCAAAAATGCCAAGTTTTGACCTATCCTCTTCGCTTATCGACCGGAAAGCTAATTTTTCCGTTAACCTTTAGGAAGAAGCTCGTGAGAGCCTCCCGAAAAATTACTTTTATGCGGGTTCATCGCGCTCAAGCCTTTTTAAGACTAAAAAAATTGTTTTACCTTTTTAAGAACCCGCTATTCTCGCTCATACATCATCCATGAATCGTGAAATTAGTTTCGTGCAAACATTTTCATCTTTTTAGGTGTACAAAATGAAACTCAGGGTTTTGAATTTTGTAGAATTTAGCCGAGTTTCATTTTGTACGCCTAGTAGTTCATTTTTTTTCAAAATTTTGAACATTTTAGGCGTTAAAGTCCATCAAAAGTTGACCTTCTCCGTGTAAGAAGGTTATTGAAGTATAACCATTAAGAAGGTTAATTTTTAAAGGCTTGTAAATCGTAAACCGTTACAGATATTGAAAAAATGCACTAAATAAAATCTGCTGGAAATTAAATTCTCTTTAATTTTGATTCTATTCATTTTTTCTTTAGGACGCTCTGTTTTCAAGATAAATTTATTTTAAAAAAAATTATTTTCCTAGAAAAAAATAATTAAGTGCAAATTTATAGAGAATTAAATTTCCTACAAGTTTTATTTATTAGGTGTACAAAATGATACTCAGCCACAGGGTAAATTTGAATTTTGTAGATTTTAGCCGTTTCATTTTGTACAAATATTATTTGTTCCAACAGTTTGAAACTGAAGGATTTGCACGTCATCGTCAAATTTGATGTCCAAGTCCTTCTGCGCATGCTCAGGAAGTTTCAAACTGCGGTTTAAACAAAGCTATTGTTAAATACAAAAATAAATTAATATTATAGATTATTGTGATCCTATCTTAAAAAGTCTCATGTTACAAAATTTTGAGAAGTTCTTAACTTATAGGGTTGCTAATCTAAAATCTTTAATCCAATAAAAGCATTATTTTTCTTTTATTGCATAAGAATTAAAGCCCCGTTTATAAAATATTAGACAATAGCTATTACGCAGTCGATACTATAAAAGACGTTATTGTGATACCCTCAAAAGCGTCCTACAGAACTAATCAGTGATCTTTGCCGTTGTCTGTGGTGCCGTCCGTCCCTGAGCATGCGCAGAAGGACTTGGACGTCAAATTTGACGATAAAATCGTCTGTGGTGCCGTCCGTCCGTCCGATTATCACCAAAATTTCTCAGAATCATTCTTTCATAGCAATCTTTGAAATGTCGAAAGTTTTTTTAACTTCCTTAAAAAAAAAGGAAAACCCGGAAAATTTTTCGAAAAAAAAAATTACAAAAATTTTTTACAAAAAAAACTTCGAAAATTTTTCGGAAAAAAAAACCTCGGAAAATTTTTGGGAAAAAACAAAACTCGGACGATTTTTCAAAAATAAACTTAAAAAATTTTTCGAGAAAACAAACTTGGAAAATTTTCCCTCCAGTATACTTCACCCTCTGTTATACTACCCCCACTTCAACTTCCCCCTCCCATATACTTCCCACTCCTTTATACTTCCCCTTACGTTTTACGTCCCCTCCGTTATACTTCCCCCTCCTATATTGTTACTTCTCTTTAAGGAAGTTTTCGTTGGAAGCTCTTCAAACCAGTACTTTTTTTCGAATTTCGCAAAAATGGCAGAGATCTGTCAATCTGAAGTTTTGTTTAATGCCCTACGGTCGTACTTTTGGTCCGATTTTCACCAAATTTTCATCAAATACTCCTTACATTTAAAAAATTTTATTGAAAAAAAAATGGAAGTTCTCTTCGGTACTTTTGGCCACTTCAATCTCAACTTGAAAATACGTTTAGAACACGCGAACACCATTTAAACTCCAGTAAATTCAATAAATTAACATATTAAAAAGGTTTAAATGCGACATCTTGCACGGTATATCGATCGCCTTTTTTACGTTTAACCGGTGAAATAAAAGATTCACAGAGAGCGTTTAAACTCTTTTACCTAAAATAGACTAAATTGATTTTCTCCGTATTTATTTGTGTATTTAGAGGGATAATTTCTGACTTCCCCTCAAATTAAGGGTTTTTCTGATTGATCCAATTTCGGATTTTGTCATGATTGTCAATTTTTCTAGAGACTCTTATCAACGAAATTTTGGTACTTTCTTCACCAAATACTCCGATTGTTTTTAGGATGTTTCGTCGGAGGAGCTCCAGTCTTCAACCCCCTCAAATCGATATTTAATGAATACGTTAAAGCACTTTTATTGCGTCATATCTTGTGGTTCATTGGGAACCGGCTAAGGAAATATTGGACTTTTACTTTAAGATTTCATTGCGTTTTTGTTCTTCAAGTTTTGCTTTTAAAAAGGTCTGGAGGTTAAAAGGTAGAAAAGTGTAGGTTTGAAGAGCTTCCAACGGAAACTTCCTTAAAGAGAAGTAACAATATAGGAGGGGGAAGTACAACGGAGTGGGAAGTATATGGGAGGGGAAGTATAACGGAGGGGGATGGATAAGGGAGGGAAAGTATAAAGGAGAATTTTCCAAGTTAGTTTTTTCGAAAAATTTTCCAAGTTTATTTTTGAAAAATTTTCCGTGTTTTTTTTTTCTAAAAAATTTCCGATTTGTTTTCCAAAAAATTTTCCGGGATTTCTTTTTTAAATGAGCCCTTCGAAAAATTTTTCTAAGTGTCAAGGTAGAAATAATGGGCTCTTTGGCCTACGGATGTGCCTCTCGTAATGGGTAGAAGTACGAAATTTCTCCCTACTAAAAAAAAATAATTATTAAAAAGTGGCAATTTTTTTACACCAAAAATTCTTAAAAAATTATTTATTTAAAAAAAAGAAGTAGATATAAGCAATGAGCAAGAGGCTTACTCTTCCTATTGGTTAATCTACTCTTTTTTTGATACTTGTTGGCCTTCAGACCGTCACAAGGGGGGAGGGGGGTTGGACCCAGGCGGGGGCTTTCGCCATAATGCCGTGGCGCCCATTTTTCGGGACCAACTACCAGAGGAGTGGCCTAACTAAATTATCCACAGATTTTGTAGAAGGATATTTAATTGGAATTTAACTTCCAACCAAAAATCCCTATACCCAATCTGGGATCGAACCCCGGTCTTCCGTGGTGGAAGTTCAAGACTGAACCCACCAGCCACGGAGCCGGTTAATTCTTAAAAAATATAAGTAATTGGTGAAAATTTGGTGAAAATCGGACCAACGGTTCGGCCGCAGCGAATTTTTTAAAATTTTAAACAGACATATCTCCGCCATTTTTTCGAAATTCAAAAATCGCCTTTGTTACATTCTTCTTCACCGGCTAAAGAAATTTGTGTGAAAATTTGGTGAAAATCGGATGAAAGCTGTGGCCGTAAATTGTTCCGGAAAAAAATGCTACGGACGGACGGCCGGCCGGAACCACAGACAAAGTTGAGACCCCAAATTCTGAGGACGTCGTATAAACTTCTATTTGAGGAAGTTGCTATTCATGCACATCTTGAAAATAAACGTTTTGTACTCCCAGGAACTCTTGAGTTTTATTTCCTTCACACAATTCTCCCCCTTTAGCTTATCGATCTCAACCATCTGTCATTTCCTTTCTAATTACCTCTAAAAAGCTCCTTTGTTAAGTGGTCTAAAGTTATTTCTTTTTGATTTCCAGGAACAAAGCAGTAGCCGACTATCTTTCCAGCAATGGTTACATGACAGCACTCGAAGGGCTTAAAAAGGACGCCGATATATCTGGCGAAGTCGAAAGAAAATATGGAGGACTTCTCGAGAAGAAATGGACTTCGGTTATTCGGCTTCAGAAGAAGGTATGATCTGTTTGAAATGTCATTTTCTGTATTTTTTTCGTTTTAAGGTGATGGAGTTGGAATCCAAACTTTCGGAAGCTGAGAAAGAATTTATTGAAGGAGCGCCGACACGAGCTAAAAGATCTCCGGTCGAATGGATCCCGCGGCCGCCGGAAAAATTTCTGCTCAAAGGTCACCGAGCACCTGTAACTAAGGTAATAATTTTACCAAAAATATAAGTTACTAAATAATTTTCTAGGTTATATTTCATCCGGTATTCAGCCTTGCGGTGTCTGCCAGTGAAGATTCTTCGATCAAGGTTTGGGATTTCGAAACTGGAGAATACGAACGATCGCTTCGAGGACATACAGATTCTGTCCAAGATATCGCTCTTGACAGCAATGGAAAGCTATTAGGTTTGTTTTCTAATTGTAGACTTTTTTGTTGACTTAAACCTCTTTTTTTAGCTTCATGCAGTGCCGATATGTCCATCAAGCTTTGGGATTTTCAGCAAAGCTATCAGTGTTTGAAGACACTTAGAGGGCATGAGCATAATGTAACGAGCGTCACGTTTTTACCGTCAGGCGACTACATTTTGTCAGCCTCTAGAGACAAGACTATTAAAATGTGGGAAGTTGGTTCAGGGTAAGTCATATTTTAAGAATTTATTTCATGTTAATAAATTGTATTCAGGTATTGCATTAAGACGTTCACCGGACACCGAGAGTGGGTGAGACAAGTTCGAGTTTCCGAAGACGGAACATTGGCTGCATCTTGCTCTAACGATCATACTGTAAGAGTTTGGGTGATTTCGTCGAAAGAGTGTAAGGCTGAGCTCCGCGGGCATGAGCACGTCGTTGAATGCCTCGCTTGGGCACCCGAATGTGCTTATTCTGCAATCAACGAAGCTGCTGGTGGTGACAACAAGAAAGGATCTTTCGAAGGACCTTTCCTTGTCTCTGGATCAAGAGACAAGACAATGAAGGTCTGTTTTTCTTATTTATCAGCCATCTGCCTATATTCAAAAAGCATTTCAATTTTTTGTCATAAACATCAAAATCTTATGGCAAAACAATCCTTCTGCAGTGGATGCAGCAAACAGTTCACTGTGAGGCAGCTGTCAGAGGTGCACTCGGCATGCCCGACTATCTATCATAAATGCTAGACAGGGAAGAACAGGCTATAAAAGCTATACATTTTTGGAAGATAGCAAGCTGACTGCTCAGCAGTGCTTGTTCCTGCTTTTACCATAAACTTGCTGAGTATAACCCTAGTGGCAGTGTTGGGCGTAATCGTAATCGCAATTACGATTACAATTGTAATCGCAAGTTTCTTAATTACGATTACGATTACAATCGTATTCGTATTTTTTTCTGCGATTACGATTGTAATCGCATTCTTTTAATGATTACAATCGTAATTGTATTTTTTTTTCTGCGATTTAATTATTAATACCGTCATTGAAAGCAATTTGGTCAGGTAATCTCAGTAAAAATGTCATATACGAGCCGTAAACGTTAAGGAAAATACGATTACGATTGTAATCACAGAAAAAAAATACGATTACGATTGTAATCGTTAAAAAAAATACGATTACGATTGTAATCGTTAAAAATGCGATTACAATCGTAATCGCAGAAAAAAAAATACGAATACAATCGTAATCGGATTTACGATTATAATCGTAATCGTAATTAAGAAACTTGCGATTACAAATAATTGTGCGTAATAGTAATTGGGATTACGATTACGCCCAACACTGCCCAGTGGTTGGTGGCAGTATTAAAAAACCAAAACAAAAAATAACCTAAACAACATCGTTGAAATCTCAATTAAGAAAATCCAATAAAATTTTTAAACAGCAAAAGACTAAAGGGTACCAAAACTAATATCATTTAAAAATGACATTGTTTTTCAGGTGTGGGACGTGAGCAGAGGAATCTGCCTATTTACTTTAGAAGGTCACGACAATTGGGTTCGAGGGGTCGTTTTCCACCCTCATGGAAAATACATAGTTTCCGCATCTGACGACAAATCTTTAAGGGTTTGGGATATCCGCAACAAGCGCTGTGCCAAGAAACTGGAAGCTCATCCCCATTTTTGCACCTGCTTAGGTAAAAAAATGATTAATTATAAAGAAAAAAATTTATGATGCTTTTTTATTTCAGATTTTCATAAAACACATCCGTACGTCGTTTCTGGAAGTGTTGATCAAACCGTCAAAGTTTGGGAATGCCGTTAAAACTGTACAACATCATTGATCGTCCAATTCTGCTCAACAGCGCCCATAATTTAAAAACTAGTCTTTCAGAATTTCATTTAGAATAAAAATTCTTAAAATTTTAAGCCCTTAAAAAAGACCCCCCTGCTTATAACCAGCCACATTATATCCAGAGCAGATTGGACTTTCAAAAACGCTTCTTTTACTTGTATATTCGTTGATATTGGAAGCTAAAACCAATTTTATTTTAGGTTGAAGATCTCGAATTGAAGCCTTTTTTTTCTTATTCCGGTTTGTTTGTGTTTCCTCCCTTTCATTCCGTACCGCAAAATCACATTTTTGGAAAATCTCAGTGCCATTAAATTACTACACAAATAAACTGGGTTATTTATCCAAATTATTCAAGTAGTTTGTAATTTGTAATTCATAATAAAAATGTTGTCATTTTTATGTTTTTTTGATGTTTAGAACAAACAAACAAAAAATTCAAGAGCTTTTGTGAACTGTAAATATGGGTTATTTCACATTAAAAATTTTTATTTTTATTTAAAATTTTTTTTTTTCTCTTAAGTCAAGATTTTATGAAAATTTTTAGAAACAATGTTCTGACTTGATGTACCAAAAAAAATTTATTTTTTAAGTTTTCTCTAAAATCCTGAACACGTTTGAAATATTGTTCGAAGTCACAATTTTATCATTTTCTTGCTTTTTCAGCAACTTAGGGTCTTTAGAAAAGAAAAAATTCACAACCTATATTTATTCATCCTAGTGATAGTAGTGATAATTTAGAAGTGTTTCTCGCTCTGTATTTTGACAATTTTATTTAGCTTCCCGCTTCAGCCAACAGACGAGGCCAGTGTTTTCTTTAATTGGAGGGCTAGAATATTTCAGTGAATAAACACACAAAAAAAGGTATAGGCTTTTTAAATAGTTTCTGTTAAACAAACTCTATTGTATTTTGATGTAGAAACCTGTTAACTTATCTGATTAAAATGTCTGAACATATATTTTTATGCATAATATACCATTATGTATGCGGCTTGTTATTCACTTCGTTTCATATTTCCCTTCCTTATTGTTTGATAAATATGATGGATTTGAAGAATGTGTTGCAAGCTTCACGTTGCACTGTTAAAAATGAACCAAAACGGTAAATTTGATGATGATTTCTTTCTTCTTGGTGACAAAAGCGCTATAATTGATAAGTGGACGCTATGAAATGAACGTTAGGTGTGACATAAAGGGTTTTTCTTGGGCAAAAGACTGTTAAGAATAGTCCAGCGGGACTTTTTACACCAAAAAAACAAGAAAAATTATAGCCATGGCGCCCTTTTCAGAGCCAACTGCAAAGAAGTGGCCGAACTAACTGATCCAGGTATTATGTGTTATTTAGAATAATTGAACTTCCAAACAAAAACCCTTCTACTTCACTGGGTGGGGATTGAACCCCAGAATCCATGGTTAAAATTGGAGACGGAACCTTTCAGCTATGATGCCGGTCCAAAACTAGTTTAAACGAGTTTTAACCGCTAAAAAACTTGATAAAACCAAGAGTAAAACGGCTATCATACCACAAAATTGAAAAAAGGATCCAAAACTTGTTAAAAAGAGTAAACGCTACTAATACTGAAACTTCTCCATCAATTAATGGTGTAAAAACACCAAAAAATCGAGGATACTATCAGAAACCTTGTCAACAAAGGTGTGACATGCCCTAGCATCTGTTCAACAGGATGTCAAACTATTCAGCGAAAGCCATTTGTTACTATTTCCTTGCTTTATAACTTGCAAAGTAATTTTTTTTTCTTTGCTTATTTCTTATCCTAATAGCTCAATATTTCGGTTGGTATTTTAGGTTATGGATATATCTAGGATTAGGTTAGGATTACCCAATCTAGATACTTATGTCCATAACCTAAAAGACCAACCGTAATCACTGATCCGGGGATTATGTGTTATTTAGAATGATTGAACTTCCAAACAAAAATCCCTCTACTTCACCGGGGATTGAACCCCAGAATCCATGGTGAAAATCGGAGACGGAACCTTTCAGCCAAGATGCTGGTCCAAAACTAGTTTAAACGAGTTTTAACCTCTAAAAAACTTGATAGAACCAAGGGTAAAACGTGTGCTATCATACCACAAAATTGAAAAAAGGATCCAAAACTTGTTAAAAAGAGTGTTAAGCGCTACTAATATTGAAACTACTAAAACTACTCCTTCAATTAATGGTGTTTTTACACCAAAATCGAGGAAAACTATCAGAAACCCTGCCAACAAAGGTGTGACACACCCGAGCATCTGTTGAAAGGATGTCAAACTATTCAGCGAAAGCCATTTGTTACTATTTCCTTGCTTTATAACTTCCAAAGTAAATTTTTTTCTTTGCTTACTTTTTATCCTAATAGCTCAATATTTCGGTTGGTGTTTTAGGTTATGGATATATCTAGGATTGGGTAATCCTAACCTAATCCTAGATATATCCGTAACCTAAAAAATTCCAAAGTGACTATTTTTTTAGAAGGTGGCTTTCCAAAGCAGGACTTCTCCTCTAACGATCGTACTGTAAGAGTTTGGGTGATTTCGTCGAAAGAGTGTAAGGCTGAGCTCCGCGGGCATGAGCACGTCGTTGAATGCCTCGCTTGGGCACCCGAATGTGCTTATTCTGCAATCAACGAAGCTGCTGGTGGTGACAACAAGAAAGGATCTTTCGAAGGACCTCTCCTTGTCTCTGGATCAAGAGACAAGACAATGAAGGTCTGTTTTTGTCTTATTTATCATCCATCTGCCATTAGTCAGAAAGCATTACAATTTTTTGTCTTAAACATCAAAATGGCCATCTTTGGCGAAACAGCCTACTTCCTTCTGCAGTGGATGCAGCAAACAGTTCACTGTGAGGCAGCTGCCAGAGGTGCACTCGGCATGTCCGACTCTCATAAATGCTGGGAAGAACGGGCAATAAAAACTATAAATTTTAAAAGCTCCCTCCAAGCAGGACATTTTGTTTCCCTTACAGCATTGTACAATTGGGAAGAAAAAGGGAGAAAAAAACGAACAAACTCATTATTAAAATATTTATTTGTTATTTATTATTATCACAATTTTCATAAAGTACACTTTTGAATATTGTTAAATTTAGACTTGGTTTAAAAATTTTTTGTAAGTATTATTAATAATTTTGGATATTATTAAATAAATAGAGCAATACTGTATTAAATTTTCTTTTTTTTTCATCTACCTACATAAAAAACATTTTCTCACATTTTTATAACAATTTCCAAACCTATTATTTACAATAAACAATCACAATCTCTTCTATTTTACACTATTTTAGACATTTTTTAAAAATTTAAATTTGATTGAGATTTTCCAACAAGTTAAAGCTCTAAGCTTACTTTTATTTTATAAATAAAAAATAATAAGATAGTGTTGCTTGGCAGTCTCATACTGTAACCAGTATATTTAAAAAAAATTAACAAAATTTTTCTAAAACATGCACACTAATGTATTTTTGTAATTAGAATCGATATAAATAAAAAATGTACAAAGGATAAATCGACCCTAACTAAAAATATACGGACAACATACTTTACATACATACATCGGACTAAAATACACAATTTTTAGGAAAAGTCAGATCCTCCAATGGCTTTGAAGTTAATAAAAGTTAAAAACCGTCCACCACGAGATTATGAAAAACATTTTTTTTTTTGGGAAGAGAAGCACCCCATTTAGAAAAAAAGAGTTACAAGCCATCTGAGGAGGTGACGAAAAAAAATTCCTGAGCAAAATTTGACGGATTTTTGTTCAGGAATTTTATTTTATTTTAAAAAATTTGTTTTATTCTCATGAGAGGTAGTCTGGTGAGGGCTCTGTGAGTGGTTCTGGTGTTGTGAACAAAGGGTTCGGAAATTCAGGCGGATGTGGAAGAGGTCCACCTGCTTTTGGTCGCCTCCTGTATGCGATGAGCCAACATGATACTGCGACAGCAACCGCGACTAAGGCCAACAAAGCCGTTATGACTAGCGCGATTATGAATCCAATCATCGATACACAGATATCATCAATTTGCGGCACCAAAGGAGCTGTAAATTATAATTTTTAAATTCGTTTTATCTTTTTTTCAAAAATTTACCTTCGGTTGGGTCGACAAATCGTTCTTCCCTTCGTTCGAGAGTAAGAATCGCGTTTGATTGTATTGTTATTTCTTCTCTCAGCTGTCCTTCACTCACAGATTCAGCAACATCCACACCAGTATTATTCTTTTCACTAATTTCTCTTCTCTTACGTCCAAAAGCATTAAGCCTCGGCAATTTACCTAAAATAGTAAAAAAATTTATTAATCTTTTTTCTTTTAACAAATTTGGTCCAAGACTGTGCTTACAGGTTGACATTTTCCAAAACAGACTCGAATGTTACATTGGAAACGTATGTTATCACTACTCGGGAATTTAAAAGCGTTGAAATTTGCTAATAAGGACTGCGTTTCCGGATTGTAATCCCATCTCCGAAAATGTTTGGTTCAGTAGCGCAGCCGTTTTCATCAGTGACGATATATTCATTTTCAACACTGTCCTCCATTGTTTTGGCCACACAGCTTCGGGCGAACCCTCCGTAAATACCTTAAAAAGACAATTAGAAAACATCGATGGAAAATGAAGGTATCATACTTGATGGTTGTACGTCGACTTGTAACATGAGATTGTCTCCGATTTCGGCCGAGCTGATTTCTTGCCCAGTGTGAGTAACGATTCTCATGAGGCATGTCGGCGGAGGTCCTGTGTTGGCAATGGTTCCAGCAGTCGTCAACATCGAGACATTAAATCCTAATGTGACATTCTGCTCTCCAGTCGTATAAACGCATTTGATGTGATATGCTTGTGTTTTAAATGTGACTAACATAGGATGTTTTTGAATAACAAGTACAAAACTTGCTTGTCCCTAAAAACAAAATTATTTTGATGAATTTTCAAACAGTAATCTTACGTTGACATGAATGAGGCCGCATGATCCAAAATTGACTTTGAAAACTTCAAGTTTAGGTTGTGAATCATTTGGTAAGGAGACGACTCGTCGACATTTTTCGTCTTTAGAATGTCCTTTGACGTAAAGCACTCCGTTGAATCCTTTCTCTTCTATGTGAATTTCAACTTGAACGCCATCTGACAGACAGCTTACTGCCATATCAGGGCGTGGGAAATCGGTTCTCATGTTGGAAGGTGGTTCTAAAATCAGGAATTAAATTCAAGTTTGTAAAAATTAACACAATGACATACTGCAAGCGATATTGGGATCGCCGATGTAGCCGGAAATACATTGACAGATTGCGATATGATGGCTGGCGTTGCAGAATGCGTTTGGAACGCAAACATGAGCAGCGCATGGGTCTTGGCAAGTTTTGGATTCAAGGTTGCAATAAAGATGGTCCGCACAGTCGTCGTCTGATTCGCATTCTGGTACGATTTTACGCACGCAGAAGCCGTTGATGTCTAAAACATATCCATGATCCGTGGGACATACACAATCACCACGGTCATTTATGCTCATTCCTTTTTCAAGATCGCATATGCAATAGCCTCTTTCGTCAATCTTAAATCCTAATTCAGGTAGACAACGATGCATTCGTCCAAGTTGTTTAATCCAGTTCCTGGCGGGCAGACACAGTTTCCGTTCTTATCTCGAATAAAACCTTTATCGGGTGGACACTCGCTCACTAGAAAGCAAAACGAACAATTAATAATAAAAGAAATTTAGCACAAACCAACCTTTGTCACACTGCACTGCAGCATTGCCATGATAACCAGGAATACATTCGCAAACCATAGTTCTGACAGGATAAGTATCAAATACTTGGCAGATAGTGTTCAATCCACAAGGAGCAGTAGCATTACATGGGTTGACACATTCTGCGTTAATACATGCAGTTTGGGATGGACAATCATAATCTCCTTCACATTTTTTCTCGACTGAAAACAAAAATTTAGATTTTTACTCAATGACAAAAAAAACATACTTGGTGTGCAGCCTGTGCCGATATCACCGATATATCCTGGTGGACAAGAGCAATCCACTATGTGATTGTAAACAGTGCATTCGGCTGGTGATATGCATGGATTGCTTTCTTCGCACGGTGAGACACATTTGGTGTTGATGCAGGCTTTGTCGCTGGGGCAATCTGAGTTTGTTTCACATTCAACGAGGATGCATCCAACTTGAGGATCTCCTGTAAGTCCTGGCGGGCAATTACAGATGGCACGGTGGTTGCTGCCATAACAGAGTGCTCCCGTTCCGCAAGAGCTGCCGTCCGGAGAGCAAACAGGGACGCATTCTCGGTTGAGACAGGCATGTTGCCCTGAGCAGTCAGTGTCATGTCTGCATCCAGCTTTTACACATTCAATATCCGGGTTTCCTTCAAATCCAAGCAAACATGAACAGACCGGCTTATGATCTCGAACTCTGCATTCAGCATTAGGTCCGCAGTTGCAAGGATTTTTACAGATGGCGTTGATACATGATCGATCAGATGGACAGTCAGAATCGGAAATACATTCTCCAATTTTCGATACAGGTGGTGTTGCTTTACATGTTCCACTTCCGCTTGAGATGTAACCTGGTGGACATTCGCAAATCATCGTTCTGACAGGAAGTGTCGAGACCACTAAACAGCTTGCTGGTCGCTGGCAAGGTTCTAATACGCCACAAGGGTCTTTACAGCGGCCATTGAAGCATGCCAACAAAGCTGGACAGTCTCCATCGACGTGGCATTCAGGTTGTATCTTTGGTCTACATGATGTGTATGGGTTTCCTTCGTGATTCGGTGGGCATCGACAAAGAGCAAGATGGTTTTGAACGTGGCATTCAGCTTGAGGAGCGCATGGATGTTCGTACACACACGGGTTTATACACTGTGCATTTATGCAAGCTCGATCGCTTGGACAATCCGAATTAGAGCGACATCCCACAACAAGGCATCGCTCATATGGATTTCCTCTATATCCGCTCAAGCATCTACATTCTGCTCTATTTCCTACTGCGAAACATTCCGCATTCGCACCACATGGATCGTCGACAACACACGGATTTATACAATTTCCATTTATGCACGCTCTTCCAGAACCACATTCCGAATCGCTTCTACAACCAACTAAAAGAAACAAAATAACTTCATCAATTTAATATAATTAGAAACTTACCGACTCTACAGCCGATGTTTGGATTTCCATCATAACCAACAATGCAAGAGCATATTGGTCTGTGGTTTGAGACAAAGCATTGAGCGTTGGGTCCGCAGTTACATGGGTTTCGGCACATTCTGTTGATACATGTTTCATTACGTGAGCATTCTGAATCTGACGAGCATCCAGGAGGAGTTGGTAGTACGACTGAAAGAAATAACAATTAACTCTTGTATTAATTAAAATATCCAAAAAAATACCTGGTTTGCATTCGCCTTCTTCATTTGGCACCCAACCTTCTGGACAAGTGCAGACCATAGTTCGGACAGGAACAGTGTCAAATACACTGCACATTGATGTTGGATTACAAGGTGTCAATTCCGAACAAGGGTTTTTGCAAGTATTTCTGATGCAAGCTAATTTGCTCGGGCATTCAATATCATGTTCACACTCGGGCAAGCCTGGTTTTGGTGGTGGTGCTTTGTAACAGAAAGAAAGTGGGTTTCCTAATGGCATATGTTCTGGGCAACGGCAGCCTGCTAAGTGATTTCTCACGTAACAGATAGCGTTGGAGGCGCATGGTGGGTTGGCCATATCCGAACATGGGTTCATACAACGATGTTCCAAACAAGTCCTGTCAAGCGGGCAGTCTGCGTCGACATTACACTCAAGTCGTTCGCATCTCACTAAAGGACTTCCGCTGAATCCCGGGTAACATCTACATTGAGCTCGATGGCCGGCTCCATAGCATTCAGCATTAGCTCCACAAGGGTCGCCAAGAATGCAAGGGTTGATACACTCTCCATTGTAGCAAGTCTTGTCATCGCTACACTGATTATCGGATTGACATCCAGCTAAAAAGAAGATATAAGTTCACTGATAATTTGATATACAAGTAAAACATACTTTTAACACATCCAATTTGTGGGTCACCAGAATATCCTGGTTTACAGTAGCATATTGGGTAATGATCTTGAACTTTACAATCTGCGTTAGGGCCACAATTACATGGGCTAACACAAAGTCTGTTTACGCAGGATTCTTTTGGTGTACATTCAGAGTTAGAAACGCATCCAGTCAAGACATCAGCAGCTAAAAAAGTAAATAGTCAATTCATTGTTTTTCTAAGAATATTTTATGATAACTTACGAGGTATACACGTGTTAATGGGTCTCCAGAAAATCCAGGTGGACATTTGCAGACAGGTTGGTGTTCATGAGCACGGCAGAAAGCTCCTGGAGCGCAAGGTGATCCGCTGCTGCAAGGGTTGACGCAAAGTTGGTTAACGCATCGTTTGTCACCAGGGCAATCATCGTTATGTGCGCATTCGGCTACTGGAGGTAAAGGAACTGGATATCTTTGTTCCACTGTGCATTCTATGTGAGGATGTCCAGTAAATCCTGGTGGACATGTACAGATTGCTTGATGTCGTTGAGATGAGCATTGGGCGTTCAATCCGCAAGGGTCTACTCTGCAAGCTTCCTTACAAGAACCTCTCACACACCTATCAGGGTCTGAGCAATCGCTATCAACGCGGCACTCGACATCAGGATGTCCTATAAAACCAAATTATAATAAAAATCTAATAACAGTATTCAATTACTTATTGGTGTGCAGTGTCCATCTCCAGTTGCTATCGTGTCTGGTGGACATTGACATAATACGGTTCTCAAAGGAAGTGTGTCTTGGACACGACATTCTTGGTCAGGTGAGCATACAGCAGGTAGGGAGCATGGGTTTTGACATTGTTTGTTGATACAGGCTAATTTTGATGGGCAGTCAGAATCTTGAGTACATTCAGGTGATGGAGCTGGTAAGCGATAACCTAAAAAATATAATTTATTAAATAAACATCAGGATAGGCTATAAGCGCAATTACCAATGCATTCAACGTATGGATCGCCTTGAGTACCAGGTTCACAGACACAATGGGGTTGATGGTCCCTTGGATGGCAACGGGCACCTCGTCCGCAAGTGTCTTTTTCGCAAACTGGCCTACAGACGCGGTTAAGTCTATCGCACGCTTCATGATCGTTACAGTCTTCATTATATTGACATCCGACCGAAACACAAGCAACATGAGCGTCTCCTTGTGTTCCAGGCGGGCATACGCATTGTGCGGTATGCGACAACACTTTACATTCAGCACCACGTCCGCATGAAACGCTTGTGCATGGTGACAAGCAGTTTCCTGATATACAAGCTTTATCGTAAACGCAATCGGCATCCACCTTACATTCAGCTAAAAATAAAAAAAACGTATATTTAATTTAAAAAAACAGAAATATTACGTTTATAACAATGGATTTGTGGGTTTCCAGCCCATCCTTGTGGACAAGCACAAGTTGGTCTGTGCTGTATAGTTGTACATTCTGCTGAAGTTCCACACAAGTTGTTGATTGCACAAGGATCTTGGCAACGTTGATTGACACAAGCCCTTTGAGACGGACATTCGAATCAGTTGTACATTCTGGTTTGGTTTCTGGAACTGAAGAAGAAAAAGTAGTTCTATTTTTAACAAATAAAATAAACTGACCTCTGTAGCAGCTAACAAAAGGATCTCCAACAAGTCCAGGTGGACAGTTACAAGCAGCTTTGTGATTTGTCGGTTGGCAGATGGCGGTTTTGGCACAGGGGTTCGAAATCGAACAAGGGTTACGCAAACGCGATTTACACAAGTTTCAGACAACGAACATTCCGAATCGCTCTTACAGCCTGGTTCTACAGGCGAAGCTAAAAATTTTAGAAACAAAATTACAACCTAAAACTTCAATTTTAACGTCTTAAAATCTAAATTGTGTGTTGCTGTTAAATAGGGTAAAATAAGGTTAAGGGTTAAAATTGAAGTTTCAGCTAAAAACCTGTAATCATAAAAGATTAATTTTGGGAACAATTTATTGAATAAGCTCGGTTTAAAACTCTGAATACCTTGACTGCATTGTACGTCTGCGTCTCCAACAAAGCCAGGTAAACATTGGCATGACATTGTTCTTAACGGTAAAGAATCTACCACTGTACATTCAGCGTTAGCACCGCAGGGTCTTGTTTCGATACAAGGGTTTCTACAATCTCCACTGAAGCAAGCAAGCTTGCTGGGACAATCGGCGTCCATTTTACATTGTCCACTTATTGGAGCTATAATTGAAGTTAAATAATGATATTCTAAAATGACATGATTTTACTACCTAATGTGCAAGATTCGTGTGGGTTTCCAATATATCCAGGAGGACATTGGCAACTAGGGAGGTGGTTGTGGACTGAGCAGAGTGCGCCTTGAGCGCAGCTGCAAGGGTCTTGACAGCGTTGGTTTCTGCATGCTAGAATGACGGGCATTCGCTGTCGGTTGTACATTGAGGTCTTTCGCATCTCACGTGCGGATCACCGAAGAAACTTTGAGGGCAATACACCGAGCTCTTCCTCCTTCAACTCGGCATTCTGCTCCGATTCCGCACTGAGTGTATCGACATGGATCGACACATTGTTTATTAACGCATGCTTCCGTAGGTGGACATTCGGAATCTGCTCGACATCCGACTAAAAACAAAATTTAGAGTTGAAGTCGAACAAAACAGTTGTTTACTCACTATCAAAGCATTGAGATTGGGCGTTTCCTGTTAATCCTTCTCTACAAGCACAGATCGGTCGATGCATCTGAACTCTGCATTCTGCATTGTAAGCACAAACGCTCGTAGATGCCGCTTGGCAAGGATCAGCACATATTTGATTAATACAGGCTTTTACATTTGAACATTCACTGTCGATGTACATTCAGGTTTCGGTGGCACTAAAACATGTCGTTAGATGAGGTTTAAGTTGTTTTATACAATAGCTTACATTGTTGTTGGATGTTGCATTGTATTCTTGGCTCTCCAATGAATCCAGGAGGACAAGAGCAAACAGCTTTGTGATTAACAGCTTGGCAGATGGCGTTAATACCGCATGCGTCGATGCAAGGATCTCGGCATTTTTGGGCGTAGCAAGCTTTATCACGCGGGCAGTCTTGGTTGATGACACATTCAGGATAGATACATGTTGCGATTCCGTTGATGGCTCGGCATTGTCCGTTTTGCCCACATGGAGATGGATTGCATGGATCACTTGGCGGTAGAGGTGCCGGTGGTTGACGGCATTCGACAAATGGGTCTCCTTGAAGACCTGGCGGGCATGAACATATCGGGCTGTGGTTGACGACATGGCATACAGCCATGTATCCGCAAACTCCAGGACATGGATCCACACATTTGTTGTTTACACAAGCGCGGTTTCTCGGACAGTCGGGACTTATAACACACTCCGGCCTACATCCACTACTGCTACTCGGTGAACCTTGGAATTCGGGCAAACATTCGCAAATAGCGACTCCGTTTACAGCGTTGCATCTTGTATTTGGTCCGCATGGAGATGGTCGACAAGGATCACTCGTTGGTGGTTCTGTGAATATTTTATTATAATAAATTCTTAAAATATAATATTTTACCTTCTCTTGGTACAGGTCGGCATGATGTAAATGCATCTCCTGTATAACCAGGAGGGCATGAGCATATCGGAATATGATTTGATACTGAACAGATAGCACTGAGGCCGCAAGTACCAGGGCAAGGATCTGCACATTTGTTTCTTATACAGGCTTGGGACATCGGACAATCGGAACTGACAACGCATTCCGGCCTACATCCTTCATAAGGATTTCCTTGATATTCAGGCGCGCATTGGCAAACGCCATACGTTCCTTCAATTCTGCAAACAGCATTCGGCCCACAAGGCGATGGAATGCATGGGTTCGTTGGCTCCGGTTTCGGAACTTCAGCTGAAAATAAGCACAAAATTTATATTTTTGTTTTCAAAATTGATGTAAAGGGTTAGTTAATACGTGTTCAATCAAAAATTTTATAACATAAACCATGCAGTGTATTGTGTTCATGCTTAATTGAAGTGTGTAAAACATGCAGCTGAAAAGTAAAATCATGCATTGTTGATCCGATGTTTCATCTACGCTGAACCCAAAAATATTCAACAACCTAAGAATGAAAGATGCTTACTGGGTGCCAAGCGGCAGATGGTGAAAGGATCCCCAGTATATCCAGGAGGACAATAACAATTCGGCGTGTGACTGACGACTCTACATTCTGCGTTCGAACCGCAAGATCCTGGACAAGGATCCCGGCAATGAAGGTTTATGCATGCCAACTGAGACGAGCATTCTGTGTTCGAAATACATTCTGGACGACAGTTAGGAGGGTTGCCAATATAATCTTTCAAACATGTACACGAAGGCGAAATATTATCTAAAGTCCTGCATTCTGAATTTGGTCCACAAGGGCTGGGCACACAAGGATTCAAAGGTCTTATAGGATCCGCAGGTTTTTCAGCTGAAGGAAGAACAATTATAAAAGTTATCAACAAAAGACCTATTTCTTACGAATAGGATAGCATCGGAGGAAAGGATCTCCGGTGTATCTAGGAGGACATTGACAAATCGGGTTATGGTTGATGACTTTACATTCCGCATTGGCTCCACAAGTGCCAGGACATGGGTCAACACAATGGAGATTCAAGCAAGCCTTTGATGGAGAACACTCTGAGCTCACAACACATTCAGGTCTACAAGAAGGAGGCGATCCTACATAGCCAGGCAAGCATGAACAAATTGCTTGATTGTTGGCTTCTCGACAAACGCTATTAGGCCCACATGGTGAAGGGATACACGGTTTGGTCACAGGAGGAGCTGAAATACATAATCACCTACGTTTTTTTTATTTATATATACCTTGGAATGGTTGACACGTAATAAAAGCGTTTCCAGACATCCCGTCCGGACAGCGACATATCGGAATATGATTGATAACCTCACAGATCGCATTTTGCCCGCAAGTTCCCGGACAAGGATCAGAACATTTGTTTCGTATACAAGCTTTATTACTCGGACATTCTGAATTTAGTACACATTCTGGTCTACAGCCTCTGTACGGATCTCCTTGATATTCAGGCAAGCAAGTACAGATTCCATTATTGCATTGAGCGTTTGCACCACAAGGAGATGGATTGCAAGGGTCACTCAATTGTGGTGGAGCTAAAATTTTTAGTTTTTTTTAGTTAAAGTGTTAACAATATTTGTTTGTTCTTACGTGGTGGTGGTGGATCGGTCGACAATTTACAAATGGATCACCTGTGTAACCGGGGGCATGTGCAAATAGGTATATGATTTTTAACATCGCACAAAGCGGTCAAACCGCATGATCCAGGACAAGGATCTACATTTTTCTCGAATGCAAGCTTTGTTGTTAGGACAGTCCACGTTGTTGACACATTCAGGTCGGCAGTTTGGAGGAGATCCCATATATTGAGGTAAGCAAGTGCAAGACGGGCTTCCTCCTATGTCTCTACACTGTGAAAATGGTCCGCAAGGAGATGGTATACACGGGTTTACATATGGGTCTTTAGCCGGCGGTTGAGGTGGCGCTAAAAAATTTCGTTCATGTCATATCGCATTTTTTAATCGTTAGCTTACGTGGTATGGGTCGACACTGTGAAAAAGGATCTCCAGTAAATCCGTTACGACAAGAGCATATTGGACTGTGATTTTTAACTTGGCATAGCGCGTTATTTCCACAAGTACCAGGACAAGGGTCTTTACATTTTTGATTCACGCATGACTTATCCAATGGGCATTCGGAGTTTACTACACATTCTGGTCTACATCCAGGCGGAGCTCCTGTGTAGTTTGGCAAGCAAGAGCAAATCGCTTGTCCATTGTTTACCCTACACTGGCTGTTTGGTCCACATGGAGATGGATTGCAAGGATCAACAGGAGCTTGTTGTACTAAAAATCAATTGTAAAAGACAAAATGGACTCTAAAGCGCTTACTTGGTGGCGGTATAATGTTACAGAATCTAAACGGATCGCCCGTATAGCCGGTGACGCATGTACATGATGGTAAATGGTTGATAACTTGACATAAAGCATTTTGTGCGCACGTTCCTGGACAAGGATCTTGACATTTGTTCCTAATGCAAGCACGATTTTGTGGACAGTCTGTGCTAATAACACACTCTGGCCTACACCCTTCATAAGCTATATTCTGCTAAACAAGTGCAAGATCCAGCATTGTTTTGACAGATAGCATTGCTCCGCATGGCATTGGTTTTCTCTTCAGGTAAAGGAGTGGCTAAAATTTGATGTTAAAATTTTGGTTTCTCTTAGTATCGTTGACTTACATTGAATAGCATTACACAGGGAGAACGGATCTCCGGTAAAGCCCTCGATACAAAGGCAAAGTGGTGTGTGACTGACAACTCTGCATAGTGCGTTTGTACCGCAAACCCTTGGCATGGATCTTTACATTTTTGATTGATGCAGGCCAAATGGCTTGAGCACTCGCTGTTGGTGATGCATTCTGGTCGACAATTTGGAGGTAACCAAGGAATCCGGGAAGACATGAGCACGATGGACTTGATCCGACTTCTTTACATTGTGAATTGGGACCACACGGTGATGGTGAGCAAGGGTTGAAGGAGGCGGAACAGGAGCGTCGGCTACAAAAAAAGTTACATAAGATCCTAACTACAGGTTGATTCTTACGAATTGGGTAACATCTTGTAAAAGGATCTCCCGTAAAACGGACTGGACAGCTGCATATTGGGTTATGATTGACGACCTCACATCGAGCACCGATTCCGCACGTTCCTACACACGGATCTCGACATTTTTGATTTGTACACGCTTCGTTTCTTCCGCAGTCCGAATTGACGACACATTCCGGTCTGCACGCAGGAGGCGATCCCTTATAACCGACTAAACATGAGCACACAGCTTGTTCGTTTATAGGGCGACATTGACTGTACGGCCCACACGGAGATGGTTGACAAGGATGTATGGCAGGTCGAGGTGGATCTATACAAAGCGATTGATGTAAAATCGAAAATTTATACCATGTTAAAGAATTTACCTTGAAGGACTACGCATTGAACAAAAGGATTTCCTGACATTTTGTCTGGGCATCGGCACACAGGGATGTGGTTAATAACTTCGCATATAGCGCTTTGGCCGCACGTTCCAGGACAAGGGTCCATACATTTGTTTCTAATACACGCTTTGTTTCTTGGACAGTCGTTGTTAATAACACACTCTGGTTTGCATCCAACATATGGATCTCCTTGATATTCGGGCAAACATGTACAGATGCCATTATTGCACTGGGCGTTTGGACCGCAAGGTGATGGATTGCAAGGATCAGTTTGTTGAGGCTCAACAGCTAAAATTAAAATTTTAATGTTTGTTTTGGAGTAAAATAATTTCTTACGAGGTGGTGGTTTGGGATAGCAATTAGTGAAAGGATCTCCTGTGTATCCTTCTGGACAGACACAGACCGGAGTATGGTTGATGACATTACAGTTAGCTCCGGCTCCACATGATCCAGGGCAAGGATCCAAACATTTTTCCCTTATACAAGCCTTGTTGCTAGCGCATTCCGAATTGATAGAACACTCCGGCCTACAATTCGGAGGCGAACCGGTGTATTCAGGCAAACAGAGCATGATGGATTTCCTCCGACATCGCGACACTGAGAAAACGGTCCACAAGGTGAAGGAATACACGGATTGACAAAGATTGGCTTCGTGGGTTCAGGAGGAGGCGCTAAAATTCGTATTAATAAACAATAAGGAAATTGATGAGAGTATTCTTACGTGGTATGGGTCTACATTGTGAAAATGGATCGCCTGTAAAGCCTGACGGCATGAACATATCGGACTGTGATTTATAACCTGGCATTGAGCATTAAATCCACAAGTTCCAGGGCAAGGATCAACACATTTTTGATTCAAGCAAGCCTTATTTGTCGGGCATTCCATACTAACGACACATTCAGGCCTACAGCCAGGGGGAGATCCCACATAATTGGGCAAACAAGAACAAATAGCTTGTCCATTGTTAACCCTGCATTGACTGTTAGGCCCACAAGGTGATGGATTGCAAGGGTCACGGGTGCTGCTTCCGTTGCTAAAATACACAAATACAGTGAATATATTCAAAGAAGTGTTTTTAATCTTACGAGGTGGAATATTATTGCAATATCTAAATGGATCGCCGGTATATCCCACAAAACAAGTACAGAGTGGTAGATGATTCACCACTTGACATTCTGCATTCTGCCCACATGTTCCAGGGCACGGATCTTGACATTTGTTCCTTATGCATGCGAGATTGGATGGGCAATCACTACTTGAAACACATTCAGGTCTACATCCTTCATACGGATTTCCAATATATTCTGGAAGACATGTACAAGAGCCAGCACGATTTTGTTCTTTACAAATGGCATTAGCGCCGCAAGGCGATGGAGAGCAAGGAGTAGGTATTTCTTGAGGAAGCGACTCAGCTAAAAGAACGATATAAATGACAGAATTAAGAAATCGGGAAAACTTACATAGAAGAAGTGTACATTGTGAGAAAGGATCGCCAGTAAACCCTTCATTACAAATGCATTGAGGGATATGACTGACAACTCTGCACATCGCGTTAGCTCCACAGGTACCTGGGCAAGGGTCTTTACATTTCTGGTTAATGCAGGCCAAATGGCTTGAACATTCGCTATTTGTGATACACTCCGGTCGGCAATTTGGTGGGACTCCAACAAAACCTTGGAGGCAAGAGCAAGACGGACTTTCTCCTACTACTCTGCACTGTGAGTTAGGTCCACAAGGTGAAGGAGCGCAAGGATTTTGAGGAGCTTGTTGAATTTCCGCTAAAGAAAGACGGTAAAAATCGTATTTTTATCGCAAAATTCTATCTTACGTATTCGTGAACATCTAACGAAGGGATCGCCGGTGTATAAGTTGGGGCATGAACAGATTGGATTATGATTGATGACTTCACATTTCGCACCAACCCCACAAGTTCCAATGCATGGATTCCGGCACTTCTGATTATTACAAGCTTCATTTCGTCCGCAGTCTGAGTTAACGACGCATTCGGGACGACAAGCTGGCGGCGAACCTTTGTAGCCTGGTAAACAGGAACAGACAGATTGACTATTGACCGGTCTACACTGACTGTAAGGTCCGCATGGTGAAGGTTGACAAGCGATTTGAATAACCGGCGCTAAAATATAATAAAAGTGAAGAGCGTTTCAATAAGCTTCGTATAAAAATTACCTTGCGCTATAGTTTGACAATGAATGAAAGGATTGCCGGACATTTGGTCGGGGCAACGACATATCGGGATGTGATTGATTACTTCACACAACGCAGTAGGCGCGCACGTTCCGGGACATGGGTCCGTACATTTGTTTCTGATGCAAGCTCTGTTCTAGGGCATTCATCATTAACAACACACTCAGGACGACAACCGCTGTATGGGTCTCCTTGGAATTCGGGTAAGCATGTACATATTCCATTATTGCATTGAGCGTTTGATCCACAAGGCGATGGGTTACAAGGATCAGTTTGTTGAGGCTCTACAGCTAAAATATTTTGTTGTAATAAAAATAAACGGTTTTGGACAATCATCTTACGAGGTGGTTTGAGGACACAGTTGGAAAATGGATCTCCAGTATACCCTTCTGGGCATGAACAAACAGGAACGTGGTTAAAGACACTACATATAGCTCCAGCGCCGCAGCTTCCAGGACAAGGATCGCTACACTTTTCTCGTATACAAGCTTTGTTACTCG
The DNA here is from genome assembly GCA_014119065.1 of Orius insidiosus. Lineage (NCBI taxonomy): Eukaryota > Metazoa > Arthropoda > Insecta > Hemiptera > Anthocoridae > Orius > Orius insidiosus. Next base: position 328,203 of record JACGAQ010000091.1, read on the forward strand.
CACATTCAGCGTTGATGGTACATTCTGGGCGACAGTTTGGTGGAGATCCAATATATTCAGGTAAACAAGTGCAAGAAGGTGATCCTCCGATATCGCGGCATTGAGAAAACGGTCCGCAAGGTGACGGCACGCAAGGGTTAACCGGAGTAGGGGCTGCCTGTGGCGGAGGAGGAGCTAAAAAAAGAAGTTTAACAATCCGAAATTGATTTAGATCCATCTTACGTGGAATGGGTCTGCATTGTGAGAATGGATCACCGGTAAAGCCAGGCTGACAGCTACATATCGGGCTATGGTTAATGACTTGGCATAAAGCATTTCGCCCACAAGTTCCAGGGCAAGGATCCACGCATTTTTGATTCACACAAGCTTTATTTAATGGACATTCTGTGCTACCGACGCATTCAGGTCTGCATCCAGGAGGAGATCCGACATAATTAGGCAAACAGGAACAAATTGCTTGTCCGTTGTTGACCCTACATTGACTATTAGGTCCACATGGCGATGGATTGCATGGGTCAATCGGCGCGGCTTCAACTATCAATTATGAAAGTTAATAATCAGTAATCACATTATTTCAAATCAAATAGCTTACTTTTAGGTGGAATGAGATTGCAAAATCTAAACGGATCACCGTATATCCAGGGTTACATGTGCAACTTGGCAAATGGTTGACGACTTGACAAATCGCATTTTGTCCACATGTTCCGGGACAAGGATCTTGGCATTTGTTTCTAATACAAGCTCGATTTTGAGGGCAGTCGGTATTTAAAACACACTCAGGCCTGCATCCTTCATATGGATTTCCGATGTATTCAGGCAAGCAAGTACAAGAGCCGCAAAATTTTGTTCTTTACAAACTGCATTAGCTCCACAAGGCGATGGAGAGCAAGGAGTTGGACGTTCTTGAGGTATTGGTTCCGCTGTAACATTAAAAATTCGAGAAACATTCGAAGCTGTGGTCAAAACTTACATTGCTTAAGGGAACAGGATGAAAATGGATCGCCGACGTAACCTTCATTACAAAAGCATTGGGGAGTATGACTTACAACCCGGCATTGGGCATTAGTACCACATGTACCCGGGCACGGGTCTTTACATTTCTGATTGATGCATGCCAAATGGCTCGGGCATTCTCCGTTGCTGACACATTCCGGACGACAATTAGGAGGAACTCCTGAGAATCCCGGCAAACAAGAACATGATGGGCTATCTCCGACAGCTCGGCATTGTGAATTCGGTCCGCATGGTGATGGAACGCAAGGGTTTTGTGGTGCTTGTTGGATAGGTGCTTCAGCTAAAAGGATGTAGGTTTAATTTTGTTCCGAATTAATAATTTCACTTACGAATAGGGAAACAACGAGAGAATGGGTCGCCAGTGTATCGAACAGGACAGCTACAAATTGGATTGTGATTTATGACTTCGCATTTCGCTCCAATTCCACATGTTCCGAGACAAGGGTTTCTACATTTCTGATTACTACATGCTTCATTACGGTCACAGTCGGAGTTAACAACACATTCCGGTCTGCAAGCTGGAGGAGAACCCCGGTAGCCAGCCATGCAGGAGCAAACAGATTGACCATTCACTGGCCTACATTGGCTGTACGGACCACATGGAGATGGTTGACATGGTTGAACTTGGACAGGTGCAGCTAAGAAGAAAATAAATATTCGTAAAATGTCTAAAGGTATTAAAAACGCAGTACCTGCTACAATTTGACATTGAATGAATGGGTTTCCTGACATTCCTTCCGGGCAGCGGCAAATCGGAATATGATTGAATACTTCACAGATTGCCGACTGACCGCAAGTTCCAGGGCAAGGATCAGTACATTTATTTCTGATACACGCTTTATCTCGTGGGCAGTCGTTATTTAATACACATTCTGGTCTACATCCAGCGTAAGGATCTCCTTGGAATTCCGGCAAACATGTACAAATGCCGTTATTACATTGCGCGTTTGGCCCACAGGGTGATGGATTACATGGGTCAGTAGCTTGTGGTTCAACTGCTAAAATTCAAAATTGTAGGAAATATAAAAATCGAATTCATTTAACTTACGAGGAGGAGGTTTAGGTCTACAATTAGTGAATGGGTCTCCTTCGTAACCTTCGGGGCAAACGCAGATTGGCGTATGATTTATGACATTACATTGGGCGTTGAATCCACAAGATCCCGGACAAGGATCTTTGCATTTTTCGTTCATACAAGCTTTATTGCTCGGACAATCGGCGTTTATTGAGCATTCTGGTCGGCAATTCGGTGGTGCGCCAAAGTAATTTGGTAAACAAGAACATGACGGCGATCCTCTGATATCTCTACATTGAGAGAACGGGCCACAAGGTGATGGAATGCACGGGTTCACATACATTTCTTGCAACGGTGGTGGAGGAGGAGCTGCAATATTTGTTTTAAAATACAAAATAGGGGTAAAAATTGTTTTCTTACGAGGAATACGGCGACATTGAGAAAATGGATCCCCAGTGAAACCAGGTTGGCAGCTACATATTGGGCTGTGATTTTTGACCTGGCATAACGCATTGTGCCCACAAGTTCCGGGACAAGGATCTACGCATTTTTGATTGACGCAGGCTTTGTTAGTCGCGCATTCGGTGCTCACAACACATTCAGGCCTACAACCAGGCGGTGAGCCAACATAATTTGGAAGGCATGAGCAAATAGCCTGCCATTATTAACTCGACATTGGCTGTTAGGGCCACATGGTGATGGTATACATGGGTTTACGGGTTCTGCTTGGGGTTCTAAAACAAAACCTTAGTAAGCTATCGAATAGTTTTATTGAGTCCTTACGTTGTTGTGGAATAATACTGCAGAATCTGAACGGATCCCTGAATAGCCAGGGAAACAAGTACAAGATGGTAAATGATTTACCACTTGACATTCAGCGTTTTGGCCACACGTGCCAGGACAAGGGTCTTGACATTTGTTTCGAATACACGCTCTTGAGCAGGGCAATCGGTATTGATAACACATCAGGTCGACATCCTTCATAAGGATTTCCAATGTATTCTGGCAAGCATGTACAAGAACCGGCACCGTTCTGCTCTTTACAAACTGCATTGGCACCACAAGGTGATGGTTGGCAAGGAGTTGGACGCTCTTGAGGGTATTGTTCAGCTGAAAAACAAGGGAATATTGTAATTGAAACGCTTTAAAAATTATAATGGGTATTTCTTGAAGGTATCGTCAGTGTCCTTAATGAAAAGATCAGCACTTCAATCTCTTCCAAGAAGAACCATGATTTCAATCCTTCGCGAATTTCGTGAACCAGGGTAATTTTAATTTAGGTACCTAATTTTCAGCACTAAAGCACATTAAAGCACAGATTTTTCTTAACAATTAAAGGAAGATTCTAGCCTCCTAACAACAAACAAATTATCATCCAAACATCATCTTTTAGACCAAAAAACAACTGTATAGTGAGGTACCTACATTAAAATGCTTTCTCATTACTATCTAAATTAATTACGTAAAATGGTTTCATTAACTCACATTGCCTAATTATGCACTGAGAAAACGGATCTCCAGTGTACCCTTCAGCGCAAATGCATTGAGGCAAATGGCTTACGACTCTGCAAATTGCATTTGGAGCACATGTCCCAGGACATGGGTCTTTACACTTTTGATTTATACATGCGAGATGACTTGAACAATCGCTGTTTGTGACGCATTCTGGTCGACAATTAGGTGGAAGCCCAATGAACCCTGCTAAACAAGAACAAGACGGACTATCTCCGGAAACTTTGCATTCTGCGTTGGCTCCGCAAGGTGATGGTACACATGGATTGGTTGGCGCTTGTTGAATCGGAGTTTCCGCTGTTTTCATAAAAAATATTACAATGCCAAAAGAAAACCAAAAGCTTACGAATCAAATGGCATCGGACGAAAGGATCTCCGGTGTAGCGTGGAGGGCAGCTGCAGATCGGACTATGATTGACGACCTCGCATCGCGCACCGACGCCACAGGTTCCAGGACAAGGATTTCGACATTTTTGATTGTTGCAACCTTCATTCCTTCCGCAGTCAGAGTTAACTACACATTCTGGTCTACATGATGGTGGCATTCCCTTATATCCGGCAAGACAAGAACAAACTGATTGTCCGTTGATGGCTCTACATTGACTGTACGGACCACAAGGCGAAGGCTGACAGGGGAACGATTCAACAGGGGTAGCTAAAAATAGGTAGTAATGATAAACCTGATATCGTTGAAACTACCTTGAATTTGTCTACAATCAATAAATCCGTTGCCCGTAGTACCAGGAGGACAAATGCAAGTGGGAATATGATTCATTACTTCACAAGAGCACCTTGTCCGCATGTTCCAGGGCAAGGATCAACACACTTGTTTCTAATGCAAGCTTTATTTCGAGGACATTCTTGGTTTAATACGCATTCAGGTCTGCATCCGCTATATGGATCCCCTTGATATTCAGGACGGCATGTACATATTCCATTGTTGCAATCTGCATTCGGACCACATGGTGAAGGGTTGCAAGGATCAAGTGCCTGTGGTTCAACAGCTAAAACAATTTACCAATAGAGAAAAAACGATATTGAGTTGGATAAATTATTTACTTGGTGGTTTAGGAATACAGTTGGTGAAAGGGTCTCCGGTATAGCCCTCAGGACAGGTGCAAATAGGAGTATGATTTATTACACTGCAATGAGCACCGAAGCCGCAAGAACCAGGGCATGGATCTCGGCATTTCTCTCTCATACAAGCCAAAATACTCGAGCACTCAGAATTAATAACACATTCTGGCCTACAGTTCGGTGGTGAGCCAGTGTATTCGGGCAAACAAGTACAAGATGGAGATCCTCCAATATCTCTGCATTGTGAGTAAGGTCCACATGGTGAAGGAACACATGGGTTTACAAATAATGGAGTTTGTTGAACTGGTGGTGGAGCTGTAAGCATAACTTCAGACAACGGCGTACAAAAAAGTGTCATCTTACGAATAGGGTAGCATCTAGAGAAGGGGTCGCCTGTGAACTGAGGACGACAGCTACATATGGGGCTGTGATTCATGACTTGACAATCAGCGTTTTGCCCGCACGTTCCAGGGCAGGGATCGACACATTTTTGATTAACACATGCGCGCGTTCGTTGACATTCCGTGCTAACTACACATTCCGGTCGACAGCCCGGTGGTGAGCCTATATAATTCGGAAGGCAAGAGCAAATCGCCTGCTCATTATTCACTCTGCATTGGCTGTTAGGACCACATGGTGACGGAGAACAAGGATCACTCGGTGGAGAAGCTTCAACAACTACAAACGTTTTAATAATCAATCAATAAAAATATTAACAACACATACTCTTAGGTGGAATCACATTGCAATATCTGAATGGATCTCCCGTGTATCCAGGGTAACAGGTGCAAGAAGGCAAATGATTCACTACTTGGCATTCAGCATTCTGTCCGCATGTTCCTGGACATGGATCTTGGCACTTGTTTCTAATGCACGCTTTTGTAGATGGACAATCAGTGTTCAAAACACACTCAGGGCGACATCCTTCATACGGGTTTCCAATGTATTCAGGTAAGCATGTACAAGATCCAGCACCATTCCTTTCAGAGCAAATAGCATTGGCTCCACATGGCGAAGGCTGACAAGGTGTGGGTTTTTCTTGGGGAATAGGGTCGGCTGTAATTATGAAAAAAGAAATAAAATTGAAATTCTATCAAGAACCTAACTTACGTTGGCGTAATACACATTGAGAAAAGGGATTTCCATTGTATCCTTCAGGACAAAAGCATTGAGGAGTATGACTAACCACACGGCATAATGCATTCGCACCACAAGTTCCTGGGCAAGGATCTTTACATTTTTGATTGATACAAGCCAAATGGCTTGGGCATTCTCCGTTGCTGACACATTCTGGTCTACAGTTCGGTGGCACACCTGAAAATCCAGTCAAACACGAGCAGGACGGACTATCTCCTGACATTTTGCATTGCGAATTAGGCCCACAAGGGGAAGGTGTACAAGTGTTGATAGGCGATTGTTGAACTTGTGTTTCAGCTATAATACAAAAGTTCTAAGGTTTATAACGATAAATAAGGTTACGCTTACGAATGGGATGGCATCTGACAAACGGATCGCCAGTGTATCGCGAAGGACAACTGCATATCGGATTATGGTTAACGACTTCACATCTGGCTCCAATTCCACACGTTCCAGGGCAAGGATTGATACATTTTTGATTACTACACGCTTCATTTCGATCGCAATCAGAATTGACGACGCATTCTGGACGACATGTCGGAGGCATTCCTTTGTATCCCGATAAACAGGAGCAAACAGATTGACCATTTACTGGTCGACATTGACTATAAGGTCCACAAGGTGATGGTTGGCATGGAAAAGATTCAATGGGAGATGCTGAAATTTGAAGGTACATTTATTAATGATGTTTGAGGATAGTGATGTCACCGACCTTGAATTGGTCTGCATTGAATAAAAGCATTTCCAGAAGTTCCAGGGGGGCAGACACATGTTGGAACATGATTCCAGACCTCACAGCGAGCATCTTGCCCGCAAGTGCCAGGACACGGATCTATACATTTGTTCCTTATACAAGCTTTATCACGAGGGCAATCATTGTTTAAGACGCATTCTGGCCGACAACCGCTGTATGGATCTCCTTGGTACTCCGGGCGGCATGTACAGAGCCCATTATTGCAATCAGCATTTGGACCACAAGGTGAAGGATTGCAAGGGTCAACAGGTACAGGTGCATCGACGACTAAAATAAAAGGTATAGAAATAATATGATGTGAACATGATTTTAAACATACTTGGAGGTTTAAGAACGCAATTGGTAAATGGGTCTCCGGTATATCCTTCTGGACAAAGGCATATTGGGGTATGGTTAATAACGCTGCACTGTGCTCCAATGCCACAAGAGCCTGGGCATGGATCTCTACATTTTTCTCATACAAGCTTTATTACTAGGGCATTCTGCATTTATAGTACATTCTGGTCTACAGTTTGGCGGAGAACCCGTATAATCTGGTAGACAAGTGCATGATGGCGATCGCCTATGTCTCTACACTGTGAATACGGTCCACATGGGGAAGGAAAACAAGGATTGCTGGGCAACGGCGCTGCTTGTGGCGGAGGAGGAGCTAAAACGATTAAATTAAAACTCTTCGAATAATTTAATTATAGAGATTTTACGTGGAATTGGATGGCATCTTGAAAATGGGTCGCCAGTGAAGCGTAGACGACAAGTGCAAATCGGGCTATGGTTAATAACCTTGCAGTCTGCATTTTGACCACATGTTCCAGGACACGGATCCACACATTTTTGATTGACACAGGCTTTATGTAATTGACATTCCGTACTAACAACGCATTCAGGTCTGCAACCAGGAGGACTTCCGATATAATTTGGCAAACAAGAGCAGGTAGCTTGTCCAGCATTAACTCTACACTGGCTATTCGGTCCACAGGGTGAAGGAGAACATGGATCTGATGGAACATCTTCGATGACTGCATTAAAAAAACATTACTTCTATTGCGTTTAGTCAGTATTAAAGACTTACTTGAGGTGGAATCACATGACAAAACCTAAACGGATCACCTGTGTAACCAGTAGCATGTGCATTGAGGAAGATGATTAACCACTTGGCATTCAGCATTCTGCCCACACGTTCCTGGACAAGGATCAACGCATTTGTTTCTAATAAGCTTTCGTTGATGGGCAATCAGTATTCAAAACGCATTCTGGTCTACAGCCTTCATATGGATTGCCTATATATTCAGGAAGACACGTACAAGAACCAGCACCGTTTTGTTTTTGCAAAGCATTAGCACCACAAGGAGATGGTTGGCAAGGTGTCGGTCTTTCTTGTGGAATTGGATCGGCTAAAAATTTAAATTTAAGTTGATAAAACCTATTATTGTGATAATCTTACGTTGTCGGATATAACACTGAGAAAATGGATCCCCACTGTATCCTTCAGGGCAATAGCATTGAGGAGAATGGCTGACAACTGCAAAGAGCATTTCCGCCACAAGTTCCTGGACAAGGATCTTTGCATTTTTGATTGATGCAAGCTAGATGGCTGGAGCATTCACTATTGGTGACACATTCAGGACGGCAATTCGGCGGCACTCCTAAAAATCCTGGCAAGCATGAACACGAAGGACTTTCTCCCGAAAGCTTGCATTGTGAATTAGGTCCACAGGGTGAAGGAATACAAGGATTCAATGGCGACTGCTGTATAACTGGAGTTTCAGCTGTTTAAAATAACGGTAAGTTAAACCTTGTAAACTTGTGTATGATACCACTTACGGATCAAACGGCATCTTATAAAAGGATCACCAGTGTACCGTGGTGGACAACTGCATATTGGGTTATGATTAATAACTTCGCATCTGGCTGCTATTCCGCAAGTTCCTGGGCATGGAGTTTCAGCTGTTTAAAATAACGGCAAGTTAAACCTTGTAAACTTTGTGTATGATACCACTTACGGATCAAACGGCATCTTATAAAAGGATCACCAGTGTACCGTGGTGGACAACTGCATATTGGGTTATGATTAATAACTTCGCATCTGGCTGCTATTCCGCAAGTTCCTGGGCATGGATTTCGGCATTTCTGATTATTGCAGCCTTCATTTCGAGCACAGTCTGAATTCACTATGCATTCTGGTTTGCAAGCTGGAGGCATTCCTTTATAACCAGTCAAACAAGAGCAAACCGATTGTCCGTTAACAGGTCTACATTGACTGTAAGGCCCGCATGGGGACGGTGAACAAGGTGTTTGCTCGATGGCAGGGGCAGCTAAAAAAAATTAACAGCAGTTAAGTAGGTAATAGCGACTTTTCAAAACTATCTAACCTTGAATGGGCCTGCAAGTTATGAACGCATTTCCAGTCGTTCCAGGAGGACAGATACACATAGGAATATGATTTGAAACTTCACAACGGGTCCTTGCCGCACGTCCCTGGGCAAGGATCCTTGCATTTATTTCGGATACAAGCTTTTTCACGAGGGCAATCCTGGTTAAGAACACATTCAGGTCGACATCCGGTGTATGGATCACCTTGATATTCTGGTCTGCATGTACATATTCCATTGTCGCAATCGGCATTAGGACCACAAGGAGATGGGTTGCATGGGTCTGAAGCTTGCGGTTCCAAAACTAAAAGACAATTCAATGAATGTAAATCAATGAAACATTGTGCTTCATACTTGGCGGCTGAGGGAAACAATTTGTGAAAGGATCTCCAGTATAACCTTCAGGGCAAACACATATTGGAGTGTGATTGATAACGCTGCATTGTGCACCAATGCCACAAGAGCCAGGACATGGATCTCGACATTTTCTTTGATGCACGCCTTGTTGCTAGGACATTCAGCGTTGATTGTACATTCCGGTCGGCAATTTGGAGGTGATCCTGTGTATTCTGGTAAACAAGTACATGATGGTGACCCTCCTATGTCTCTGCACTGAGAATAAGGTCCACAAGGTGATGGTATACAAGGGTTTATTGGAATAGGAGCTTCTTGCGGTGGTGGCGGTGCTAAAAGATCCATAAGTTTTTTAAAAGAAATTTCTTAGCAATCTTACGTGGTATGGGAAAGCATCTAATAAACGGGTCGCCGGTGAACTGCGAACGACAGCTACAATAGGGCTGTGGTTGTTGACTCGGCAAACTGCATTTTGGCCGCATGTACCAGGGCAAGGATCGACACATTTTGATTAACGCAGGCTTGATTCCGTTGGCATTCACTACTAACTACACATTCTGGCCGACAACCAGGCGGCGATCCCACATAATTTGGTAGACACGAGCATATTGCTTGACCATTGTTCACTCTGCATTGACTGTTAGGTCCACAAGGTGATGGTGTACATGGATCAGTAGGAGCGGCTTCAATAACTGTATAAATAAAAATTTAATTTTTGACCAAGAACACTACGAAAGTTCTTACTTTTAGGAGGAATTAAATTGCAGAATCTAAACGGATCTCCGGTGTAACCGGGATAACAGGTACAAGAAGGTAAGTGATTGACAACCTGGCAGTCAGCATTTTGGCCACAGGTTCCAGGGCATGGATCAAGGCATTTGTTTCGAATACAAGCCTGTGATGATGGACAATCTGTGTTTAATACGCACTCTGGCCGACATCCTTCATAAGGATTTCCAATGTACTCGGGCAAACATGAACATGAACCGGCACCATTTTGTTCCCTACAGAGAGCGTTTGCACCGCAAGGAGATGGCTGACAAGGTGTTGGTCTTTCTTGAGGTATTGGATCCTCTAAAATTGGTATATAAAAAACAGGTTACGACATAAGAGGTAAAACTTACGTTGGCGAATGACACACTGAGAAAATGGATCGCCGATGTATCCCTCCGGGCAAAAACATTGTGGCGTATGACTAACTACACGGCAAATAGCATTCGAACCACAAGTGCCAGGGCATGGATCTTTACATTTTGATTAACACAAGCAAGATGGCTAGCGCATTCACTGTTGCCGACACATTCGGGTCTACAATTAGGCGGTACTCCCAAATATCCAGTTAAACACGAACATGATGGACTATCTCCAGACATTTGCATTGCGAGTTGGACCGCAAGGTGAAGGAGTGCACGTGTTAATTGGCGACTGCTGAATTTGAGTTTGCGCTAAAATAATAAAGAGATTGAGAACATTTATTTTACATCCAGTGGATTCCTTACGAATAACGAAGCATCGGACAAAAGGATCTCCTGAATATCGAGGCGGACAACTGCATATCGGATTGTGATTAATGACTTCACATTTTGCGCCTACACCGCACGTTCCGAGGACATGGATTACGACACTTTTGGTTGCTGCAAGCTTCATTTCTGTCACAATCTGAATTTACAGTGCATTCTGGTCGACACGAAGGAGGCATTCCTTTATAGCCAGATAGGCAAGAGCACACGGATTGGCCGTTGATAGGTCTACATTGACTGTAAGGTCCGCAAGGAGAGCTGGCATGGGAATGATTCGACAACTGGCGAAGCTGCAAGAGCAACATTACTCGATGTTTATAATTTACTGCATAATACAAACCGGCAATAATTCTACAATCTATAAATGCATTGCCTGTAGTACCAGGTGGGCAAACACAAGTCGGTATGTGGTTCTAACATCGCATTTTGCTCCTTGACCGCAAGTTCCAGGGCATGGGTCAACGCATTTATTTCGAATGCATGCTTTGTCGCGGGAGCAGTCCTGGTTTAATACACATTCGGGTCTGCAACCTATGTAGGATCACCTTGATATTCCGGCCTACATGTACAGATTCCATCTCTGCAATCTGCATTGGGACCACACGGTGAAGGGTTGCAAGGATCACTTGCTTGAGGCTTAATAGCTAAAAGAGCATTTTATCATTTGACAGAGTAATAAAAATCGTTATATTTACTTGGAGGAGTTGGAAAACAGTTAGAAAATGGGTCTCCAGTATATCCTTCGGGACAAACACATATTGGTGTGTGACTAAAAACGTTGCATTGTGCAGCAACGCCACAAGAGCCAGGACATGGATCTCGACACTTTTCGTATACAAGCCTTATTGCTAGGGCACTCGGCATTTATGCTACATTCCGGGCGACAATTGGGAGGAGAACCTGTGTATTCTGGAAGACATGTGCACGATGGAGATCCACCGTTGTCTCTGCACTGCGAATTAGGCATGGAGAAGGGAAGCACGGGTTGATCGGCACGGGTGCAGCTTGAGGGAGGAGGAGCTAAAAACGCAAATAATGACCGTTTTAAGTCGATAAGTCGCTTACGTGGAATAGGATGACATCTAGAAAATGGATCGCCCGTAAAACGAGGTCGACAAGTACATATAGGGCTGTGATTGACAACTTTGCAGTCTGCATTTTACCACAAGTTCCAGGGCAAGGATCGGTACATTTCTGAGCCAACGTAGTTTGGAAGACATGAGCATATCGCTTGGCCATTATTAAACTCGACATTGACTGTTCGGTCCACATGGAGATGGTGAACAGGGGTCGATTGGAGCAGCTTCGATTACTGTTTAAAAAGAATTATAACTAAGAAGGCCGATTATTTATCAAAACTTACTTTGAGGTGGAATCAAATTGCAAAATCTAAATGGGTCGCCGGTATAGCCAGGAAGACAGTTGCATGACGGTAAGTGGTTTATCACTTGGCATTCAGCATTTTGCCACAAGCTGGGCAAGGATCTTGGCATTTATTCCTTAAGCAAGCTTTCGTTGGGGAGCAATCAGTGTTAAGGACACATTCAGGTCTACACCTTCGTAAGGATTTCCAATATATTCTGGCAAACAAGTGCAAGAACCAGCGCCATTCTGTTCCCTACATACAGCATTGGTCCAGGGCGATGGTTGACACGGAGTTGGCCTTTCTTGAGGTATAGGATCAGCTATAAGATAATGGTTTTATTTTGTTCAAAATCGTCCAGTCAGAACTTACGTTGACGTATGACACATTGAGAAAATGGACCGTTGTAACCTTCTGGGCAATAGCATTGTGGCGAATGGCTCACAACGCGGCAAAGCGCATTAGTTCCACAGTTCCAGGGCAAGGATCTTTACATTTTGGTTTATACAAGCAAGATTGCTTGCGCATTCACTATTGGTGACACATTCAGGACGGCAATTCGGCGGCACTCCTAAATAGCCCGGTAAACAAGAACAGGAAGGGCTATCCCGGACATTCTACACTGCGAGTTCGGTCCACAAGGAGATGGAACACAAGTGTTAATCGGCGCTTGTTGTACTATTTCGGCTAAAATTAAAGAAACATGACTTAAAGGGTCTATTGTTTTGCAAAAGCTTACGTAGTATTTGACATCTTATGAATGGATCTCCTGTATAACGGGGTGGGCAAGTACAAATCGGATTGTGATTAACGACTTCACACCTAGCTCCGATGCCGCATGTACCTGGGCGGATTTCGGCATTTTTGGTTGCTACAACCCTCGTTAAGAGCGCAGTCCGAATTGACAACACATTCAGGTCTACATGCCGGGGGCATGCCTTTATATCCGGTTAAGCATGAACAAACGGATTGCCCATTTACAGGTCGGCACTGACTGTATGGTCCACACGGTGAAGGTAGACATGGCGTTTCCAAAATTGGAGCAGCTACAATAATTAATTATGTATGAAGATTATGAAAGATTTAAACGAACCTTCTATTGTTCTACATAAAATGAAGGCATTTCCAGTCGTGCCAGGGGACAAATGCAAGTGGGAATATGATTCATTACTTCACATAGAGCACCTTGTCCGCATGTTCCAGGACAAGGATCAACACACTTGTTTCTAATGCAAGCTTTATTTCGAGGACATTCTTGGTTTAATACGCATTCAGGTCTGCATCCGCTATAAGGATCCCCTTGATATTCAGGACGACATGTACATATTCCATTGTTGCAGTCAGCATTGGATCCACAGGAGATGGATTACACGGGTCAACCGGAAGAGGTTCGGCAGCTACAGAGAATGGTTAATATGATTCTAAAAGAACTATTTTTCATACCTTGTGGTACAGGGACGCAGTTTGTAAAAGGATCTCCAGTGTATCCTTCCAAACAAGCACATGGAGTGTGATTTACAATATTGCATGTAGCACCTACGCCACATGAACCGGGGCAAGGGTCTTGGCATTTTTCTCTTATACACGCCTTATTACTAGGACACTCGGCGTTAATCCTACATTCCGGCCTACAGTTTGGTGAACCGATGTATTCTGGTTGAGTGCATGAAGGCGATCCGCCGTTGTCTCTGCATATCGAATATGGTCCGCAGGGAGATGGAATACAAGGATTAACGATAATCGGTGCTTCTTGCGGGGGAGGTGGCGGAGCTATATAAGCAGTTAAAATGCTATAATGATGCGAACGTTCTTCCTTACGTGGTATTGGATAACATCTTGAGAAAGGATCCCCAGTATAACGAGGGCGGCACGTACATATTGGACGTGATTAATAAACTTGACAGTTGGCATTATTTCCACACGTTCCCGGACATGGATCCATACATTTTTGATTACACACGCTTTATTAGTGGCGCATTCACTGCTCATGACGCATTCCGGTCTACAATTTGGAGGAGATCCAATATTGTTAGGAAGACATGAGCAAATTGCTTGGCCGTTGTTTTCTCGACATTGGCTATTGGGTCCACAAGGCGAAGGTATGCAGGATTGATAGGAGCAGCTTCGACTACAATGTTTTCATTAGGCGTTGTTTTAACAATTAATTTTCTTACTTTGAGGCGGAATAACGTTACAAATCTAAGTATAACCAGGAAAGCAATTACAAGACGGAAGATGGTTGATAACTCGGCACTCAGCATTTTGACCGCAAGTACCAGGACAAGGATCCTGACATTTGTTTCGAACGCAAGATTTGGTTGACGGGCAATCGTTTGATGACGCACTCTGGTCTACAACCTTCGTATGGATTTCCAAGGTATTCAGGTAAGCATGTGCAAGATCCTGCTCCGTTCTGTTCACGGCAAACAGCGTTGACTCCGCACGGTGACGGCTGGCAAGGAGTCGGCCTTTCTTGTGGGATTTCTTCGGCTGTAAAATACGCTTCGTTTTGACTGCAGTTCCAAATCCAGCGTATCCTTCGGAGCACAGAGAACAAAACAGGGAATAAATCATTCAATCCAAGACTAGACGTTGAGTAATTAAATTATGATCGACCAAATTTTGTACCTAACATTCGCTTATACAATCAGTGTGGTCTAAGAAGAGAAATAGCTAAATGATAATGGAATTAAGCATTATGAATAAACTCTATTCCATCAAATCAAACAAACCAAAATCACTTGACGGCTAGTATTTCCTGAGTATAATGGAATTAAGCATTATGAATAAACTCTATTCCATCAAATCAAACAAACCAAAATCACTTGACGGCTAGTATTTCCTGAGTATGGAAAAGCTTGACTAAAAGTCCATTCTATGAAATACAAGAAACGAAAGACGAAAAACAACACGAAAAATAACGCACAAAACCATCACATGAAAAATGTAAATCCGCAGTTATAAGCTATCACGAAACCATTTTACAGTAATTTCTATAAATTAAATAATGAGAAAGCATTTTTTTTTGTAGGTTTAATACACCCTAAGAACAATTGAACGAACAAGAATCCAACGAAGAACAATTTATATTCTAATTTTATTGCGTATGTATTCCGCCTGCTTGATTTTTACTAAACCAATATGGAGGAAGAATGACTGTGATAACGGGTATCACACGACGCGTTTCGGCTTAAAACCTCGTCAGGTGAGCTATTCCCTCTATCACAATCATTCATATTTTTTTTTTTAAAGTTTACTTGCTCTCGTACTTTTAAATCGTTATTCGATTTAACAAAACGATCAAATTCATTAGAATCGCGGAAAATTTGAAATTCTCACTCATTAATATTATGTAGGTAAAGTTTGTGTTGAGGTGTTCAGAAATCTTAAGGAGCAGGATCCAAGAAATAAACCTAAACGACGAAGAATCGACACGTCGGAGGAACCAACTTACCTTCGGTGTTCCTCAAACATGCAAAATTATGAAAATTTTTACAAGACTGTACAACATATATTACAAAACAGAAACGTGCTTTGATCATGCTAAGGAGGCCACTTATAGAAACCCTAACGGAATAAATAACTAAAACGAGAAACTCAAGAGAAAAAATCTGTGCTTTTAAGTGCTAAGTGCTCTGTGCTCTAAGGATACCCTGGTTCATAACCTCTATAAGAGGTAAAATATAATAAAAAAATTAAAAATTAAAATTTACTGAAACAAACAAAATAATATTAAAAATTTGAAATTTTTTTGATAAGTAAAAATAATTTTAACTGCTTTAGCGGGCTTTAGCCTTTATTTAAAAAATTATTTTCAAAATCTATATTATTTCATGGAGCACTGCACTACAAAAATTATAAAACTGAAAAGCACTACTGATACTGGTCTAAAAAGCATATTTTTTTTATGTTATAGCTTTACTACTTTAATTTTTAATGTTTCTAACTTTCCTAAAGCGCTACAGCAAAAGCTTCGTTTTTTAAAATCTAATTTTTTAATTTACGAATTAGAAAGGATATCGATGTTAAGTTTACTTTTTTTTAATTTGTTAATTTGGCTAGTTTTTAGAATACTATGTTATTTCATTTGTTCTGATTGGATAATCTGGTGGGGAGGGATTGGTCGACTAATTGAAAATTTTGATAAAAAGTCAAGGGGTCGAATGAAACAAAAATTAGGTATCCTAAAATTTTCGAGAAAATAGGAATTTCTTTAAATGGTAAGTCGTCAAATTTGAAAATTGGGACAATGAATATTTTTATCTTTTGGGGTAACTTTTGAAACAATAAATACTAGTAGAAAATCAGAACAACAAAATCTAAAAGCATCTAAAGGAAAGGTGTGGCCTGGATGCACATGCCAAAACCTAGTCGTCAGAATATTTCTTAAAAATTGGGAGTGAAAAAAAGTACTGGTTTGAAGCTTCCAAAGAAAACTTCCTTAAAGAGAAGTATCTATATAGGAGGGGGAAGTAAACGGAGGGGACGTAAAACGTAGGGGGAAGTATATGGAGGGGAAGTAATATGGAGGGGAAGTTATGGAGGGGGAAGTTAATGGGTGTATATGATAAACGGAGGGGAAGTATAGGGGAAAGTATAAGGAGGGAAGTATAAGGGGGAAAGTATAAAAGTTTTCTTTTTTTTTTGAAAAATTTCCAAGTTTTTTGAAAAATTTTCCGTTTTTTTTTTTTAAAATTTTCCGGTTTTTTTTTTTTTGTTTTAAAGTTCTTTTTTTTTGTGTCTAGGTAGAATAATGGGCTTTTGGCCTAGGGATGTCTCTCGTAATGGTAGAAGTACAAAATTTCTCCCTACTAAAAAAAAATTAATAATTAAAAAGTGGCAATTTTTTTCACCAAAAATTCTTAAACATATAAGAGTAATTGGTGAAAATTTTGAAAATCGGTTGAAAACTGTGGTCGTAAAGTGTTTCGGAAAAAATCCTACTGCCGGCCGGAACCACAGACAAAGTTGAGATCGGTAAAGATCAATATTCGATTTGACCCTCCGGGGTCTGGAAGACCCTTCCCAAAACCCGACGTCGAGGGTATCACATAACTTCTTTAAGGAAGTTAATTTAACGCTCAAC
The DNA here is from genome assembly GCA_014119065.1 of Orius insidiosus. Lineage (NCBI taxonomy): Eukaryota > Metazoa > Arthropoda > Insecta > Hemiptera > Anthocoridae > Orius > Orius insidiosus. Next base: position 345,404 of record JACGAQ010000091.1, read on the forward strand.
TTAATTTTTGTGTAATTTTTAAGAAATATTCTGAGACATCATGCAATGAGTAGTAAAGTACATGCTTTAAAAAAATTTATTTCGTTCCTACCTTGTATGAGGCTGCATGATGTAAATGGATCGCCAGTGTAGCCACCGTTGCACGTGCAAACAGGTGTGTGATTGATGACGGAGCACCTAGCGTTGGCACCACACGACCCGGACACGGATCACCGCACTTTTGATTCATGCAAGCCTGAGTAGACGGACATTCAGGACTGATAGTACATTCAGGGCGGCAGTTAGGCGGCATTCCGATGTAGTTAGGCAAACACGAACACGCGGGGCTTTCGCCCTTGACCGCACACTGAGAATTCGGCCCGCACGGTGATGGTCGACAAGGATCCACTGGCACTATTGGTCTTTGAGGTTCTGGTAATGTAAAGCATTGTCTAAACGGATCTCCAGTTTGTCCAGCAGGGCAGCTGCATATAGGGTTGTGGTTGACGACCGAGCATTTTGCATTAAGTCCGCATGTTCCAGGGCAAGGATCTCTGCATTTGCTGTTCAAACAAGCCTGTGTTAAGGGACATTCAGCAGAAACAACGCATTCCGGTCGGCACTGAGGAGGAGATCCAACGAAATTCGGTTGACAGCTACAGACTGCATGTCCATCAGTGACTCTGCATAAGCTGTTAGGTCCGCATGGTGATGGTGTGCAAGGATCTCGAGGTGGTTCTGGCGCTCTTTGACGACAAGCGACAAACGGATCTCCAGTTGTTGGAGGAGGACAAGAACAGATAGGAATATGGTTGATAACATCACAGGTTGCTCCTTGCCCACATGTTCCTGGGCACGGGTCAATACAATGTTGGTTACTGCAAGCTTTGTTTCGTGGACAGTCGGAATTCATGGTACATTCTGGCCTACACTGACTGTATGGATCACCAAAATAGTCAGGCAAACATGTGCAAAGTCCGTTATTGCAGATCGCATTAGCTCCACAAGGTGATGGGTTGCAGGGATCTTTGACGACTGGAGGAGGCTCAGCTGAAAATAGACATAAATAAACATATTAAATAAAAATAAAATTACCTTGAATGAGCGAGCATTGAGTGAAAGGATCTCCTGTGTATCCAGGTGAACAGCTACATATTGGAATATGATTTTGGACTCTGCATTCGGCATTAAGACCACAGGAACCTTGACATGGATCACGGCATTTTTCAGTAATGCACGCTTGGGTTGGTGGGCAGTCGGTATTAACGACACATTCAGGTCGACAACTGGGAGGCACGCCGATGTAATTGGTCGGCATGAGCAAGCAGCTTGATTTCCGGCAGTGACTTGACATTCAGAATTAGGTCCACACGGGGACGGAATGCAAGGGTTCGTTGGCTTAGGTCTTTCTGGAGGTGCGGCTAAAAGAATAGAAGTTATATTAAGACCCACAAATAAGAATACAAAAGTCTTACCAGGTATGGGATAACATCTATTGAAAGGATCTCCTGTTTGACCAGGTGGGCAACTGCATATTGGGTTGTGATTGATTACTTGACAGCGAGCGTTCAAACCACACGTTCCAGGACATGGGTCCGTACATTTTTGTTTATAACAAGCTCGGTTTGTAGGACATTCGAATTTACAACGCATCGGGTCGGCAATTCGGTGGTGATCCCATGAAATCTCGAGCACACGAACAAACGGCTTGCCCATTATTGTTACGGCATTCGCTGTTTGGACCACATGGACTAGGAGAACATGGATCACGAACTGTAGGTTCAGTCACTAAAAGAAAGAAATTAGTATTTATAAAAAATTTCAATAAAGCTTAGAGATAAATTCTTACGTGGTTCTTGAGCTGGAAGTTGGCAAGTTGTGAATGGATTTCCGACATAGCCGGGTAAGCAGTTGCAAGTTGGAACGTGATTGATGACAGAACATTGAGCGTTTTGACCACAGACTCCAGGACATGGGTCTTGGCATTTGTTGCGTACGCAAGCTTTATCAGTTGGGCAGTCAGAGCTAAGAACGCATTCAGGTCTGCAACCCTCATACGGATTACCGGTATAATCTTGAATACAGGTGCACGACCCTGCGCCGTTTCTTTGACTGCAAATGGCGTTTTGTCCACACGGAGAAGGTTCACATGGGTTGATTACTTCATCTAAAAAAGCAATAAATATAAGTGAATAATGAAAGATAAAAATAATACCTTTCTGTTCGATACACTGCACAAAAGCGTTTCCAACAAATCCAGGTAAGCAAGTACACGATACAGCGTGGCTAATAACGCTACATTGAGCATTTATGCCACACGTTCCGGGACATGGGTCAACGCATTTGTTATTGACACAAGCTTGAGTGCTTTGGCAATCTGGATTTATGACACATTCTGGTCTGCAGTTTGGAGGAGCACCGATATACGATGGTAAACAAGAGCATGAGGGTTGTCCTCCAGGAGATGCGTTGCATTGTGAGTTCGGACCACACGGTGATGGCTGGCACGGGTCTCTGATAACTGGTGGCTCAATAGGTGCCGCGGGAACTAAAAGAAACGTTAATAATTTATCAAGTTAATTGGTTTAATCTTACTTGGGTAGCAGCTGCGGAAAGGATCTCCAGTTTGGCCCGGAGGACAAGAGCATATTGGGCTGTGATTGATCACTTGGCATCTAGCGCTAAAGCCACATGAGCCTAAGCAAGGATCAATGCATTTGTTGTTGACACAAGCTTGAGTTTGCGAGCATTCAGAACTAAGCACACATTCCGGTCGACAAGATGGCGGTGAGCCAATGCCCGGTTAAGCAAGAGCATACGGCGACGTTGTTAGGAGCTCTGCATTGACTGTTTGGTCCACATGGCGATGGATTGCATGGATCAACGGGACTAGGCAGAGCTTGAGGTATAGGTCTACAGTTTGAAAATGGGTCTCCGGTGTACGACTGAGGGCATGAGCAAACCGGTATGTGATTGATAACATCGCATTGTGCATTCTGCCCACAAGTTCCAGGACATGGGTCACGACATTTGTTTCGAATACAAGTTTTGTCACGAGGACATTCTGAATTAAGAACACATTCTGGTCGGCACGCTTCGTAAGGGTTTCCACTATATTCTGGTAAACATTCACAAATTCCGTTTTGGCACTGGGCATTAGGTCCACAGGGTGATGGGTTACACGGGTCGCTAGCAATCGGAGGAGGAACAGTACCTAAAAATATGACAATAAAAAAAAAAACTTTTGAGAAGTAACTTACTTGGAGGTTCCAATGTACAGTAGCTGAATGGATCTCCGGAATATCCGGGGTTACAAGAACAAATAGGAAGGTGGTTAACAACACGGCAGACTGCATTTGCTCCACATGAGCCAACACATGGATCTCGACACTTTTGATTGATACAAGCTAATTGACTAGGACATTCAGAACTAAGAACACATTCAGGACGGCACATCGGTGGAGATCCTATGTAATTTGGCAAACATGAACAAGCTACTTGATTTCCGACGATCTGGCATTGAGAGTTTGGTCCACATGGCGATGGTACGCACGAGACAGGTTCTGGTGTAGGTGCAGGGATTGGTGCTGCAGCTATTAAAGTTTTTTAAAATAAAGTTAAAATAATATTTACTTACGTATAAGTGTACATTGAGAAAATGGATCACCAGTATAACCTTGAGGACAAGCACAGATAGGGTTGTGGTTTTTAGTTGTGCACTGTGCTCGAAGACCACAAGTGTTAGGACAAGGGTCTGCACATCGTTGATTGATACATGCTTTATCCAAAGGACATTCGGAGCTCACAACACATTCTGGTCGGCAAGTAGGTGGATGACCGATGTAATTTGGCATAATGAACAAACCGCTTGTTGGTTAACCGTTCTGCACTGGCTGTTTGGTCCACAGGGTGAAGGGACACATGGATCTTGCGATGGCGGTGGCGCAATGGGTGCTGCTTGATGACAAGAAAAGAATGGATCTCCGGTAAATCCAGGCGGGCAAGAGCAAATCGGTATGTGGTTTGCTACAGTGCATTCAGCTCCAGCGCCACAGGTTCCTGGGCATGGGTCGACACATTTGAATCCAATGCAAGCCAAAGCTGTAACGCAATCTGTGTTGGTTTCACATTCTCTTCTACATCCGGAATAAGGATCCCCTTGGAATCCTGCAAGACACGTGCAAGCACCAACTCCGTTTCTGTCTTGGCACTCCGCATTGGGACCACAAGGTGATGGAAAACATGGGTCATATCGTTCAGGAGCACGTTCAGTAGCTGAAAAAGAAAAACAAAGGGGAGGTGAATAAATATTAATCCAATGACTATGATTCTATCGTTCTCTCATTTAACCTACTTGCAATGGGTGCAAGCTGACATGAGACGCTAGCGTCACCAATATAACCATTTGGGCATGTACAGACAGCATTGTGATTTACAACTCTACATTCTGCCTGAATGCCACAAGAGCCGGGACAAGGGTCAGAACATTTTTCATTTCGGCAAGCTAAGTTGCTAGCACATTCGGCGCTTATAGTACACTCCGGACGGCAACTCGGTGGGTTCCCAATATAGTTTGGTAAACAAGAACACGCAGGTGTTGTCCCAACAGCACGACATTGGGAATTGGGTCCGCAGGGTGAAGGTGCACAAGGGTTAGTTGGTGGAGCAGGAGTTGTTGAAACTAAAATTTAAAGATAGAAAGAAGGTAAAGAGAAGAAGAAAAAAAAGTCTTACTTTCGATTTTTATACATCTAGTGAAAGGATCTCCACTAAAACCTGGAGAACAGCTGCATATAGGATTATGGTTCACCACTTGACAACGTGCGTTCAACCCACAAGTTCCAGGGCAAGGATCAACGCATTTTTGATTTACGCAACCTTGTCTTGAGAACATTCTGAGCAACTACACATTCAGGTCTACACGAGGGAGGTGCCAACGAAGTTAGGCTGACAAGTGCATACAGCGTGATCTCTCACTTCTTTACATATACTGTTTGGTCCACAAGGTGAAGGCACACAGGGATTAACAGGTTCGATAGTTTCTGTTAAAGAATTAATAAGTTAATAGACAAAGAAAAATGAAAACATAAACATAGAAATAAGAAGATAGTTTACCAGATTGTATAAGAGAACACGAAGATAAAGGATTTCCTGAATAACCAGGGATACATGTACATGAAGGAGCGTGATTGACCACTCTACATTCTGCGTTTATACCGCAGGTTCCTGGGCAAGGGTCTTTACATTGTTATTTACACATGCTTTGCTTCTGTCACAGTCAGTGTTAATGACACACTCAGGCCTACACCCAGTATAAGGATCTCCAAAGTATTCCGGAAGACAAGAACAAGATCCAGCACCATTTCGCTTTACATACGGCTTTGCACCGCAAGGTGAAGGATTGCAAGGCATCTTGGGTCCTTCTGTCGGTTGAACTGAAATGTAAAAGAAGATAGAAAAGAAGAAAGAAGAAGAAAGAGGGAAGCTTACTTTGTTGAACAGGAGAGCATCCAGAATGGATCTCCCGTAAAGCCAGGGAGACAAGAACATTGTGGGTTATGCTTGATTACTTGACATGTAGCCTGAGGCCCACATGAACCGGGGCAAGGATCTCTGCATCTTTCGTTCTGGCATGCTAGGTTGCCAGGGCATTCTGAATTAATTGTACACTCCGGGCGGCAATTTGGCGGTCTGCCAACGTAATTTGGAGAGCAAGAACAAGCAGGCGTACTACCAACTGGTCTGCACTGTGAATTTGGACCACATGGAGAGGGAACGCAAGGATTGCCACTTGGTTGTGGAGTTGGTCGTTCTGTTAAAATATTCATAAAAAGAACAGTTTGACTACTGTTCTTACTCTCTTCTTTGATGCATCGAACGAATGGATCACCACTAAAACCAGTAGGGCAGCTACATATTGGGTTATGGTTAACAACTTGGCACCTTGCATTAACCCGCATGTGCCAGGCACGGATCTGAACACTTTTGACTCATACAAGCCTTGTTTTGTGGACATTCCGAGCTAACGACACATTCAGGCCTACATGCTGGAGGTGATCCAATATAGTTAGGTTGGCATGAGCAAACCGCGTGATTATCTACAACTCGGCAGGTACTGTACGGACCACATGGAGAAGGTTGACAAGGATTCTGTGGCTCTGGAGGTACTATTGAAGAAAAATTTATCTGAGTTTAACGATATCTTTCTTACATGCAGGAGGTTGACGACATGCGGTGATTGGGTCACCGACGAAGCCGGGAAGACAAGTACACACGGGGCATGATTTAGAACCGTGCACTCCGCGTTAATACCACATGTTCCTGGGCATGGGTCCCTACATTTGTTATTCATACAAGCTTTAGTTCTATCGCAGTCCGAATTGACTACACTCGGGCCTGCATCCGTATAAGGGTCTCCAAATACTCTGGGAGACAAGTACATGACCCAGCCCCATTTCGTTCTTTACAAATCGCATTGGCACCACACGGAGAAGGATTACAAGGCATTTTAGGACCTTCAGTAGGTTGAACTGTAAATAGAGTTTAAGAAGTAGTTAGAAAAAGAAGAAGAAGAAGAAGAAGAAGCTTACTTTGCTGTACAAGTGAACACCCTGCGAATGGGTCTCCAGTGTAACCTGGTAGACAGGAACAAACTGGATTGTGTTTTATAACGTTACAAGTCGCTTGTGGCCCACATGATCCAGGACAAGGATCTCGACATCTTTCATTTTGACACGCTAAGTTTCCAGGGCATTCCGCGTTAATAGTACATTCAGGGCGACAATTTGGTGGCCGACCGATATAGTTCGGGGAGCATGAGCAAGCCGGAGTGTTACCGACGGGTCTACATTGTGAATTCGGTCCACAAGGTGACGGAACACAAGGGTTTGTACTAGGGGGAGGTTACAGGAGCTGAAAAGAATGTTTTATAGAAAGAATAAACCTAAACAATTTTTTTTACTTTCTTGTTTTATACATCGTACAAATGGATCGCCGATAAGCCTGAAGGGCAACTACATATTGGGTTGTGATTAACGACTTGACAACGAGCATTTAAGCCACGTTCCGGGACAAGGATCAGAACACTTCTGATTCAAACAAGCCTTGTCTTGTGCACAATCAGCACTGATCATACATTCGGGCCTACAGTTAGGCGGAGACCCGATATAGTTTGCTTGACATGAACAACAGCATGACCATTACTAACTCTGCATACACTATACGGCCCACACGGTGATGGCTGACAAGGGTTTTTAGGTTTTTCTGGTTCAACTAAGGAAAAAGGTAATCGTATGCGAATAATTTTTTATGTGAAATTCTTACTTGCTGGTCGACGACATGCAACGATAGGATCACCAATAAAACCAGGTAGACATGTACAAGTTGGTGCGTGATTTACAACACTGCATTCGGCATTTAATCCACAAGTCCCAGGGCATGGATCTTACACTTATTCATGCATGCTTTGTTTCGATCACAGTCCGAATTGACGACACATTCCGGCCTACAGCCGGTGTAAGGGTCGCCAAAGTATTCGGGAAGACACACGCAAGATCCAGCACCATTTCGTTCTTTACAGATAGCATTTGCACCACACGGAGAAGGATTACAAGGCATTCTAGGTCCTTCAGTAGCGACTGAAAGTGAAAAAGAGATAGAAACAAAGAGAAGGAAAAGAAATATAGGAAGCTTACTTTGTTGGACTAGTGAACAGCCGGCAAATGGGTCACCGGTGTAACCAGGCAAGAACACACGGGATTATGCTTGATAACCCTACAGGTCGCTTGAGGCCCACAAGATCCTGGACAAGGATCTCGACATCTTTCATTTTGACATGCCTGATTTCCAGGGCATTCCGCATTAATAGTACATTCGGGGCGACAATTCGGCGGCCGTCCGATATAATTCGGAGAGCAAGAACAAGCGGGTGTGTTACCAACGGGTCTACATTGTGAATTTGGTCCACACGGCGAAGGTGCACAAGGATTACCAGGTGGTGGCTTAACTATAGGCTCTAGAATTCAACCATAAGTTGAAAATCCAAATTAACACATTAATAACATACTTTGTTCTTGAGACATCTGACAAAAGGGTCTCCCTGAAAACCAGGAGGGCAACTGCATATAGGATTATGATTAACCACTTGACAGCGAGCGTTAAGCCCACATGTTCCAGGACAAGGGTCGGCACATTTCTGATTTAAACAGGCTTTATCTTGTGCGCAATCAGCGCTTATCATACATTCAGGTCTACACGCAGGCGGAGACCCGATATAATTTGCCTGGCAAGAGCAAACGGCGTGGTTATCACTGACTCTGCAAACGCTGTTAGGTCCACAAGGTGAAGGTACACAAGGATTTTTAGGTATTTCAATAGGAGCTAAGATGAAAGAAAAAGAAATAAAAGGTAAAGAAAAGTATAAAGCTTACGTGGTGGTGGTTGTTGACAGGCAGTTAGAGGATTACCAGTGAATCCCGGAAGACATGTACAAGTCGGCGCATGATTTACAACTCTGCATTCGGCATTGAGACCACACATGCCAGGGCATGGATCTCGACATTTGTTATTAGTACATGCTTTATCTCTTGGGCAATCTGTATTTAAAACGCATTCAGGTCGACAACCCGTATAAGGGTCGCCAGAGTATTCCGGTAGGCAAATACATGAGCCAGCACCGTTTCTTTCTTTACAGATCGCGTTCGGGCCACACGGTGAAGGATTACAAGGGTTTCGTGGAGCTTCAGGTTGAATAGCTATAAGAAGAAATAAACGTGCATAGAAAATAGAAAATAAAATGTGTTTTTATCCAGAAAGTAACGAGAGATGTTGCTTACAAAGAATAATCGGAGAACATTCTACAAATGGGTCACCAGTGTACCCAGGCAAGCAAGAACATAGCGGCGCATGGTTTGAAACACTACATAAAGCATCTACGCCACAAGAGGCCGGGCATGGATTTTTACATCTCTCATTTTGGCAAACTTGATTCCCAAGGCAATCGGCGTTTATGGTACATTCTGGTCTACAATTAGGTGGTCGGCCCACATAATCGCTTAAGCATGAGCAAACTGGAGTTGCCCGTGAGTTTTACAAATTGAATTCGGTCCACAAATATTCGGCACGCAAGGATTCTGGGGTACTATCAGTACGTCGGATATAGGCGGCTCTAAACATGCATTATTGTACACAAAATTTACATGCTACATGCATACTTACTTTGAACTAAAACGCATCTTACAAATGGATCACCAGCCAGGTGAACAAGAGCAAATGGCATTATGGTTCACTACTTGACACCATGCATTGATTCCACATGTCCCTGGGCAGGGATCTGTACATTTGTGATTTACGCATGCTCTATTCAAAGCACATTCTGAGCTAACAACACATTCGGGTCGACAAGAGGGCGGTACCCCGATGTAACCTGGCAAACAGCTACATGCACCATACCATGATTTTCCTTGCAAACACTATTCGGTCCACACGGTACAGCCGGTGTAAGGGTCACCGAAGTAGCCGGGGAGGCAACTACATGACCCCACCGTTATGGTTTCGGCATTCAGTATTGCTACCACATGGAGTAGGATTACCATGGATCGACCTCTTCGGATATAGCTACATGACCTCATGCAAAAACACAAATATCATGCAAACAGAAAAGTAAAACCACAGCTTCAAAGCACCGAAAACATTTGAAATGTAGGAAGTAGTGTATAAGCAACATCTCGTGAAAAGAAGAGCGCCTTACGTTGAACGGAGCAAGAATTGAAAGGATCACCGGTGAAACCAGGTTGACAGGTACAAATCGGTGAATGATTGACGGTGACGCAAAGTGCGTTAGCACCGCACGAACCGTTACATGGATTTTGACATAATTGTTTGATACAAGCGAGATTGCCAGCGCAATCTGAACTTGTCGAACACTCGGGTCGACAGTTAGGCGGCGCGCCGATGTAAGTCGGAAGGCATTTACACACCGGTTGGTTATCGATTTGTTTACACTGAGAATTCGGCCCGCAGGGTGACGGGTTGCAAACGTCTTTCTCCTCTCGGCATTCTATAATATTAATCCAACACCACAAACACATTAGAACATGCTTCATATTCGTTGCATTTTTAAGTTAACTGGCAGACTGAGCTCCCTGAATGAGTAACAAGAAAGAAGTAGGAAAAAGAATCTAAAATATTCATTGAAGTAATTTAGTGAAGCATCTAGATCAAGGAAGGTCATTCTGGCCAGTTCTGTTATAGTGCTCAGAATGAATTTCAAGAATCATTCATGAAGTGTCTTGTTTAAAATTATTTAGAACAATTTTTTGAATAGAAAGAAGAAAAGTTAAAGTAAGAATAAAATATTAAAAAAGTAAAAAGAGAGAAAAGTGCAGGCACATGCTTACTATCAGGTTTAAGACAGCGAGTAAATGGATCGCCAGTGAAGTCAGGTTTACAGGCGCAAACTGGATTATGATTGATGACAAGACATATTGCGTTCGGTGCACAAGTACCAGGGCAAGGATCGTTACATTTTTCTCGAATGCAGGCTTTGTTATTGGACAGTCAGAGTTAGCAAGACATTCAGGTCGGCACGAAGGCGGTATTCCGATATAGCCAATTTGACACGAGCATATCGCAAAACCGTCGTCGCCGACTTTGCACGCACTGAACGGTCCACAAGGGTTAGGCCAGCACGGCGTCAACGGTCGTTTCGGTTTAGTTTCAGCTAACACAAGTGATATTAATAAACAGAAAACTGAAAATAGTTGAAAGAAGAAAAGTTAGTAAGCTTACAAGTGGTTATAGAAGTGCATGAAAGTTGCGGATTCCCAGAAAATCCTGGTCGACAGAAACAGACAGGGCTCCTATTGATGACTTGACAGGTCGCGTTTTGAGCGCAGGAGCCGATACACGGATCAACGCATTTTTTATTACTGTTGCATGTTAGTGTTGGTTTACAATCGGAATTGAGGACACACTCCGGACGACACCCTACATAAGGATCTCCGAAAAAATCTTTCCGACAAAGACACGCACCTACGCCATTCTTTACGATACAATCGGTATTTGGGCCGCAAGGCGAGGGCGTACAAGGTGTTTTCGGCTTTTCTTTTGGCTTAGCTGTGATTCGACAATTATAACCTCTTTGTTTTTCATTTGTTAAAACTACATCTAAACACCTACCTTGTGAACATCCAGAAAACGGGTCTCCCTGATATCCAGGCTGGCACGTACAGATGGGTTGATGGTTGACGACATTGCAAAGGGCATTGAAACCGCACGAACCAACACACGGGTCTTTACACTTCGTACTGATACAAGCCAGTCTCGTAGGACAATCGGCATGTATAAGACACTCTGGGCGGCAGTTTGGAGGAGCACCCAGCATTCCCGGAAGGCACGAACAGACGGGTCTATGCTCTACAACTCTGCATTCTGAGTTTCCACCACATGGTGACGGCATGCATGGATTTTCAACGACGACGGGAACTCTAGGTTCTAATTACAAGGAAATAATGGATTAGTATCGAATAAGTACTTTTTTTACAGATCCGTTTTTTTTAATGTGTACTTACCTTCTTGAATGCATCGTACAAAAGGATCACCAATGGTGTTGGGTGGACAGCTGCAGATAGGGTTGTGGTTGATGACTTGGCAGTTAGCATGAAGCCCACAAGTTCCAGGGCAAGGGTCAGTGCATTTTTGATTTATACAGGCTTGATTTTGAGAGCATTCAGAGCTAGCGACACATTCTGGTCTGCAAGACGGTGGTGCACCAATGTATCCTTGGATACAAGCGCAGACAGCAGTTTCACCTTGTACACGGCATACACTGTTCGCACCACAAGGGCTCGGCTCACACGGATTGACAGGTTTGATAGCTAAATAACAAAATTAGAATTGAAAAACTACGCACTAATGTTAATATTACGATCTTGAGGTTTGGGTCTGCATGACTGAAATGGATCACCCATAAATCCGGGAAGACATGAGCAAATGGCAACGTGGTTCACTACACTGCATTGAGCATTATTTCCGCATACGCCAGGACACGGGTCTCTACAATGACTAGATAAACATGCGAGGTTTGGCGCGCAGTCAGCATTCATAAGGCATTCTGGTCGACAACCACTGCTGTAAGGGTCGCCCAAGTAGGGCGGGATACATGTACATCTGGCCACGCCGTTTTGATTTGTACATTGAGCATTATCGGCGCAAGGCCAGAGCTCACACGGATCTCTTGGTAACTCTGGTGGAGCAGCTAAACAAAAAAATTTTAGTATTTAAGATTTTTTTAATCGTTTTCTCTCTTACTTGGCGGTATTTTAGTGCAACTAATAAAAGCGTCTCCTTGATATCCTGGAAGGCAAGTACAGAACGGTGTGTGATTGACTACGTTGCATTCAGCATTGACTCCACAATTATGTGAACATGGGTCTTGACATTTTTCTTGAATGCAAGCCTGATGTGACGGACATTCTTGACTCATAACACATTCAGGCCTACAATATGGTGGAGATCCAATGTAGTTTGCACGGCAAGAGCACACTGGATGTCCTTGTTTGACAGTACAAATAGAATTTGGACCACAAGGTGATGGATTGCAAGGATTTCCAGGTACCTTGGGCTCTTCAAAAGCTAAAAATAAAATAATGAATTGAAATTCTTAAGTGTTTAAGTAACGTGAATACCTGGTGGTAAGTGACAGCTGACGAATGGATCGCCGACTTGCCCTGGAGGGCAACTACAAATTGGGTTGTGATTAATGACTAGACAGTGAGCACCGATGCCACAGGTACCAGGGCAAGGATCAACACATTTAAGATTTATACAAGCTTTGTCAGGTTGACATTCGGAGCTGACTAAACATTCAGGTTGGCACACTGGCGGTACGCCTCTGTATCCAGGGAGGCAGGAACATGTCGCGTATCCTTGGTGGGAGACGATACAACGACTGTTAGGACCACAAGGTGAAGGGTCACATGGATTTTCAGGATGTGCACTATCGGTGGCGCGGCTGGATTGATTGGGTAACAGCTTACGAACGGATCTCCAGTATGATGTTCAGGGCAGTGACAAATTGGGACATGATTGACGCAAGAGCACTGAGCATGGACACCACAAGCTCCTGAACAAGGGTCCACACATTTGTTATTGATGCAAGCACTGTCGTAACCACAATCGGAATTGATAACACATTCGGCCTGCAACCCAAATAGGGATTTCCATAGAAGTTGGGCAAGCATACACAGTTTACGCTTCCGTATTGTTCCTGACACACCGCATTAGCTCCGCATCTAGTTTGTTGACAAGTATCCACTTTGTTACCTGTATCTAAAATCAAATTCTAATTAAAGAGAAAACAGAAAAATTTAAGAATCTTACCAGGCAAAGGAGGTGAACAATGTTCAAAAGGATTTCCAACCATGTTGTGAGGACAAGAACAAACTGGTACGTGATGCATGCAGCTACATTGAGCGTTGACACCACAGGAACCAGGACAAGGGTCGATACATTTATAGTTGATACAAGCGTGATTGAATTGACAGTCAGAATCAGCAATACATTCTGGTCTGCAGTGTGGATACCAGTGAGCATCTGGGCTACCACAAGGATCGCACATGGCTGCTTGTCCAAAAACCATACACATTGAATCTGCCCCACAAGGTGAAGGTGTGCATGGCAACGTTGTATTTGGATATACTTCATTAACAGCTAAAATATTAAATAAAAATAATAATGAATCGATAAAAGATGATTATTTTAACTTACGTCTTGGAATACACTGGACTAATGGATCTCCTATGTAATTAGGTGGGCAGGAGCAAGATGGTGTGTGGTCTCGACAAGAACAAATGGCTCCTAAGCCACAAACATTGTTGGCAGTGCAAGGGTTGACACACTGTTGGTTAATACAAGCTGAATCATCGCCGCACTCTGAATTCATTATACATTCTGGTCTACATCCTGTTTGTGGATCACCCAAATAATTGGGAAGGCATGAACAGACCGGTCTTCCATTTGAAACCCGACATTCTGTGTTGATTCCACAAGGTGATGGATAGCATGGGTTTTTCGGCCCATCGATACTTAGGATTTCGTAGCATCTAATCAATGGGTTGCCGGTTAGCCCGTGGTTACAAGTGCAAACTGGATGGTGTTTCTCGACTCTACATGATGCACCGAATCCACAACAGCCAGGACAAGGGTCGCGGCATCGATAACCGATGCAGGCAGTTCCCAAGGACACTCGTCGTCGACGGTGCATTGAGGGCCTCCACAACCGGTAAAAGGATCACCGGCCATTCCATCAGGACAAAGACACATAGGGTGTCCTTGAGGAGTCACTGTGCATAAAGCGTGTGGGCCACATGGGCTTGGAAAACATGGTGACTTAGGTTCCAATTGGCAAGAAGTATACGGGTCTCCAATAAATCCTGGTTTACAATAACACTGTTCGGCGTTTCCAGTAACGTAACAGTCTGCATTATTTCCACAAGGCCCTGGTTTGCACAAAGCTTTGACTGGTTCTAAAATATCAAAATTAAAAACGAACAAAAATTGCAAAAAATATTTTTACCTGCACAAATTTTGTAAGGATTTCCAACTAATGGTTCGGGGCAGTAACAAGCTGGATTTGAGTCTTTATCACATAGAGCTCCTACACCGCAAGGGTTCGGATAGCATGGATTTCTCCTTTCAACGCATCCTCTGATCGTATTGGACTTTCAAGATATCCAGGAAGGCAAGTGCATTTAGCAAATCCATTTTCAAGGACGAACATTGTGTGTTGGGCCCACAAGGTGAAGGATTGCAAGGGTGTCTGGGCAAAGAGCAAGGTTGAGAAGGCGGATTGCCTTCATATTCAGGTAAACAGAAGCAAACAGGCGAATTATGTACGACCCTGCAACCCGAATGTGGGCCGCATGGATTTGGCGAACATTCGTCTCCTTCTGGAACTATAACGGGATTACAAAAAATGTATGAAAAATGGTGATGAACTTACTGCAATTTTTGAAGGGGTTTCCAGTCATTCCTTTAGGGCAGTAACAAATAGGACCTCCAGCGTCGATTTCACACAAAGCGTTTATTCCACAAGGATTTGGGTCGCAGGGATTCAAAGGACCTGCATCCTAAAACGGCGTTTCCTCCATATCCAGGAAGGCATTTACAAGTTGGTTGATGGTTTATAACGTCGCAAATTGCATTCGAACCGCAGTTACATGGATTTCCACATGCACCATGAATACAAGCTTCATTTGAAGCACATTCACTATCACTTTGACATCCTGAAACTAAAACTTCAATGAATCATTGTTTTTCAAGATCGATTGTTTTACCTTGACTGCAAAAGAGATAAGGGTTTCCAGAAAAGCCAGGGAGGCAGCGACAATCGGTTCCATGGTTTTTAGGAAAACATTCAGCGTTATCTCCACAAGGGTCGTCGTAACACGGGTTGATACATACTCGATTCAATCGGTCGCAGAGTTTATCAGGTGGGCAATCTTCATTGTATTGGCAAACCGATTTGTGCGACATGACTGCGAAAAGTTGCAGGATAAATGTAAGGTACATAAGTGGTTGAAATTCTATACCTGGGACACACCCCACATAACCGTTTCCGTGAAATCCTTCAGCACATTTACAATCGCATCCATGATTTGTGTTTACACAAACAGCATTTTGAGCACACGGATTATGGACGTCACACGGATGTTGGCATGTGTGGCCGATACAAGCTTCGGTAACACCGCAGTCTTCGTTATTCAAACAAGTCACTACAATTTGAACATTTCTTTCAAATTATGAACACAAAAAGGGCAAATTTAATTATTAGTCTGTTAGAGTTAAAATGCTCAAAAGCATATTTTATACTCTGTTACTAGTAATCCATTAGTTATTTAATACTATTTTATATACAAAATAGGGAAGATTAATTTGTTAGATCCTTACATGGTTGGGGGAGAAAGCACTTAACAGCGGGTTTCCTTGATGTCCAGGCGGGCATGTGCATACTGGACGGTGTTTTACGACATGGCATTTGGCCGTCGGCGCGCATATGTTTCCAAGTCCGCAAAGATCTTCACACATCCCGTTGTAGCACGCCTCGATTTCCAAACAATCCGTGTCCTTTTCGCAAGGTTGAGGTTTTTTGGGCTTTCCACCGGTGGCTAAATATTAAATAAAGGAAGGGGGCGAAGGGAGAAAGGATAAATTAGTCG
This sequence comes from Orius insidiosus, assembly GCA_014119065.1. Classification (NCBI taxonomy): domain Eukaryota; kingdom Metazoa; phylum Arthropoda; class Insecta; order Hemiptera; family Anthocoridae; genus Orius; species Orius insidiosus. Next base: position 361,600 of record JACGAQ010000091.1, read on the forward strand.
TTATTATAAAAATATGTACATAAATAATCCCAAATTATTTACAAGAAAGTTAACTTGAGAGAGTGTGAAAAAGGAAAATTGAAATATTTACAATAAAATTTAACTTGAGTGGACAGATATGACAAAAATAAGAAAAGAGTGACTTAAATACCTCTTTGGCAATCCACTGTGTTGGTTCCAAGAGGGCAAGGTTTGCACACACCGTTAGCACAAGCGTTCTGTACGTCACAGTCTGAGTCTTTTTCACATTTTGTCTTATTATGATTTCTTAATTGATATGGCAAAGTAGTGAAATCTGAGTTTGCAGTACTATCAGTGGTAAATTGCGTCGTCCCTTCACCATAAGTAGTTTCAAGAAGAGGAGTAGTAGAAAGAGAAAGGGTTGTAGTTTCTACATCTGTAGTTGATAAGTCAGTGGTAGTGGTTTCAGTTGTGATAATGGATTCAGTTATTGAGAGGGTCGTAGATAAAAAGTCATCCTCTAATGCAGTACTTAATTCAGAGTTTACAGTAGTGGACTCAGTCGGAATCGTTGTGGAAAAGGTGCTTCCTTCGAAGTTGTAGATTCTGACAATGCTGTGCTTGTATCCAGCGTGGTAGTTTCTGAAATGTAGCCAGGGTTTCCGTAGGTACAGATAATGTTGACCTTTCCGTGAAAGCAAGGGTAGTTTCTCGGTTAGAAGTAAATTCTGTAGTACTCTCAGTGGCTGGAGAAGTATTAACATCTGTGCTTTCTTGCTCTGTTGTAAAAATACCTTCTGCAGTAGACGATTCTGTGGCGTCTTCGGTGGCAGGAGTAGATTTTTCTTCTGAACTTACCTGTTCTGTAGAAGCAAGGGTAGTTTCTTGATTAATAAATTCTGAGGTGACTTCTATGGTAGAAGTCATTCCATCTTCTACCCTTCCTTGATCTGTAGTTGCAGGGTATCACTATTTGTGGATTCTGTGGTACCTTCAGTAGGGAAAGAACTAGTCCACCATCTATGCTTTCGAGCATGGTAGTAGCAAGGGTAGTTTCTGGGTTAATAGATTCTGTAGTCATCGTAGAGGGAGTAGTTGGATCATGCAATCTTTCCATCTCTGTAGTAGCAAGGGTAGTTTCTTCTGTAATAGACTCAATCATCGTGGTGGCTAAAGGAGTCATTCCATCTTGTTCTGTAGAAGCGACGTAGTTTCTTCTTTCATAAATTCTGAGGTTACTTCTGCGATAGGAGTCGTTCCATCTCTGAACTTTCCTGTTCCGTAGTAGGGAGGATTGTTTCTTCTGTAATAGACTCCGTGTTGGCAGAAAAAGTGGTTTTCTCCTGTGTACTTTGTTGTTCCGTAGTTGAGAGGTAGTTTCTTCATTAATATATTCCGAAGTAACTCCTGCGGCAAAGGAGTTGTTTCATCTTCTGCTTTCCCTTGCTCTGTAGTACCCAGGGTAATTTCACTATGGATTGTGGATTCTGTGGTACTATCCGTCGTTCCAACTTCCAAGCTTCCTTGTTCTGTAGTACCTTCAGTGGAAAAAGGAGTCGTTCCTTCTTCTAACATTTTTAGTTCTGTAGAAGGAGGGTAGTTTCTTCATCAATAGTTTGAGTGATGCCTTCAGTGGCAGAAGTGGTTTTATCTTGTGTATTTTTTCTGTAGTAAAAAGGTGGTTTCTTCATTAATGGATCCTGTTGTACCTTCAGCAAAAGGAGTCGTACCTGTTGTACCTTCAGCAAAAGGAGTCGTACCTGTTGTACCTTCAGCAAAAGGAGTCGTACCTGTGTACCTTCAGCAAAAGGAGTCGTTTCACCTTCTGGCCTTCCTTGCTCTGTAGTAACTGTAGGACTTGTTTCTTTAATAGTTTCAGTGGTGCTTTCAGTAGAAGGTGAAGTCGTTTCATCTTGTGAACTTCCTTGCTCTGTAGTAAACAAGGTGGTTTCTTCATTAATAGATCCTGTGGTACCTTTAGAGGCAAAAGGAGTCGTTTTATCTTCTGCCCTTCCTTGCTCAGTGGTAAGTGTAGTAGTTTCTTTATTAATGGTTTCAGTGGTGCCTTCCGTTGCAGGAGATGTACTCCCACCATCTTGAACATTATTATCTGAGGTAGTTTTTTCTGTAATAAATTCGGTGGTACTTTCAATGGCAAAAGGAGTCGTGTCATATTCAGGTCTTCCTTGCTCAGTAGTTACAGTAGTAGCAGCATCATCAACGGATTTAGTGGTGCCTTCGGTTGCAGCAGATGTACTCTCAGTTGCAGTAGATGTACTCCAACCATCTGTACTTTCATGAAATGTATTAGCAGGGTAGTTTTTTCTGTACTAGATTCAGTAGTAGCTTCTGTAGTTAAGGGAGTCGTTCCATCTTTTGGATTTACTTGCTCTGTAGCAGTTGGACCAGTTTCTTTATTTGTGGTTTCTGTGGTGCCTTCGGTGGCAGGAGTAGCTCCATCATCTGTACTTTCCTGAAGCATACCAGCAACGGTAGTTTCGTTGTCAAGAGATTCTGTGGTACTTTCCAAGGTGAAAAGAGTCGTTCCATCTTCAGATTTCCTCCCATCCATAGTGGTTTCATAAGTAGTATCATCATGGGATCTCCCTTCTGCAGTTTCAGAAAAAGGAGGCGTTTCACTTTCTGTGGTGTGCTCACTCGTAGTTGTTTCGCCGTCTGAACGAAATTCTACTGTAGTAGCAAAGGTAGATGCTTCAACGGACAAAGATTCAGTTGTAACAGACGACGTGGTTCCCTCATCTGTTACAGAAGTTATCCCTACGCTAGTGGTGGAGTCAGTGGTATACAAGTCTTTTGCAGTAATCGTTTCGGTAGTTTCAATCGACTGAGGAAACTCATTGAGTTTCGTTGTAGGTGCCTCAGTTACGTCCATTTCGATTGTAGACTTAATTCCTTGATCAGTCGTATGTGCAATAGTTTCTAACATAGCAGAGGTTGTTTCTACGCCGGTACTAGAATCTGTGGTCTCTGTGTGAAAAGCATATGAGGGTAAGTCTACGTGCTGAGCCGACGTCACTTGAACACTTGTCATTTCATTAGTTTCAGTCAAACCAAATGTTTCTTCCTCTGTAGTGGAAGATTCTGTGATTGCGGTTTCAGCTGTTGTCTCTTCTAAAGTAGTTGTGGAAAACGTATTTTCAGCTTTAGTCGAGGTCGACGGGTAATAAGTGGTGGTTTCTTCTTTACCTTCACGTTCGGTTGTTGGCTGCTCGGAGGCGTAACTGGTTCCTTCTCCGAGGAATCCTGTGGTCGTTTCTTCGGTTGGTGTCTCTGATCGGATGCGAAAAGTTGTTGTTTCACCAAAAGTTGTTGGTATTTGGGTTGATGGATGCTCCGATTCCGAGATAGTTGATTCAGAAAATGATCCTTCTGTGTTCGAAATGTCGAAACTGATTCAGATTTTGTAGTAATTGATTGAGTTGTTGGCTGCTCTGATTCTGAGGGGAAATTTGAAAACTGAGTTGATTCTGCGAATGTGGTGATTGGCTGGGTAGTTGGATTCTCTGATTCTGAACGAAAATAAGTGTATTCGGTAGTGTATGCTTCTGTTGTCGGAAACTTTGAGACTGATTCTGTGCTGTAAAGAAAGGATTCCTCACTTCTTCCTTCAGCAGGAAATGTTGTTCCAAGCGAAGTTGGCGGCTCAGATTCAGAGCGAAAAGTACTGGCATCAGTTGATCTATCTGTTTGAAATGTAACTTCACTTGTCTGCTCATGGAACTCACTCCCTCCGCCTTTGTCACGAAACGTTGTGAACGAACCATGGGTAGTTGAAACGTCCAATGGAATAGAGGTTTCGGTGGTAGAGCCGGTTGATTCTGATTCTGAGTATTCAGATTCAGTCGTGTATAAAGAGTTATTCTTAGTATCATCTTGAAACGTTGTTGTTTGACTTGGCTGCGTGGATTCTGTCCCATAATTAAATTTCGTCGTCGATTCTTCAATGGCCCATGTCGACTTGAATTCCGTAGTGTATTCATCTTGAGAAGTAGGGCCGCCGGTTAGTTGGTCGAATCGGAGGAAGTAACATTTTCATCAAAACGATACTCGGCGGTAGTGTCAACCATAGTAGTTCCCTCATAAGTATCGTTTTCAAATAGTGTAGATTCCGTGGTGGGGAGAGTAGAAGTCATAATAGAAGTGATGAAATCGACGATTGAATACGTAACTTCATTTGTCGTACTTTCTGTCGAATTCAAACTGCCATCCGTTGTATTTACAGCATAGTCTTCCGTTCGAGCAAACATATTCCAGAACGCCATAGTAGTCGTTTCTGTCCTTTCAACTGTAGATGGTTGTTCCCTTAAAAGCGAATCGGGCGCTAAGCTCGTCACGGAATTATCGAAATGAAATGTACTTTCATAACTTGGAGTCGAAAATTCAGTTGCAGTTGATCGATCATACTCCATGGTTTGATGGCTCGAAAGTCCCAATTCCTGCGTACTGTATTCAGCAGTTGTACTTTCCGACCCATTTTCAGGAGCATTACTTATATTTTCCGTGGTTGAATCAATAAATTTACCTTTTCCAACAGGTTTGCTGGTCATAAGTTCATCCATTAGGGTACTTGTTGATTCGGTAGTTGAGTATTGGGTTGTCAAAGCATCTTTAGCAGAGTAATCATCACTTACAACAGTGCTTATGGGGCTATAAGAAGTTGAAGACATTTCATCGGTGGTAGATTGAGTATGAAAAGTGGAACTTGGAAATGTTTCTTCCGTTACATGCTCTCTACTTCGTTGAGTTTGACCAAATTCGTTCGTCTCAGTAGTAAAATCAATTGTTTTTTCCTTTCCTAAGGTAGTTGCATCGTCCATCTGAGTAGATGTTGATTCTGTAGTAGAGGATTCGGTGGATGAAATGTCTGTGGTTAAGTAATCATCATTTGGAGTTTGCGTGCTGTAAACTGTTGAATATGACATTTCATCGGTGGTGGATTGGCCAAAAGAAGTTAAACTTGTAGAAGTAGCTTCTTCCATTTCGCTCTCCACCGATTTATTTCCTGTTGTATCTTTAACAATTTCCGTTGTAAAGTCAATAGATTTTCCTTTTCCTGAGGTGTCACCGTTTGTTGCTTCATCCATTATGGTTCTTTCTGTAGCAGAATATTCTGTAGTAGAATATTCTGTAGTAGAATATTCTGTCGTAGAATGTTCTTCTGTCGTAGAGTGTTCTTCTGTAGTAGAATATTCTGTCGTAGAATGATCTTCTGTAGTAGAATATTCTGTCGTAGAATGTTCTTCTGTAGTAGAATATTCTGTCGTAGAATGATCTTCTGTAGTAGAATATTCTGTCGTAGAATGATCTTCTGTAGTAGAGTATTCTGTTGTAGAATATTCTGTAGTAGAAAATTCTGTTGTCGAATCCGTGGTAGATCCTTTTGTCTCCTCAGTGTCCATTTCTGTTATCATTGTTGTCGTTTCCATGGCTTTCGTAGTCTCTTCAGTTTCAGCAAGCGTACTCTCATCCGTTATGTTATATTTTCAGTCGTTTCTGTCGTTATATCACTTTCGGTAGTGGTAATTGTCGAAAATTGAGATTCAGTATTTACATCAGGAACTGTATTTTGACTAGTTTCGTAATCATTAGTGAATAAATAATCAGTCTTATCGGTAACTGTAGTTTCGATAGTCTCTGTGCTAGTTGTGCTTTCAGAACTATCGGTGGAAGTGTGCATAGGTGTTGAAGATTCGGCTTCTAACAGCATTTGCCAGGTAAGAAATCAACAAAGGTAGAGAGAAAAAAAAGCTAGTTAGATATACAGAGTGCAAAATTTTACAAAACATTTCTTTTCTTAATAGACTTGTGTAGAAGGAAGAAAAGCATTAGTAATAGCATAACCACCACAGACAGATCTAAAATTAAGTAATAAAATCAAAATATTATAATCAAAGACTACAGCAGAAGCCATGCACATGCAGTTTTTCTATACAACACTATGTACAAATAAAAAAACCAAAATGGCCAGACAGTCCAATGAATGGCTACTAGAAGGTCAAAAAATCAAAAACATTCTAAATGATTTTTAATTCACAGACTTGAAAATGAATAAAAAGTTTTTGAAAATGCAAAATGATGCAGACATGGTACTTTTTGTATTTTTTTCTACATGAATATTGGCATTCCTGCGAAATCCCCATGCTGCAGTCTGTGCTTTGCACTTGAACATCTCCTTCTGGACAAGCCCATTATGGTTTCTTTCAAATTTTTATTTAAAAGAATTGAAAAAAAGATTTAAAAATCAGAATACACTGATTCTTAATATCTTTTATCAAGGTTGCCAAATTCACAAATAGGTTGAAAGCTTGACTGGGTATTTAGTCCACCTGCATCTGAGAATTTGGCATCCCTGATACACATAATGTACAGATAGTAAAAAATAATGTACAAAATAAAGATATAGGAAGAAAGTGTTGCTATCTGGTCGTTGAGCAGACATGCTAAAGAATTCAAGTGTCGTTAATCTTGAACTTTTATTCAAAGGAAGTAAAGGTGATAAAAAGTCGGAAAGAGAGAAAAAATAATATACAAAAATTAAATAGCCCACGGTTTTTATGATTTCCAATAAGCGAAACGGAAAAAATATCAAAAATGTATTTATAGTTTTCTTCATTCTGCAAATTTACATGAAAAAAAGAGAAAGCGGAAATTGTCGTAAAAACTTTTAAAGAATTTTTTTGCGAAATTTTTACATAAGTTTGGTTTGTCGCAATAACCGTTTTTAGAGAAGAAAAGAAGAATTTTAAAATAACTTTAAACTAACTTACAAAGTCTATATCATCTTGAAACAGTCTCGGCGCTGATGGCGTTCGCTGGCCTAATATCTCGAATTTTTATAGGGGGGATTTTAAGGAGGGATTTATGACAAAACAGCAACACACTTACTGCGTTTTCTTCGATGGGTATTTAACTGTTTGATGAATATAAAAGTCTTACCTTTGATGCAAGCGCCGGTAAGTTGATCACAAGCCGAACCTGGCGGACAGTGGTCGCATCCAGTCGTTACTACTCGGTCTTCACCTAAGAAAAAGAATAAGCATTTTAGATAGCATGTAGGGCAAACATCACCGGGAATCAAGATTTTATTGTATTTAAAAAAATTACTTTGAGCAACACAGTTGCAGCCGTCGCAAATCGTATTGGCTGTACCTCGGCAGTCGGAATTTTTCTGGCATTGACAAACTGTAAACAAAATAATTAAAATAATTGAAAGCTAAAAGGCGTTTCTGTTTCTTGCCTTTTACACAAGCGGGATGGTGGTCGTGTACTTGGCATTCCTCGTTAGGGAACAAGGATTAGCGACCAAGCAGGGGTTTCGGCAAGTATTTTCAAAGCAAGATTGATGTGAAGCACAATCGTTTTCATCAAAACAACCAACAGCTGGAAAAACATCATTTGTGAGAAAACGAAGAAATAAGGAGAGGCTACTAGTGCTACTAGTAGAAAAGAGACAAGAATAAAATCAGCACAGAGAAAGGACAATAAGGTAGCATGCAAAAATAATGGCATAACCGTCACCACAAAAAAATAAAAATATCGAAAGAAGATTGCGTGAAGTATAAATAAACAGGCAGAAGATGAAGATTTTCCTTGCTGGACGAAGAAAACATGCACTGAAAAAAAGAAAAAAATAATAAGTGAAAGAAAATTTGAAAAGTGCTAAGGTTTAAACGTAGTTTAAACTTGATTATTATATTCATATAATAATGTCATAATAGTATTTAATGTGATAAAACACACGGATGTCATATTTGTTGTGTGTGGTTTAAGTTTCTCTCGGTGTTCTTTGAGAGAAAAATGGCTTTCCTTCGGTTGAAGAAGTAGATAACGTTCCATTTTTTTTAACTCTCATTTTACCTGGATGTTTGATACAGTCTGAAGTCTGAGTATTGTTTGGCGGGCACAAGCACACAATATCGTCCCGGCTACTCGTACACGTGACGTTTTCAGGGCATGGATTATACACGGCGCATAAACTCGTGCAAGTCGAGTTTATGCAGACTTCGTTTTCAAGGCAGTTTTTGAATGATGTGCATTCTGGGTATGTTGTGTCTGTAGATGTTTGGGTTGTGGTATTGAGGAATCAGAGGTTGAAAAATCAGAAGTCTTGGTCGTTTCCGTAACTGTCCCGAATCTGTCAGCAGGAAGAAGAGTCGGAAGAGATTTGTCTATGTCAGTCGAAAAAACGTCGGTCACTTCTGTTAAAATTATTCCGCTCATTGTACTAGGAATGTTTCCAGTGACTTTTCGTGACTGTAAAGTGGAAGGTTCATAAGTGTTCGAGGTTTGTGTTGCGTTTAATGGATATTTTCCTGGTGGGAAAGTAGGAAGTTCGGTATTCAGGTACAAGTGAGTGGAGGAGTATTCGGTATCGAAATGTAAAGAAGGGGTGGATTCGAGACCAAAATCCGACTGGGTATCTGTAGCGGTAGTTGTCGGCGCAGATTCTGTAGAAATAACAGATGATGAGCCAGTTCTGAAATCGATTGCCGAATATGTAGTAGGTGGAAGTGAGGAACCTTTATCAAGAGTAGTTAGCTCGATTTCTGTAGTTTTAGAGCCACTATCGGTAGTCTGCATCATAGTTGAACCGGTTTCGGTGGTTCCATAAAAGGTGCTCACTTTGTCAGTGACGGTGCTTTCAGCTCCAGCAGTATTTATACCAGAAACTGTAACGGTATTAATGCTAACGGAAGATTCCGTTGGAGTATTGATGAAAGTAGTAAGCGACACTGTGTCATTGATTGTTCCTGTCGTTAAATCACCGATCTCTAACGCAGAAGTTACAGAAGCTGCTTCCGTGATTTCAGTAGTAGATTCTGTATTTCTCTCCTTTTCAAAAGGTGTAGTAGTTTCAAAAGGGGAAGAAGTCACCACATTAAATCCTGAAGTGTAAGAGGGATAAGTTGATTTTAATGTTTGGTCATTTCCAGGTGTGCTTTCGGTCTCTGCCAAAGTAATACCATCACTGACCTCAGTGACAGTTTCTTGGTCAAGTTTCGATTTCGTACTAGTGTGAATAGCAGTGGTAGCGGTAGTTCCAGTATCGAGTTCCGTCAAAAATGAAGCAGTAGTTGGCTTTAATGTACTGTCATACCCCACAGTGCTATGAGTTTTTAGATCCATCTCAGATAGCGTAGTAAGCTCAACTGCTGCAGTAGTTCCTGTACTGGACTCAGTTCCAGATTGAAGGGTCGTTGTTCTGACGTAATATCGTCGGCCTTGGCAGTATTGGTTGCTTGGTCAACCCTTGGAGTTGTACTACGTTCAACAGAAGTTGTGGTCTCAGTATTAGAAATCGTCGTGAACGTAGGAATGGTTGATTTTGACGCACGGTCGTACTCAGTCAGATTTTCGTTTATTTCGTCCATCTTAGATGGCGTAGTAGTCCGAGAAACCTCAGTAGTTTCAGCAGATTGAAGGTTCGTTGTCCTAGACGTTATACCATCGCTCGTAGCAATGTCGGTTGCTTGGTCAATTCTTGATATTGTACTTGTTTCAATGGGGGTGGTGGTCTCGGTAACGGAACCTATCGTATACGTAGAAGCAGTGGATGTTGTTTTAGGCTCGTATCCTCTTGTGAATTCCGTATTTTCGTCCATATCAGACATCCTAGTTGTTTCAATTGCTGCAGTAGTTTCTGTGCCGGCTCAGTTCCAGATTGAAGGGTCGTGTTCTAGACGAGATATCGCCGGTCTTGGCAGTAGTGGTTGCTTGGTCAACTCTTGAAGTCGTACTACTTTCAACAAAAGTAGTGGCCTCGGTATCGGATACCGTCGTGAATGAAGGAACGGTTGATTTTGACATACGGTCGTACTCAGTGGGACTTTCGGTATTTTGTCCATCTTAGATTGTGTAGTAGTCTGAGCAACCTCAGTAGATTCAGCAGATTGAAGAGTCGTTGTTCTGAACGTTATACCATCGCTCGTAGCAGTGTCGGTTGCTTGGTCACTTCTTGGTGTTGTACTAGTTTCAAGAGGGGTTGTAGTCTCGGTAAAACCTGTCGTAAATGTAGAAGCAGTCGATGTTGTTTTACGCTCGTCTCCTTTTGTCATTTCGGTTTTTTCGTCCATATCGGACATCGTAGTTGTTAAAATAGATGCAGTAGTTTCTGTTCCGGTCACAGTTCCAGATTGAAGGGTCGTTGTTCTAGAAGTAATACTATGGGTTATAGCAGCATTGGTTTCTTGGTCAACTCTTGAAGTTGTACTAGTTTCAATAGAAGTAGTGGTCTCAATATCGTAAATCGTAGTGAATGTTGGTGATTTTGACGAAGTACGATCGTACTCAGTCGGACTTTCGGTCGTTTCGTCTATCACAGAAGACGTAGTTGTCTGAACATCCTTAGTAGTTTCTGCAGATTGAACGTTCGTTGTCCTAGAAGTTATACCATCGCTCGTAGTAGTGTCGGTTGCTTGGTCAACTTTTGATGTACTAGTGACAATGGGTGTAGTTGTCTCGGTAACGGAACCTGACGTAAATGTAGAACCAGTTGATGTTGTTTTACGCTCGTCTCCTTTTGTGATTTCGGTTTTTTCGTCCATATCGGACATCGTAGTTGTTAAAATAGAGGCAGTTTCCGTTCCGGTGTCGGTTCCAGATTGAAGGGTCGTCGTTCTAGACGTGATATCGCCGTCTTGGCAGTATTGGTTGCTTGGTCAACTCTTGAAGTCGTACTACTTACAACAAAAGTAGTTGCCTCGGTATCGGGAACCGTCGTGAATGTAGGAACGGTGGGTTTTGACGAACGGTCGTATTCAGTCGTACTTTCAGATGATGTAGTTGTCTGAGCAACCTCAGTAGTAGCTGCAGATTGAAGAGTCGTTGTTCTAGACGTTATATCATCGCTCGTAGCAGCTTCGGTTGTTTGGTAACGTTTCGGTGTTGTACTAGTTTCAATGGGGGTAGTAGTCTCGGTAACGGAACCTGACGTAAATGTGGAAGCAGTCGATGTTGTTTTACGCTCGTCTTCTTTTGTGATTTCAGTTTTTTCGTCCATATCGGACATCGTAGTTGTTAAAATAGATGCAGTACTTTCTGTTCCGGACTCAGTTCCAGATTGAAGGGTCGTTGTTCTAGAAGTAATACTATCGGTTATAGCAGCATTGGTTTCTTGATCAACTCTTGAAGTTGTACTACTTTCAACAGAAGCAGTGGTCTCGGTATCGAAACCGTCGTGAATGTAGGAACGGTGGATTTTGACGAACGGTCGTATTCAGTCGTACTTTCAGTTATTTCGTTCATCTTAGATGGAGTAGTAGTCTGAGCAACCTCAGTAGTATCTGCAGATTGACGAGTCGTTATTCTAGACGTTATACCATCGCTCGTGGCAGTGTCGGTAGTTTGGTCACGTCTCGGTGTTGTACTAGTTTCAATGGGGGTAGTAGTCTCGGTAACGGATCCTGACGAAATTGTAGAAGCAGTCGATGTTGTTTAAGCTCGTATCCTTCAGTGAGTTCGGTTTTTTCGTCCATATCAGACATCCTAGTTGTTTCAATTGCTGCAGTAGTTTCTGTGCCGGGCTCAGTTACAGACTGAAGGGTCGTTTTTCCAGACGTAATAGTGTCGCTGGTAGGAGCATTGGTTTCTTGGTCAACTCTTAACGTTGTAATAGTGTCAATAGAAGTAGTGCTCTCTACATTAGAAATCGTCGAAAATGTAGAAGGAACGGTTGATTTTAACGTACGGTCCAACTCGGTTGGACTTTTGGTTATTTCGTCCATCTTCGATGGTTTAGTAGTCTGAACAACCTCAGTAGTTCCATCAGATTGAACGTTTGTTGTCCTAGACGTTATACCATCGCTCGTGGAAGTGACGGTTGCTTTGTCAATTCTTGATATTGTACTAGATTCAATGAGGGTAGTTGCTTCGTTAACGGAGCCTGTCGTAAATGTGGAAGCAGTCGATGTTGCTTTACGCTCGTCTCCTTTTGTGATTTTGGTTTTTTCGTCCATATCGGACATCGTAGTTGTTTCAATTGCTGCTAAAGTTTCTGTGCCGGGCTCAGTTCCAGATTGAAGGGTCGTTGTTCTAGATGTAATACTATCGGTTATAGCAGCATCGGTTGCTTGGTCAACTCTTGTAGTCGTACTACTTACTACAAAGTAGTGGCCTCGGTATCAGAAACCATCGTAAATGAAGGAACGGTTGATTTTGACGACGTACGATCGTACTCAGTCGCACTTTCGGTCGTTTCGTCTATCTTAGATGGCGTAGTTGTCTGAACATCCTTAGTAGTTTCTGCAGATTGAACATTCGTAGTCCTAGACGTTATACCGTCACTCGTAGCAGTGTCGGTTGCTTGCTCAACTCTTGATGTACTAGTGTCAATGGTTGTAGTTGTATCGGTAACGGAACCTTTCGTAAATGTAGATGCAGTTGATGTTGTTTTACGCTCGTCTCCTTCTGTGATTACGGTTTTTTCGTCCATACCAGACATCCTAGTTGTTAAAATAGATGCAGTACTTTCTGTACCGGACTCAGTTGCAGATTGAAGGGACGTTGTTCTATACGTTATACCATCGTTCTAGAAGTGTCGGTTGCTTGGTCTAATCTTGACATTGTACTAATTTCAATGGGAGTGCTCGGGTAAAGAGTACCGTCATTATCGGTAGTCATTTCCATAAAAGTAGTTTTGGTTGTAAGGTAGTCATCAGTTTCGATGGAAGATAAAGTTGTTTCGAAGTGTGATCGTAGTCAGTGCTACCATCAATCACTTTTGATGTGGGATAAATTGAGATACCATCCATGGAGAAGAAGTTGTTATCGAGGTTACCTCATAACTAGTAGTTATTTTTTGTTTTCATCCACTACAGATGTAGTAGTTTCAACAGGAGGTATAGTTTCACTTGTTATGTATTTGTGAGTAGTTGTTTCTGATTTCATTGTTGTACTGGAGTCAGTTGTCTTTTCAACATCGGAAGTAGTAGCCTCTGACGCAAAGGCAGTGGTAGAGCCAACTACTTCTGTTGTCGATTTTGGTGTAAGATCATCTGTCGAGGAAGCAATTGTTTTGATGTAGGATAATCTGTTGTAGGAGCAGTTGTGTCCAATGTTTGGTCAGTAGTAGTTTTAGTTCTAATAGAATTGTTGATTGGTCGTCGGAAGTTTCAAAGGGAATTGTGGTAGTTTTCAAAGTATGGTCATATTCAGTAGCAATGCTTGCACCTCTTCCAAAGCAGATGTTGAAGTTTCAAATGGAAATGTTGTTTCTGCAGTAGAGCCTGTTGATGTTATTTCGGAGCCGGTTGCATGTTTAGAAGAAGTTGTTTTATAAATTGAAGTAGTTTCTGTATTTTCATTAATTTTAGACGAAGTGGTCTCAAAATCAGTTGCACTTTCTGTTTCATCCATGCCAAAATCGGTGGTTTTGGGGGCATGAGTAGTTACTGACGTAAAACCTGTTGTTTTCTCAGTGGTGATAGTTTCAGAAGTGCTGCCAAAATCTGTGGCTGTCCCTATTCTCATATCAACCGCAGGTAGTGTCTTAGAAGCAGTCGTGGTTTCAAAATTAAGGTCCATTACAGTTAGTTTCTCCTTGTTCATTCGAAGTAGTTTTGGTGACTGAAGCAGTGGAAGAAGTAGTAGAATCTGCTTCTCCAATTGCTTCGGAGGAAGTAGATAAAGGAGTGTACTTCGTAGAAATTGATTCTGTTACAGCCTCAGAAGATGCTGTCGAAGAAACGGAAAGCGTAGTAGATGACTCATTTATATTTTCCGTAGAACCAAGTGTAACAGTTGATTCTGATCCATCGGTTGTGATTTGAGAGGATGATTTGCCAGTCAGTTCGGTAAGGTCTCCACGGTGGTCGATGAGGCAGATGTGAATTCTGTAGGAACTCGAGTAGTTGTCCGCTCAGAGAGGTCAGTAGCTGTAGTGCCAGCAGTAGTGGATCTCGAAGGAGTAGTTATTTCAAGAGTGGTCATTGTGATATCTATAGGTGGAGTGCTTGCTTCACTGAGATCAATAGAAATTGTCTCAGATGAAGCAGTGGAAGTACTATACTTTCCAGGTTGAGATACAGCAGGTTTTTCCGATTCAGTTGTGATAACAGAAGATGTTGTCCCAAGCGTGTATTCGGTGATAACATCAGTTGTAGTAATCAAGGAATCCGAAGGTAAGGTAGTTGGCTCACGAAGATCTGTTACAGTTACTCTATACGAAGAAGTGGATGACTCTGTGGCAAATGAGGAATCTGAAGTAGATTTTGCTTTAACATCTTTGGTTGTGGATTCTGTCACCGGTTTTGATTCAACGGTTACAGTAGTATCGAGGGAAGTTGATTCTGTTGCGAATTGCGATTCAACAAGTTTCGTCGTTGGAGCTGTAGAAGTTCGCTGTTCAATGGAGGCAGTTGATTCAGCGAATGCTTCCGGTGTTGTAGAATCTGAAGGTAATTGCGAAGATGTAATGTCCGTTATTATGCCTTCAGTTACGTCGAGTTCACCCAACGTAGTACTTCCGCTCTTAGTCGTTACTTCTTCATCAGGTATGGTACTTAGATTTTGATGGTATAAAGTAGAAGTCACTACGGGAACATTCGTTTTTGAAGTTATAGTGGTAACACTCGGAATGCTTGTCTTTGCTGTCGATTCGCTTACGGTTGAATCAGTAACAGTTTCGAAGACGGCCAATTTTGTCACAGTAGACTGTTCATTAGTATATGAAGTTACTTCTCTTTCAGTGGATGTTATAGGTGGTTCGCCTGTCGTAGCGGATTCAGTCAAATCAGTTGTTTTGGTACTTAACATTGTTGTAGTTGATGACAAGCCCTCTACAGTTTCTGCTTGCGAGGACATTGTAGTAACTGGTTTCGTACTACTTAAGTCAGCAGAAGATTTGGTATTTGTTGTGGTTGTTTCTATGTCTGAATCCGTATTCGTTACCGTCATTGAACGTTCTGAGGTCGTTTTTTCAATAATCGTAGTCAAGCCAGAAGTAACTTCGATTGTTTTATCGCCTAAGGTTGAATGAAGTAAGTTTTCGGTTGTATAAGTATCTGTAGGTGTCTGGATTGGTTCACTGTACTCCGTACTCATTTCTGTAGAGATAGATCCAGTAACAGTTGTAACGTCCTGTTCGACCGTTATTGAAGTGTCTGTGGTTGGAATTTGTTGTTTAGTCGTTTGGAAACCTGTAGAATCAACAAGAGTGCTAATAGAGTCACCGATTTTTGATGTACTAATGGTAACATAAGGAGTAGTAGCTGTTGACAAAGTAATTCTTTCAGAAGCCGTTTCAGTTTGCGATGGTAGTTCAACTGTGGTAAGCCTGTCAGTCGATGACTCCGATTCTGGCGTTGTTGGTTGAATCTTGGTTGAACTCTCGGTTTGAGTAATAATTTTCTCCGGAGCATCGGACGTTGAGTCCTCCGATTCAGTGAGTTCTGTTGGTACAGTGAGGTCATTTGAACCGTACTTGGTTCCACAGTTGTGGGCGCGTCAAGAGTCGTAAGTCTCGTCTTGGGACTTGCAACTGTAGTGAACCCATGAGAACTACTTATTGGAGTTGTTTCAAAAGTTTTAAACGTGGAAGTTATGGTTGAATCAGTTGGTAATGAATCTCGAGTTTTAGCGAAATCAGTTGTAAATGGTACAATGGTCTCTCCAGTTACAGAAGACTGAGTAGTGTCAACTGTATCGGTAATTTAGTGGTAGCAGAAGTTCCAGTTGTTAAGCCAGGGCTTGAAAAATCATTTTCAGGTGAAGTCGATGTAGTTTCAGTCTGAGTAGATGTTGTCGAACGATCTCCGCTGTAAGGTATTTCGTTGAAGGTAAAGTATCAGATTCATCTGCCAAAGTAGTACTTTCATAAGGATGTGTTCCCATAACATGAGTCGCTCCTGATAGTTCGGTTATTGGACTACTAGCAGGTTCGGTTGTAGATTCAGTAGAGGAAAGGTCATTTCAGTAACAGTAGTCTCTGTGCTTCCTGAAATTTTCTCAGAACTGGTAGGTTCCATCGTCTGAGAATACCCTACATTCGTAATTTGATCTCCAACTGTTGAAGTAACAAGACTGGTAGGAAAGGAGCTGGATTTGTATTCGGTAGTCATTTCAGAATCAGTCCTTTCGGCAGTGGGAGATGTAACATAAGTAACATCCTGCGATGGACGAGTACTGAACGTGGTTTCATAGTCTGAGGTAGAGGGTATCCTAGTACTAGCATAGTTGTCCGTTGTCGTTGGCGTTTGAATTCGTGTGCCAAGTTGCGGTGGCATTAAAGTTGTCTGAATCGGTTTAATTGTTTCATCTTCTACTGTTGTGCTCGGAATAGTTGTAATTGATGAAGAACGTTCTGGTGTCGATGTTCGCATCGCCTCTTCAACGATAGTGGTATCGCTTCCGTAAGTCGTAGCATCATTACCGACAGTAGTAGTCCTTTCGGCAGTGGGAGATGTAACATAAGTAACATCCTGCGATGGACGAGTACTGAACGTGGGTTCATAGAATCGTTTGAGGTAGAGGGTATCCAACTACTAGCATAGTTGTCCGTTGTCGTTGGCGTTTGAATTCGTGTGTCAAGTTGCGGTGGCATTAAAGTTGTCTGAATCGGTTTAATTGTTTCATCTTCTACTGTTGTGCTCGGAATGGTTGTAATTGGTGAAGAACGTTCTGGTGTCGATGTTCGCATCGCCTCTTCAACGATAGTGGTATCGCTTCCGTAAGTCGTAGCATCATTACCGACAGTAGTTTCATCAATACGAGTTCCATAGCTCGTTTCATAGGTCTCGGTGGTAACGGGTACCCTAGTATCTTCTTCTGAAGTAGGCATTTGAGTTTGTGTGTCAAATGAGATGGCGTTAAAGTCGTGATAATCGGTCCCTCAGTTTTATTTTCTACTGTTTTGCCTGGGGTGATGGTAATAGTGTCAGTATCGGTTGTAGTCGTTTCATCCGATTGGGACGGTGGGTGTAACGGTGAAATCTCCAGACGTTGAACTTTCATCTCCAACAGTCTGAAGAGTTGTCATTCTGAGAGTAGTGTTTTCATAGGTTCCCGATGTGATTGTCGAAGACAAATCAGTAGTGGATTCCAACCCTGCCGTTGAGTAATGTTTTGTCAGTCGTGGTGTCTTCATTATTCAAACGAACGTCATTCCCCTAATCGTTGTACTATCAACATCTAATGTTGTACGGGTGAACTACTAGGGAAGTCGGATGTAGTTTTTGTTGCAGAAAATGAGGGTTCGGTTACGCTTTCTAGTGTTGTACCTTCAGGAATGTCAAATAGAGTAAATGAAACTCCTCCGAATGAAATCGGTTGTGGAAGGCGCTGTTTAACAGTATCAGATTTCGTGGTAGTTTCGATCAAGGTTGTCTTATCTAAATCTGAAGGTGTACTATCCTTGGGCGTTATATTTTGTTCTGTTGTGTCAACATAGTCAACAGTGGTCCTACTAGTATCCATTATCGGTGTTGTCGTTTCGATGTGAGCACTAGAGTCAACGGTGGTATGCTCCGTGCTTCCGGAAGCGGGGATATTAGTTGAAGTAGGTTCTGTGGAACTATCACCAGATTCAGTGCTTAATGCTTCTACAGTGACAGTTGAACTCGTTTGGGACTCGGTCATCGAGGAGGTCTTTGGACTTGTGGTTTCTGAAGCATCAGTGGTATACGAAGTTGTCGGGGCTTCTGAATTCGTGGGTCCTAAATCTGTCCGTACATCTATTTGAGTCGAATCTGTAGTGCTAAGGGATTCGGGCGTTGTCGATACAGTACCTAAATCCCTGTCACCGACCATTGTTCATGTAGAAGTGGGCTCCATTTTCGTAGTTCTGATTCAGAAGTCGTCATACGACTTGTTCCTTCCGAATAAAATGTGGTTTCTTCGATTTGCCAGACGGACTGGACTGTTCTGAAATCATTTTCTGTGTAGTGACACTGCCAGTTGGAAGTTTCTGTTACCAAATCGAACACTCCTATAGTTTCTTTTTTCATCATCGGCATTGTTGACATTGATTCTGCGGGTTTAGTCGAAAGAGTACTTGTTTTAGGAAATAACGTTGAAAAGTGAGTTCCAATCGTTTTGTCATAAGTAGTCTCTTGGGAGGTTGTTACTCATAGTGGGAAACACCGTAGTTCGATCAACGGGAGTAATAGTACTTAAATCTGCAGTTGTCAGCGTAGATTTTGGATACATCTTGGAAAAATCAGTTCCTGTAGTTTTATCTGTAGTAGTTTTTGGAAAGTCCGGAAACGATCCGTAGAAATATCAACCTGGGTTGTATAAAGGTTTCCTTTGTACTTTCAGTAAATTTTGTATTAACCTCTTCAGTCCTGAAGATTGAGTCGTTTTGTCTGAAAAAGTGTCTGATGTTGTAGAGTAGTCTTTAGTGGTTTCATAAATAGTGATATCGCGATGTGAAGTAGTGGTAATACTGTCGTTTTATCTTCTTCAGCTGGAGATTTTGGGCTCATTGTACTTGCAGTATCTTCAGGAGTCGAACTGGGGGAACTTGAGTCACCACCAGCCGATGTGTAAGAGGTGCTCTCGATATCACGACCTACAGTAGTCGGGAAAGCTGTGTATCTTCAGGTATTTTTGGCTTGGTGTACTACTCTGTAAAGTGAAAGAAGTCGTTGGGGCATTGGAAACAGTCGAAATTGCGTCGTTTCACCAGAAGACGCCTCTTTACTGCTTTCATACGACGTAAAAGTATTGCTCTCAGGACCTGAAGTTGTTGGTGGGAAAACAGTTGTGGGGACTTCATCAGATTTTGATCTGAATGTACCCGTTTGGGAAATCACAGTAGTCGTGGGGTCATATGATGTTTCAGTAAATGATCGGTTTGATCATTACCAAGAGTTGTGTATGTTGGTCCTTAACACTTTCAGTAAACGTTGAATTTTCAACGTCCACGGTGCCGGTTGACTGTGTAGTTTCATATGAAAATTCGTCAGAAGGAGTAGAATGGGTAATGCTTTCAAACGTCGTGACTTTATGGTCGTAAGTTGTAGTACGTTCTAATTCACCAGCAGGGGATTTAGGGCTTAAAGTAGAAGTAAGAGAGCCTTCAGTAGTTTTATAAGACTCCGTAGAAGAGTTAGTAGAACTATCAATATTAGTAGTAATTTCTGTTTGAGATGTAGAACCTTCACTAGACGTGGTGCCTGATACAGTCGATTTTTCAACACTACCAGTCCTACTAAAAGTTTCTGTCGTACTATCAAAAGTTTCGGTTGTTTGAGCAGTTTTGAAAGTAGATCCTCTTTACTATTTCTTGCGTCATAGTGGTAGGCACGAAAGAACCAGTAGTAGTTACAGCACCAGTGGTAGTTTCAAAACTGATAGTAGTGCTAGGCGGCTGCGTTGAACTAGCGATACCCATATTGCTTATTGATGATCCTGTCGGTAACGGAACTGTTGGAGAAAATGTGGTAGAAACCAATGGTTGCGTGGTAAAGTCTTTTTTTGATGATAAGGTTGTGATGCCTATCTCCATTGTATCAAATGTCGAGATAGACTCCGTGGAAGTTTTATGTCCAACCGTCGTATACGTTGATTGGTCCTTATCATAGATCCCGGTTTTAGAACTAAGATCTTGGACAGTAGTGATTGCAGGTTGATTGCCTGGTCCTAAAGTAGTTGAATCTGTGCTTGGCGGTTCTGTTCCCAAACGTTGATCTACCATTGTAACAGTTCGTATCGAACCTAGCATCATAGTTTCTTGCGTTGTGGGGTTCTCTGTAATCGTTACGACTGATGTGGTATCGACTCTTCCGGATATTGTGGACTCAGTGCTCGAAAACGATGGTTGGTAACCTTCACTGTTAGTTAGAGCAGTCAAAGGCGTTCCTGATGACATCGTGAAATCAGTGGTTGTTTCGTTAGTTCGTCGACACCAATTGTCGTAGGTCCGCTAGCAAGTTGTTGGATGCTTGTTGAACCTAAATGGGTAGTAATTTCTGCAGCTGTAGATCCTTCAGTTATTGAAGGCTCTGTAGTGTATCGTGACGTTTGAGTACTTCCAAACCATGATGTTGGGGTTCTTATAGTAGGTTTAGTGTTTGTGGTGGTCATATCCGTACTTGATGCTTCAGTAGTAATTTTATCTTCATCTTCTATATTATTAGTTCTAGATGGTAAATCATCACTAAGAGTAGTAATCGAATCCATAGCATTAGTATAATTAATGTTGTCTAACGTTGTGGTAACTGAAACGCCTAAAGTAGTCTGTGTGGGTTCTGAGTAATTATTAGGAAATCTTTCAGTGGTCACAGTTTGCTTGGTATTATCGGAAACGGTGCTAGTAAATCCTTCGCTACTATCAGAGGAGATTGAAAAAGTACTGCCAGATGAAGGGCTTGTTTCAAAGGAAATGGTAGCATCCCTACCAGCGGTGGTAATATCAGAAGAAAAGGTATGAGATTCAACGGTTGTAGCATCCTGAACAGTGGTAAACGTTTTGCAGTCGGCATTATTCCAGAATCTGTGGTCATTTAGGTTTTTTAGATCCTGTATCCGACATTGTTGTACCAACGGATGTCATGTCATATGATGAGACGTAAGTGCTACTCGAATCGACGCTCGTTGGCTCGGTGACTAATAAGCTCGAAGTGCCAAATTGTCCGATAGTAGAAGATTCTTCTGAGCTGTTTATGTCAGCAGTTGTGCCTTTGGTTCCTGATCGCGTCGCATCAGAAGCAATTAAGGTAGCTTCTGTATTGTCTTGTCTAAAGGTTGTTAGGTCAGGGAGCTCTGTTGCTGTTTGAGAATCTACACCTATTCTGTCCTGAACAGTGGTAAATGTATTGTCCGTTAACATCACGCCATTTGATGTCGTCTGAGAATCCGTAGTAGTTCTGTCCTGTAGAGTGGTAAAAGGTCTATCCGTTTGTCTTACTCCAGATTCTGTGGTCGTATCGGGTTTTCTAGAAGTTTCTTTTGACAGTGTTGTTGCCATGGATGTAGGTACGGTCGTCTCATCTGTTGCTCCGTAAGTGCTACTCGAATCGAAACGAGTTGACTCCGTGAGCAATGAGCTCGAAGTGCCATATCGTCCAATGGTGGTCGATTCTTCTGAACTGGTGATGTCAGCTGTTGTACCAGCAGTTTCAGATGGCATAGCCGCCGTGGTAATTACATTAACTTCTGTTTTGACATCGCTACTCATGGTTGTTATGTCACTGAAAGCGGAAGTCGTCTGAGAATCCGTAGTAGTTCTGTCCTGTAGAGTGGTAAAAGGTCTACCGTTTGTTTTCCTCCAGATTCTGTGGTCGAATCGGGTTTTCTAGAAGTTGCTTCTGTCAGTGTTGTTGCCATGGATGTAGGTACGGTCATCTCATCTGTTGTTCCGTAAGTGCTACTCGAATCGAAACGAGTTGACTCCGTGAGCAGTGAGCTCGAAGTGCCATATCGTCCAATGGTGGTTGATTCTTCCGAACTGGTGATGTCAGTGTTGTACCTTTTGTACCAGCAGTTTCAGATGGCATAGCCTCCGAGGTAATTACGTTTGCTTCTGTTGTGACATCGCTACTCATGGTTGTTATGTCACTGAAGCCGGAAGTCGTCTGAGAATCCATAGTAGTTCTGTCCTGTAGAGTGGTAAAAGGTCTATCCGTTTGTCTTACTCCAGATTCTGTGGTCGTATGAGGTTTTTAGAAGTTGCTTCTGACAGTGCTGTTGCCATGGATGTAGGTACGGTCATCTCATCTGTTGTTTCGTAAGTGCTACTCGAATCGAAACGAGTTGACTCCGTGAGCAATGAGCTCGAAGTGCCATATCGTCCAATGGTGGTTGATTCTTCTGAACTGGTGATGCAGCTGTAGTACCTTTTGTACCAGCAGTTTCAGATGGTATGGCCTCCGAGGTAATTACGTTAGATTCTGTTGTGACATCACTACTCATGGTTGTTATGTCACTGAAACCGGAAGTCGTCTGAGTATCTAGGGTTGTTCTGTCCTGCGCAGTTGTGGAAGGTCTATCCGTTTGTCTTACTAGAGACTGTCGTATAGGGTACTAGAAGTTGCTTCTGACAGTGTTGTTGCCATGGATGTAGGTACGGTCATCTCATCTGTTGTTTCGTAACTGCTACCGAATCGAACGAGTTGACTCCGTGAGCAATGAGCTCGAAGTGCCATACTGTCCAATGGTGGTGATTCTTCTGAACTGGATGTCAGTGTTGTACCTTTTGTACCAGCAGTTTCAGATGGCATGGCCTCCGAGGTAATTACGTTAGATTCTGTTGTGACATCACTACTCATGGTTGTTATGTCACTGAAACCGGAAGTCGTCTGAGTACTAGGGTTGTTCTGTCCTGCGCAGTTGTAGAAGGTCTATCCGTTTGTCTTACTCGAGACTCTTGGTCGTATAGGGTACTCTAGAAGTTGCTTCTGACAGTGTTGTTGCCATGGATGTAGGTACGGTCATCTCATCTGTTGTTTCGGAAGTGCTTCCCGAATCGATACGAGTTGACTCCGTGAGTAATGAGCTCGAAGTGCCATATCGTCCAATGGTAGATGATTCTTCTGAACTGGAGATGTCAGCTGTTGTACCTTTTGTACCAGCAGTTTCAGATGGCATGGCCTCCGAGGTAATTATGCTAGCTTCTGTTGTGACATCGCTACTCATGGTTGTTATGTCACTGAAACCGGAAGTCGTCTGAGTATCTAGGGTTGTTCTGTCATGCGCAGTTGTAGAAGGTCTATCCGTTTGTCTTACTCGAGACTCTATAGTCGTATAGGGTACTCTAGAAGTTGCTTCTGACAGTGTTGTTGCAATGGATGTAGGTACGGTCATCTCATCTGTTGTTCGTAAGTGCTACCCGAATCGATACGAGTTGACTCCGTGAGTAATGAGCTCGAAGTGCCATACTGTCCAATGGTAGATGATTCTTCTGAACTGGAGATGTCAGCTGTTGTACCTTTTGTACCAGCAGTTTCAGATGGCATAGTTGTACCAGCAGTTTCAGATGGCATAGCCGCTGAGGTAATTACGTCAGCTTTTGTAGTGATATCGATACTCATGGTAGTTATGTCAATGAAATCGGAAGTTGTCTGAGAATCTATGGTTGTTCTGTCCTGTACAGAGGTAAATGGTCTATCTGTTACCATTACTTTGAGTTCTGTGGTCGTCCCGGGTTTCGCAGAAGTTCCTTCCGAGAGTGTTGTATCCATGGACGTCGGTATGGTCATCTCATCTGTTGCGTCGTAAGTGCTACTCGAACCAATACTTGTTGACTCTGTGATCAATGAGCTAACAGTAGATGATTCTTCTGAGCTGGTAATGTCAGTCGCAGTGGCAGTAGTTCCTGACGGTGATGGTCGAGTATAAATCTCCGTTGTTTCTGCTGTGACGCTTTCAGTGTAGTCTGCAGACGTTTGAGAAACTACACTACCCATGTCTTCTTCTGTAGTTCCAGTTCTATCTTCCAACATTTTATCGGATTCAGTAACCGTCTCAGGCGTTGTAGAAGCTAAATCCCATTTTGTTGTATCTGTTGACGTTTTGGTGATTTTTTCATCTGAAGTGACATATGGAGTAGTCAAATCAGTGGATGTTGGATGAGAGAACAAAGTTGAGGTGTCAGAATGTTCAGTACTGGAAGAACCCACGATGTTCTCTTCTGTACTTGTGGTCTCATCAAATAACGTTCCTGATGGCGTTGCTTGAGTAATAACTACCGTAGTTTTAGAGCCACTTGAATAAGTTATTGAATCAGTTGTAGAGTCAGCAAATTCCGTGGTAGCGACACTGTCCATTTCTTTGGTAGCGTCCTTAATCGATATCTTTCTTGAGGTTTTCGTGGTCGATTCATTCTTTGAGGGTTCTGAGGTACTCGGGAATACAGTGATTGAGGAAGTGGAAGCTTCAGTGGGAGTGTTGTTGGAATTTCAGGAGTTTTATCTGTGGTGGTGTAGAGTGTATGTGTTGATGTCAGTAGAAAAATCAATAGTTGAAATGGTATGTTCATTGTAAGTAGTTGCGGAGTCCATTTGAGTAGTTTGGTTCCTAAAGTGGTCCTTTCGTATTTAGTCTCCTCAGTCGAAATTTCACCATCATTTGGAGTCGTGGTTCCGAATCTAATGTCAATCAGCGTCGCATAGTCAGAAGTGGATTTTTCAGAATCGGGGAAAACGGTAGTGAATGGAATGGTAGTGTCTTGACCAGTCGTAAACAAGATCGTGTCATTGAAAATACATTTGACATAAGGGTCGCCATAGAAATACTCTCGGCAAACGCAACTAACATTGTGTGCTTGTGTTATACACTCGGCATTGTCCCCGCATTTGTTCATTGTTGTGCAAGGATCTGTGCATTTCCCTTCAACGCAGATGTGTTTGTCTGTGCATTGGTTATCCACAGTGCAGCTGACATCGTCAACTCTTTGTCTGTGAATAAATATTTATGTTATTTACAATATTTTATGTTAGTAATCATAAAACCTGTAATTGTCATGCTTGTTACAGTTATTTACAAAATGTCTTTTCAATTTTATGTTTAAAATTTAAAATTTTTGATAATTTAAGTGAAAAGTTACTTTGATGGTTTATTAAAAACTTGATTTTAAATGAATCTAAAATGTTTTTACCTTTGACACATCCATATTTTTGATCTGCCGTAAATCCCTTGGGGCAAAACTTGCAGACAGGCTTATGGTCTTCGACAAAGCAAGGTGCATTTTGAGGGCAAGTTGTGTTTATACAAGGGTTCACACACTGAAAGTTCGTGCAAGCTAAATTTGGAGGACAACCCGTGTCTCGTAGACATATAGAAACTGAAGGGTTACAATTCTCAGTGCAGACGCAAACGGGCTTGTGGTTGAGAACCAGGCAAGTTCTATTTTCGGAGCAAATGCCCGGATGACAAGGATTCGAACACATTCCCGAAAAACAAGCAGTATCGGAAGAACAGTCTGTACTCGTTTTGCACTGGGGCTCGGCATCGCACATTGCAGTTCGCCAGTTTCGCTAAGAGAGAAGCCAAATTTACAAACACAAAAGGGACGATGTTCGCGAACTTGACATCTTTTATTCTGACTGCAAACTATTTCGTACACGGGTCTTGACATTCTTCTTTGATGCACGAAAAACTTCCAGGGCAGTCCATATTGTTTTTACATTTCTGCGAAGGGATTCTCGGCGATGAACTTTTACAATTAACGTCAACGGTACACGATACGGTCGGGTCTCCGGTATGGCATTGAGGACAAGAGCAGACCGCTCTATGAAATACAGGCTGGCAAAGAGCGTTCAAACCGCATGAACCCCTGATATTGCACACCTCAATGCACTCGCCATTGATGCAAGCCTTCTCATTTGGGCAGTCTACGTCCGCCTTGCACTCGCTCTCTACATACCACCAATTCAAGTATATTTAAGAAAGTTAAATTATTATTAGAGAGGACAGATTTGTGAAAGAACTGTGAAAGATTCTTTCTCACCATGCTCTATTTACAAATCAAAACAACAGAAGGGAAGACTAATAGACACTTAAGTGCTAAGAAAACAAGCTTTCAATCCCAAATCCACATAAAATTATCTACATTGTGAGATTAATTTCTTTCACAGTTCCCAATCTGCCTTCTCGTTAACAAAAACTACCTTAAAACTAAATAAAAACTATTAAAAAGCGATATTTTCATATTGGGGTACTTGATAATGAGGTAGTGGCAATTTGATTAGGGGACAGTCTTTACGTTAGCAAAAAGGTAGATTGGAAGACTGTTTTGAATATCTCACAACTTTTAAAGGGACTGTAAATTGTAAAAAAAATTTTCTTCTTTTTAAAATTTAAAAACAAAATATTTACAGTTCCAATCGCTATACAAATTCCCCTTAAGTGCCTCGCCCTTGGTTTGTTTTTTACACTGTACACTGACATGCTAATTGTTTCCTCATGCAAAATTGTGATTTGATATGTAAAGAAAAAAAATATTTACAATCAAAATTTGTGTTTTGTTGATTCAGTAACCTATCTTTTATGTTGTACTTAGCGACTATTTTAATATTAAAAGACAAAAACTGGCATTCCAGACTTACCTGGTTTACAGAGAATTTGAGGGTTTCCGCGAGTACCCGTGGGGCATTTACAGACAAAATTATCACCGCTTGGTTTACATTCGGCTCCTACGCCGCAACCTTCAGTTCTACAGTCACCTCGCTTGATACCTGTAAAATTGTTTGATGAAAACTGTCGATAAAAATGATTCGGCTTACATTTTACAAGGGGGTCGCCTAGAGGAAAGTCCATCGGGCAATAGCATTTATAGGAATCGCCGACTGCCCTGCATGCTGCTTGTATTCCACATTTGGCTGAAGAACAAGGGTCGCTTCGGACTGAATCTTCACATATGCAGCCTCGGTTTGGATTTCCGACACAACCGGCTTTACATCTACATTCGTATCCATTTGGTAGTTCTTTACAGACAGTGTTCTTCCCACAAGGATTTCCATCGCAGCTATCTCCGCCCGAATCGGCCGACTTACATTCAGTCATTGCATTCCCGTAAAAGCCAGGAGGGCAAGAACAGCTTGCCTTTCTGTCAACAGCTCTGCATTGTGCATTGATTCCACATGGATTGTTTTGCAAACATGGATTACGACAGATTCCATCTTGATCGCAGGTTTTGTCATTTGGACATTCCGTATCAGTTGTGCAAAGGGCGCTTTTTGTACAAGCTACTGTAGGCTCGCCTGCTGTTCCGCTGGGCAAAGGCAAAGAGGCCTGTGCTCAATGACCCTGCATTCTGCATTTTTACCACAAGGAGAGCGACCCACACCACATGGATCAATACATTTTCCATCAGTGCAAGTCTTATCTAATGGGCAGTCACTTTGCTTTAAACAAGCACTTTCGCACATTCCATTTTTGCACATTTTTCCCTAAAAAAAATCAGTTTGGAAAACAAAATTTTTTTAAATTCTTACCGGTGGACATTGCTGATTGTTAGTGCAGACAGCAGTACAGACGCCATTAGAGCAAATATTTCCACATGCACAGTCTTTCTTTTGTTTACATCTAGTAATACAGTATCCTGAGGATTCATCGCATGTGCATTTCCCGTCGCATTTTATCGGTGGTTTGATGCAAGCAACCAAGGGGTCACCGACTAGACCATTGCTGCAACTGCATTGGACTCCATGGTTGATAACAGAGCATTTGGCACAAGATCCACAAGTTGAAGCACTTTCACAAGGATCTAGCGGCAAAAAAATACCATAAATTGTAATCACATGATTGTTTTCACATACCTCGACATTGTTTATTTATGCAGGCTTTTTCTCCAGAGCAGACCATGTCACTTCGACAACCAATTTCGCACACCCGGTTTTCACAAATTTGCCCTGGTCCACATTTAGCATCTGTATTACATATTTCTTTGCATATTCCATTTAAACATCTTTCATCAGATAAACACGTGCTATCGCTGAAATTTAAGAGTGTTATTAAGAACATAAAAAATTAATTTGGTTCCTTACGAGGTACACTTGGCGACACAGCGATTTAAATAACAGCTGTTGCCTTTAGAGCAGTCGGAATTTTGCTGACAGCTTTTGACTAGTGGGCGACAAGATATTTCTGCGTCTCCAACAAGGCCTTTGAGACATTCACAAACTTTTTTATGGTTTTTAACAGTGCACTTTGCGTTAGTGCCACAAGCAGTAGGCGATTCGCAAGGTTCGACACATTTAAAGTTGACGCATGCTTTGTCACCCGGGCAACCTGAGTCGCTTCGGCATCCTTGAAGGCACATAAGTTTCCGCAGATTTCTCCAGAGCGGCAATCGTCATCGCGACGACACACAGGAACGCAGAGGTTTCCATCGCACTTTTCGTTTCGCAAACATCCCGAGTCACTGGCACAGAACGGACGGCATTTCTGCTCCACACAGACATGCCCTGAGGCGCACTGCTTATTACCAGAACATGGAACGGGCGGAGCACGTACGCAAGCAATCCCAGCAGTAGGTGCAGGTACCAGGCCATTTTCACAAGAGCAAACAGCTCTTTGATTTGACACTGTACAGACTGCATTTGGACCACAGGATGTCTCCAAACACGGATTTTTGCAGACATTCCCTCTACAAGATTCAGTAGCAGAACAATCATCATCAGAGCTACATCCATAAATACAGAGATTGTTCGAACAAATGTGACCAAGGAAACAATCATTATCAACTCTACATGTAACTAAAAAAAAAAAAAAAATTAAACAAAGGAAATATTTTCATTATTTTACTTACGTTTACAAGAGCCATTAAGACATTTTTCATTGAGTGCGCAATCATTATCCGCTTGGCAAACTGGTCTACAAATATTATCTTCACAGGCATTATTTCTGGGCAATCTCTTTCCGTTGAACATGCACTTGGAACTACAAAACAAAATTATTAAAACATATGATCTAAAATTTTAAAAGTGTAAACTTACTTCTGACGCACTCAAGAAGGCTGTTTCCAGTAAATCCAGCTGGGCAGGTGCACTGTTTGTTGTGATCGACAATATCACATTTGGCGTTCATGCCACACGAGCTTGGATCCAGGCAAGGGTTGCTACAGCGTCCAAGGACACACTGTTCGTTCAGATTGCACTCGGAGTGTTTTTGACATGAGCCTAAAAACGTTTTGAATAACAAGTTAAAGGATTTAAGGATGACTTACTTCTGCAAATGTTTCCATAGCAGTGGGTATTTCGCGGACAATCTGCACTCGTTTTGCATGAAACTGGCTTAGGTCTGCAGCCAATTTGATTATCATTTGGATCTCCCTTGTAGCCAGAATAGCAAACACATTTTGCTTCATGTTTTAAAGGTTTACATTCTGCATTTTGTCCGCAAATTTTGTCCTCACATACATCTAAAAAAAGTAATAAGAAAAAAGGGTTTGAAAAAAGGTAATGATTACCTCGACATTTGGTTTTTCCAAGCATGTTAACACATTCTGCAATGTCGGGCAGTCTTGGTTAGTTTTACATTCATAGATTGAGTACATCCTTCTTTGTAGGGGTCGCCGATAGTTCCCATGGGGCAGAGACATTTCGCCATACCACGGGAGTTAACGCAAGTCGCACCTGGACCGCATGGCTTTTGAGCACAGTAGTCTGCAGGAGTGCATCCTATTTGTGGATCTCCAGTGAAACCGGGTTGGCAATAGCACACCTGTTTGTGACTTTCCGCAGAGCAGACTGCATTTTCGCCGCATGGGTTCTCGACGAGACAAGATATCTTACACATGTGCTCCTCGCACATTTTATCGCTCGAACAGTCCTCGTTAAACTCGCATTCAATTCGTGAACAGGACGACAGAGGATTGCCAAAGTATCCAGGCTTGCATTTACAGACAGCTTTGTGGCCTTTTGATGAACATTCAGCGTTTCTTCCGCAACTTTTCCAGCACAGACGTTTTCACATGAAGCCTGACCCACGGAATTTATGACACAGGATTGATGGTCTTCACAATCTCGGTCAGAAGAGCATTTCAGCTTTTTCACGCAGATATTGTTTTGACAGAATTGGAAATCTGGGCAGGTCTCGTTGCCGTGACAAGTAGGCTGGCACACTTCTGATATACAAAGTTGGTCCGATATACATTCTCTGCTACTTGTACACACAGCTGAAAAATGTTTAAGGTAAATTTGAAAAATATAAACAAAAACTACTCACATAAGCATATTCCATTGTGACAAGCAGTTCCAGATTGACATTGAAGTTCACTACTGCAGTACTGTAATGGAACGCAACCTAGATGTGGATCACCAGTTGTTCCAGCAGAGCATGCACAGAATGCTTTATGCTCAACCACAGAACACATTGCTTTCTCTCCACAAACGTTCGCAAGTTTGCAAGGATCAATGCATTTTCCAGAAACACAAATTTTATCCAAGGGGCAATCGTAGTCGCTACTGCATTGAAGTTTGGTGCATTTGTTCTAAACATAAAACAATATAGAAAAATTTTCAGTAAAATTATTTACTTTAGGATCGCCGGTGGTTTTCAAAGGACAAGAGCACACAGGAGAATGATCTATAGTAGTGCATAAAGCTTCTTTGGCGCATGTTTGAGGCACAAGACATGGATCACGGCAAACATGGTCGATACAAGCGGCGCTTGAAGGGCAATCGGAATGAACGATACAATCTCCAGGTTTACGACAACCAGTTCACCATCACTGACCATTCCATTGGCACAACTGCAGAGGAAGCTTCCTATCGTGTTTCGACAACTGAAATAACAAGTTAATTATTCAACCGATGTAACTTTTAAATGTGACTTACATAGCACTTTGATGGCAAGGATTGTTCAAACATTCATCTTGATCAACACACTTCCATTTATAAAACGAAGCCTGGATAACATGAGCAAAGTCCTTTGTGGTCAGTACTACTACATGTGCCTTGTCCACAGTTCAATTTTTCGCAAGGATCTAAAAAAGAAAGTTATACTATATTTTTAAAAAATAAATAAAATACATACTCATGCATTTATATGCTTTAGGATCACAGAATTTATCATTTGGACAGTCATCGTCTTCAGTACATTCAACTCTGAAGCAACCAAGAAGTTGGTCATAGGGGTCGCCAAGATGCCCAGCAGGGCAGGTACATTCCAAGATATGTTCAGTCACGGAACATAGAGCTGATTGTCCACATGGGTTTTGACTTGAGCAAGGATCAGTGCATGCATTGTTGATGCAGCTTAAACTGTCCGAGCATTGTTTATCATCTTTGCATGAGGTTGTGTCTTTGCAGCCTCTTTCTCCATAGGGATCGCCTACTTTTCCGTTTTCGCATGTGCATTTATATGATCCGATAGCATTAGTACAAGTAGCAGTTGGATGACAAGGGTTAGAAACACATTCATTAATGTCTTCACAGCCGGTGTTTCCAAACACGAAACCATTTTTACATCTACAGCGGTTCTTTGTGCAAATTTGGAAGTTATCACAGTCAGAATCAAGAGTGCATCCTGGCTTGCAGATTCCTTCAATGCAAACTTGTCCAGGAAGGCAGTTGCTGCCACCAAAACAGACTTTAAGGCAGACACCGTCCGTACACCTTTCTCCAACAGCACATTCATGGGTTCCGGAACATGGAGGCTTACATTGTCCTTCAACGCACATCTGTCTATTAGGGCACGGTTTTCTGCTTGAGCAAAATGTTGGAAGCCTAACACAGTCCTTTTCAGGCACAGGATTTCCAGCGAATCCTTTAGGACAAGTGCAACTGAAACGTGATTTTTAACAGCACAAAGAGCATTTGTACCGCACGCTTTTTTGTTACATGGATCTTGACATTTATTCGATATACAAGCTTCGTTTTCGAGACAATCTTTGTTACTTCGGCATCCCATAATGCACATTCCATTTACACATGCTTGAGTATTTAAACACTGTCCATGTCCAGTGCAAGGTGTTTGACATTTATTTTGAACGCATTTTTCACCAGGTGAACAATCTTTTGAATTCCTGCATACCGATTTGCACTGTCCGTTTATGCAGACTTCTCCATCACAGTCACCGTCAGAGTAGCAAGAAGTGAATATACGAACACATGGTGATAATTTGATGGACCGATTGATTGGAATTTCGGCGGGCAAGAGCACATCGGTTTTCTATCGACGACTGTGCAAATCGCATTTTCTCCGCAAGCATCCAAGCAAGGGTTGACACATTTATTGTCTTTACAAACTGATTGTTCTGGGCATTCAGAATCTCTGTTGAGGCAATCGCCTTCGTCATGACATCCGGTGGTGAAAGGATCTCCAATTTTGTTGGGTGGACATTTACAGGTATATCGGTTGAAGTCTTCTTCGCAACAGCTGTCGGGTGACAAGGATTTGGTGAGCAGGTGTTGATCCTGGTGCATTCAATATCCGGCATTGGATTTGCTTTAAACCCAGGAGGGCACTGACAAATAGCATGGTGATTCTCACCAATACAAACAGCATTATCACCACATTTATATTTATCACAAACATTCTGGCAAGTGTGAGTAAGTCTGTTGCAAAGTTGAGATTCTTCACAGTCTTTGTTGTAAATACAAGGAACTTCTTTACATCCAGTAGTGTTCGGATCGCCAGTATAAGGCCCTGGTGGACATTGGCATTGAGCGACATGATTGTTTACTACACAGAAAGCGTTCGGACCACATTTTTTCATGTTGCATGCAGGCTGGCACGATTTGGCTCCATTTTTGCCTTTTACGCATTTCTCATTTTCCAAGCATTGACTGTCAGAATTACATTTATTGAGTAAAATCTGGATGCAGCCATTACGATCGTTGGGATTTCCAGTAAAACCAGGGACGCACTGACAGTATCCTTTATGTGAAGATGCGACGCATACAGCATTCTGAGGGCATGTAAAATCAAGGCAGACTTTCATACATTTCAAAACTCCAAGAGCATCAGGTCGGCAAGATTCTTTAGATTTGCAGTCGCTGTCGATAACACAATCGGCAATGATGGTTTTTCACATTCCGAAGTAACTGGATTCCAATCATAACTATCTGAACATTTGCATACTGGAATTCCTTTTTTATCCGTTTTACACACTTCGTTTTTGCTGCAGGCAACATTCCAGCAAGGGTCGACACAGGAATGTATACCATCGACGTTAACAGCACAAATAAGACCAGATGGACAGTCTTTATTTTTAGTACAATCTTCTCGAGGAGCTGCACGTTCAGGTTGACAGCCGATCGATAGGTCATTAGGACTTCCGAAGTATCCATCGACACAAATACAACTTGATTTATGATTTTCAGATAAACACAAAGCGTTGGGACCACACTGAATTTTTTTACAAGCGTCCACACATTTCCTCAATCCTTTTCCTTGTTGAAAACATATTTCAGACGATTTACAATCCATATCGTTGGTACATTGTTCAAGAATTGTACATCCTTTCTTTAGGTCGGATGGAGATCCAGAAAATCCAGGCGGGCAAACACATTTTCCACCAACACATGCAGCTCTAGGTCCACACTTCACAGAATCACATTGATTCTTGCATTTTCCTTTTTTACAAACATATCTGAAAATCATTTTTAGTTTCAAAGAAAAACAATGAAAAAATAATTACCCGTCAGGACAAGGAACATTTTTGCTACAGGCACAAGTCGCTGGATCTAAGCATGCCTGTGGTGCCATTTGTATGCATTGGAAAAATGGGTTCCCGACATATCCTTCTTTACAGTGGCAATCAAATGATCCAGGAGTGTTAAAGCAAACAGAATTGAGGCCACAAGCATCGCCTAAGCACTCATCGATATCTAAACAAAAGTAAAAATAATGGAAACTCTTGTATTTATTTTACCTTCACACAAAACGTAAGGATTTCCACGATATCCCTGAGGGCAACTACATTCCAATTTGTTGGCGACTTGTTACAGATTGCTTTTTCACCGCAAGAATCTGGTTTGCAGACTTGCTTTTCAATCTGAGCACTGCATTCTTCATATGGATTTCCAATAGTTCCTGGATCGCATGAGCATACATTTCCTGAGATGCTGTAAGTACAATGAGCGTTGTTGCCACAACCAGGAAAGCAAGCAGGCATTGCGATTGCTAAAACAATTGTTTAGTTTGTTTTAAATGATTGAATAAAAACTTACGAGGTACACAGACAAGAAGAGGGTTTCCGACAAATAAGGGTGGACAGACACAAAGTTCCTTTTTACTATCGCAAACTGCTCCAACGCCACAGAGTTCGTTACCGCATTTATTTTTACACCGTCCCGAAACACAAATGCTAGGTTGAGGACATGGTTTTTTCGGTGAACAGACATCTGTGAAGCATTCTCCCCAGGAAATGGGTTGCCATAAGCTCCCTCTGGGCATTTACAAGTAGGGCCATTGTTGGTGACAATGCATTGAGCATCATGGCCACAAACAACTCCATTACATGCTACAATTCAGATATAGACATATAAAATGATAAAATGAAAGAAACATACGAGAAACGCAGCCTTCTGAAGATTCATGAAACCAGTTGAGCAGCGACACCATGCTGCATGTTTTTCTGGAACGCAGTGAGCATTCTTTCCGCAAGGTAAGGCATCGCAGGGATTAACGCATTTGTTGTTAACACATGCCAATTCGCTAATACAATCTGATCTTTGCTACACTCTTTTCTTCCAGTTATTCCACTGCAACCTGACATAAATGGATCCCCTTTCGTTCCAGGAGGACAAACACATTGAAATCTTCCGTTTTGATTTATACAAAGAGCACCCTCTGCACAAGGGTTTTGTTCACATTCGTTTACATCGATGCATCCTCCGCTGATAGGGTCTGGTTTGAAACCTGTGGCACACTGGCATTTTGGCGGATCACTAGGCGTACATTTGGCGTTTATTCCACAAGCGAATCGTTCACAAGGTGCTATAAAAGAAAGTTAATATATATAGTTTTGATATCTCAATTACATTTGCATCGATGACTATCCATGACGTCGACGAAATATGGAGGAGGGCAGACACATTCCCCTGGTTGGACGCAGATTTCATTGTATGGCAGTCTGCGTTGTTGATACATCGGACTTGACTCGGAGCGCAGAGACGATAAGGATCTCCTTCATACCCTTTGGGGCATTTGCAGGTAAATGAGCCCGGTTTGTTAACACATTGAGCTCCATAGCCACATGTTCCAGGTTCTTTGCACTCGTCGATGTCTCGACAAGTTCCATCGTTGTCTGGATGCATACCTTTAGGGCATGCACAATAACTTACACCTCCAGCTATTGTGACACATTCAGCTCCTCCAGTACATTGGTTATTTTTAGAACAATCGGCTAATATGCATTCTTTCCCAACGACTTTATACGGAGGACGACATTTGCATTCTAAAGTATTGCACTCTTCACATCCACTGAAAGGATTCCCGTTAAATCCAGGGGGCAAGCACATTCATAGCTTCCTGGGAGGTTTTTGCAGACTGCGTTTTGACCGCAAGGTTCACCTTCGCATTCATCGACATCTTTACACTGGCCCTCTTCGTTTCGGTAAAATCCAGAAGAACATATGCACACACTACCGCCAAGATAAGCATCACTGACACAAATTTCTCCTTGAGGGCATGGTTTTGTTGGGCCGCACGAATCGACATTTCGAGTAGAAGAGCAGTCTCCTTTGTAAGCGTCGACAGCTCCAGATCCTCTGGGACATTGACAGGTATAACCACCCGGGTTATTTTCACAAACAGCTCCAACAGCACAAGGTCTTTCTTTACATTCGTCAATATCAACGCAGCCAGGAGGTGTCCCTTTAAAACCGCTTGAGCAAACACACTGAGCTTCTCCATTCGTTATAGTACATTCCATTTGGCCCACATGACATAGATTCGCATGGATCTATAAATTCAATTAAAATATTTCATAAGTAGAAAATAATCCTTACGTCTGCATTCATTCCCAACATTAGGTTCAGGACAGAAACATCGTTGATGTTGATCGCAAATAGCGTTCCCAGGACATTCGTTGTCGTTCGAACAAGTGACGACTTCAACACATTTTGTAAAAGGGTCTGGCTCAGGAGCAGTCCCTTTGGGACAAGTACATGAAAATGAGCCCGGAGAATTAGTACACACAGCACCTTTTCCACATAGGTTGCCATCCTTGCATTCATTGATATCTTAAAAAAAGATTAGTTGATGTTACAATAATTAAAAACAAAATACCTTTGCATTCTTGAAATGCATTTCCGGTGAATCCTGGTTTACATTGGCAGCTGAATGCGCCGGGAGTGTTTGTACAGACAGCATTCTTTCCGCATTTGCCAAATGGCCCATGACTTTTATCACATTCATTAATATCTATACACCCTGCTGAAATATCAGAGGGATTGAATGTCCATCCTTCTTCACAGTTGCAATACGCGTCTTGACCGTCAGGTTTACAATAAGCATGCTCGCCACATTTCACATCATCACAGGGAGCTTTGCATAGTATTCGAGGAGGGACGCCAATATAACCGGATTGACAGTCACAACTGAATCCTCCAGGTGTGTTCGTACAGACGGAAAAAGGTCCGCAAGGATCAGCAGCACATTCGTTGACATCTTCGCAGTTTGATCCAACAGCTTTAAACCATCTTCGCAAAAGCACTGTCCATCAATGCAGTTGGCATTGTTCACGCAATCAAATTTCGTTTTACATAATACGTTAACATCAACCTAAAAAAAAGTTTAAAAAAAAATTGCTATGATCTAAACATACTTGTTCGCAAGCAATCGATGGTTCAGGATTAGCGACATAACCTTGAGGACACAGACAGTTGTATCCAGGACTAGCATTTTCACAAATAGCATTCGATCCACAAGGCTTTTCAAGCTCTACACATTCATCGATGTCTAAAAAAAGAATTTTAGTAAAGGAAATTAATTTGCTTAAAAACTGACCTTTGCATTCAACAAAGGATCTCCTGCATAGTCTTCTTTACAGACACATGCGAAACTTCCAACTGTATCTTTGCAAATAGCGTTTTTCCCACAAGGATTTCTCTCGCATTCATTGATATCTAAATAAAATAAACTAATTAGTTCACACACAAAAAAGGTAAAATGTTAATAATTTGTGCGATAGGAAAAAACGTAAAACTGAAAAACAAAATTTGTCAGGTGCTCGAAGATGTTCACATTCTCGAGTGATTTTTTGGTTTTTTGAGAGAAAAAAAATAAAGTAAAAAAAAGATAAAAAATTGCATTTACCTCATTCAAGAAAAAGAAGAAGAGAATTTCTGCCTGCTTCCATAAAATAAAAGAGCTAGAACTAGATGGTGACACATGCTTCATAAAACAAGCTTAATTTGAAAATAAAAGAATAAAATAAAAAGTTGCGCTGAAAAATAAAGTTGATTTTGCTATACAAGCATGCGATGCACAAGCCAAGCGTTTTTGAAATATGGATTTTATTTTAAAAAGAAAACATGTTAGGGAAGGAAAGAGGGTTTAGGAAATATGGGATCATTATCGACCATAGTTCCTAATTAGTTTTATAAATTGTAAGTTAATTGGGTGAACGTTATATCCATATTTCGATAAGTAATAACTGTACAAATTGTTAGTGACTGACTCTGGCAGAAGACTTGAGGGTCGCCTGTGAACCCGGACGGGCAGGAACATGTAAAACTTCCTGGGCTGTTGGTGCATTTCGCGTTCACACCGCAGGCGTTTGTTTTCCCACATTCGTTTATGTCGAGGCATTCTTTTTCGGGCTTTCCGGTGTATCCTTGAGGGCAGGAGCATGTGTAGTTTCCGGGTTTGTTGCTGCAGAGGGCTCCTTTACCGCACGGCGAGGAGGAACATTCGTCTACATCTTGTTAGTCAAGCAATGAACCTCACCGTAATTAGTCACATTTGAATTATATACATCATTTGATACACAGGGAAGGATTTGTGCTGATTCGAAATACTTACCGTGAGGGATTGTACAAAACGACTTACCGGCACATTCGATGTACGGATCGCCGTTGAATCCGGGTGGACAAGCGCAATGGAAGCTTGAAGGGGTGTTCGTACAAATGGCACCGTTCCCGCAAGGATTTTGGATGCATTCGTCGATGTCTTCGCAAGAACCGTGGACAGGATCTCCGGTCGTTCCGATTGGACAAGCGCACTGATATCCACCAATCGTGTTACTGCAAATAGCGCCGTGTCCACACGATCCTTGATAGGCACACTCGTCGATATCCACGCACTGAAAACACATTTGGTAAAACAAAAAAACATTTAAGTCCTAACCTCTTGAAATGGGTTTCCTTCGTATCCTTGTAAACAACTACATGTGTAATTTCCAGGCGTATTTTGACAAACTGCATTAATCCCACAAGCATGGGGGTTCAAACATTCATCGATATCTGAAATAATATTTAAGCTTTAAAAAATTTAAAATCTGGCAGACGTACCTCGACATTCTTCTTCACCATCTCCTTGGAAGCCGGGAAGGCATTTGCAAAGAAAATGGGCTGGTAAATTACAACATTCGGAATTAGCTACGCAACGAGCGGCGACTGCTGGATCTTCACATTCGTTGATGTCTAAAAATGCTTAAGTCAAACAAAAATTCTAGCAAAAATAAGGCGTACCTTGGCAGTGGAATCCGTCTCCGGCGTAACCCGGAAAGCAAGAACAGTGAAAACTTCCCAAAGTGTTGGTGCAATGCGCGAAAACGTCGCAGGGTCTATACTTGCACTCGTTCTCATCGGGAACTTCGCAGGAACAGCCACCGTATCCGTCATTACAGTGACACTGCGAGTCCAAACAAGCACCGTTTTCACATCTCGCTCCAGATTCCTTCGTACAGTCGTCTAAAATTTTACGATTTTACAATTATGCACATAAATTATACGCTAACAATCGGACAACCGGGTGAAAGGCGTTAAACGATTATGCAACGCGTCCTCGCTAAAAACGGATGCAAACTATCCATAACTCGGAAGTGCATAACCAAACCTTGAATTTAATTAAAAATGAGCTAAATAAAAAGTTTTCCTTTTTTTCCGCGTAAAACAAGCTCGAAAGTCTTTTTTTTTTGTGATTTTTTTCAAGACACCCTCAAGGTCCGGTAGGCGACCACGTAACTGTTACATAATTTAAAATTCTGGATGAGACAACTTCAAGATTGTTTTACAAAAAATGCTTTTATAAAAGAATGTATGCAGACTTTGAAACTCGTTGTTACATAAATAGAAAATAGTCGTTAAACTTGTTTCGATAGGCTAGGAAATATTGATTGACTCACTGGAACATTTGAGCTCTCGGGCTAGTTCATCGGAACCTTTATAGCAGTCGTTTCGTCCATCGCAAAGTCTTGAAAGTTCGTAAAGTTGGAGGAAATCAGTCGATTCGTTCACTTGACATCCGAAATATCCGTCCTCCAAATTTAAAAAGAATATCTCCTTTTTAATGCCAAATCCTATGCCGTGTGAGTCCGCCTGAAAAAAACAAGGAGACAGTTAAGGAAAAGCATTGAATAGTTTACGGTTCAGCAACTTTTTACGTAATGTTCAAATTCTTATACAATTGAACGAATTCCAATTGAAAAGAAAAAACTCATTATCAATTTCGTACTTTTCACGAATGTTTTTCCAATTGAAACAAAGCTGAACAAATTGTGTTTTCCTTGGTCCAGGCTACTACAAAGGAGCAGCCCAGATAGCTTTGAAACTGGTTAATAACTCCTGGAGCATGCGCAGAAGGATTTGTCCGTCAAATCTGAATTCATCTGCAGATCCGTCTGCGCATGCTCCAGGAGTTTCAAACTCCGGTTGGAACAAAGAAGGAAAAAGTGTGAATAAATTATCGACGATAAAATAAAAGAACTGTTAATCCAAGAGGGTTTCGTACATAAAAAATTCTATTGAACCACATTTTAACGTTACAAGGTAGACCGGTTTGGCAAAAAATAAAAATAAAAAACCGAAAGCTAAATGCCAAGTCGCCTTCCTTCGGTCAGTAGGGGCAGCATTAAAGTTCAAAAGAACTTTAAACAAATTTCACGATTTTTGAAGACAAAAAAGGAGTCGATAAAAATTTTCGTTACATACATAACTGGTTTTAACTGCACGAAGACATATTAACAGCTGTTAAAAGAGTCTATAAAGTTGTTTTTTCAATTAAAATGGGAAAGTGGGAGGTTTGCGAGACGAATATCCAGTGCTTAGCGATCCGTTAGAACGAAGGTCGCGGTCCTTGCTCTTATTCAACCTTGCACTCGTAGAAGGAATAGAATAATTCATTTTCCGCTATGTTAAATTCGAGATTTTTAAAGTCAAAAAGAGAGATCGCATTAAAATGGAGCTTTGGTAATTTGTCTTGAGGATGAGAGAACCAGTTGTTTGTGTAAATCAAGGTATTGCAGAAGAGACGTGGGCTTAGAAAATTAAAAACAGGATCTACGCATTTTATCAACCATCATTTCAAAAG
The DNA here is from genome assembly GCA_014119065.1 of Orius insidiosus. Lineage (NCBI taxonomy): Eukaryota > Metazoa > Arthropoda > Insecta > Hemiptera > Anthocoridae > Orius > Orius insidiosus. The sequence continues at coordinate 401,443 of JACGAQ010000091.1, forward strand.
CCACAGAGCGCGAAAGACGCAGGAAACGGTCTTTTGACAATTTTTATCTCCTTATAAAATTTGGGAAAAAATGCCGATAAAGATCTTCAAATGTGGTGTTTTTAGAGAGTATAAAAATTCCTGAGGAAAGTAACAATTTACCATTATTTAAGGGGGTAAAATCGTTTCTAATGAGGCCCATTGAGAATGGGTCTTCTCAATATTCAAATCATGTGGGTTGTTTAATACCCATGAAAATTACCGGGGTCTTACAATGGGGTTTCGGGTCGCGTTCGTCCTGTGAAGAAGAAAAAGAGGCACGACACCGCGGTTTTGACCCTCACCGAGAGTAAATTGTTCGTTTTTGAGAGAGAGACAGATAGAAAAAAAAAGGTCGTTGACATGAAAAAAAAGACGCCGAACAATTTCGACGCTTCGACCCTTCCTTTAATTCCGCCGCGGAGTTGACGACGGAAAAAACACGATGATTGAACCCAAGAGGAATGTTGAAAATTCTATTTAGCACTTCCTCTGTTGATTTAAAGTCTGTTTTCACTGTAAACATTAAAATTTCTGTTGAGCCACACTTTCATGAGATAAAATATTCAAACTATCTAATCTTCAAAGTCATAAATCCGTTTTGTATCACGCCGAAGGGACGATGCCCAACGGGAGAGCCCTTCCGACAAAAAACTTCAACGCCTCTTGTAGGAATGCGAGATAAAATTTTTTTTAAAGCAAATCATTTTCTCAGAATCGTCGCGGGTTCTTGTCCTACGAAGCACGCGAATGGTAAACGACCTGAGGAAAAAAAATGGATCAAAATAAGGCGTATCTTATAGAAAATGAAAGGCAATTACTTTTACTCTTTCGGCCCCGAGAAGGTACTTTCTCTTTGGACAATAGTCTGATTAGATCAATTAATCTGGCACTCGACAATACTCATTATACCGTTACTTTTTTTTCAAACTCCCACGAGTCAAATAACTTCACGACCATAGAAAACGTACTTTTAAGCTAGAAGAGGTAACCGTAATGACCCAATTAAATTGCCAAAATAGTAACTTCATGGCACATCAGCAACTTTCAAGACTTCCTCCCCTGAAAATCTAGGCGATTTGGGGTCCACAACGAACTTGTTTGCGTTCATATTCCGCTAGATATGACTTATGGGTAAAAAGCCTCGTCAGTGAGCTATTCTT